>CM045462.1:29910282-30145282 GCA_024666655.1 Dascyllus trimaculatus | reverse complement strand
GATGGATGGATAGATGGATGGATGGATAGATGTTGGATGGATGGATGGATAAATAAATAAACATATTTACCAAACTTTAATAGTGATATCATTTAATTAACTTAGAATTTTTCACGCACTCAAGATTTGTATATGTTTCCTTATTACACTTTATCTTTAATGTGCAGTTCAGTTGTTTCTGTCCTAACGTCTCTCATTTCGACTGATTTTTCTTGCACCCTGAATCCTTTTCTTGTCCACTTATAAACTTATATTCAAATTGTCCCAGAATTTCCTTTTAGATTGTGAAATCTTTGTTTTTGGCCGTTGCTGTGAGGGTGTCCACCGCTGTCTTGTGTTTCTTCGTGAGGTGATTTCGTCACGCGTGGTCAGACGTAGCGCTGCTGCTGCTAACGTTGCTAACAGGACTTCATAAATATCTACACATAAATAAACTGTTACTGTATGGAGGGAAGCAGGCGTCAGGATCTTTCTACACAGACGACTTCCTCCTTCCTCGATGATCTGTTGTTGGCAGCCTACTGGAACCAGTTCTGGCTTCTGATTGGCCCTGCTGGTTTAGAGTAATGGCTGAACCACCGCCTGTTGCTGTGTTGTGGTCGTGACGGTGCTTCTGTTGTGTTTGGTTCTCAAATGTTTTCAAGGTCGGCCTGAGCTCGGCTTTAAAAATCAAGAGCTGTGGACTCTCTGAGGGTTTATTAGCGGTAGAGTCTGGTTTCCTGCTCTAGTTCTCCATTTCTGATCCTGCTGCTGTTTTAAAATAGCAGTTTTTCATGTTTATTTATGCCGGGCGGCGATGCTCCGCTGAGTATTTATACAGCATCACCACAGGGAGCCGCCGAGTTCATCCACAGGTCAAAGTGGAGCATCAGCTGGTTGAACTTTACTCACTCAGACGTTGTTTCTCACATGTTGGAGGCAGAAAGTTCCCCTGATGTCCTCCATCTGTGGTTTCTTTCATTCTGAGCTCTTAGCAGGGACAGTTTGCTCTTCAGGCCTCATGGTGGCTGTTGGTTTGCTGCTTTAGATGAACTACACGAGCTGCTCATCAGTGTAAGATGAGATAAACCTTTATTAATCCCTCAGTGGGGAAACTTCCAGAGTTACACCAGCAAATATGATGTAGGAGCATCAGTATAAACTAAAAAATATACCTAAACACTGGTGATATTGTGCCAGTTTTCCTGTTAGTAACCTGAATATTTACACACAAAACTGTCAAGAACCTGAAAGATAACGGACAGTGGAGTCAAAAACCTGGATGTTTGTACACAAAACTGCCAAAATCCTTAAAACTAAGGGCCAAAACTTTAAATAACCTGGATATTAATGCACAAAAGTGTCAATTACCTGGATGTTTATGCACAAAACTTTAAAAACTTGTATATTAATGAATGCAAAATGTATCAAAAACCTCAGTATCCATGCAGAAAAGTGTTGATAACCTGGATATTTACACTCAAATCTATCAAAAACCTGGACAATAATGATAATTTACCTGGATATTTATGCACAAAGTGTAAAAATCTTTGAAAGTAATACACAAAACTGTCAATAACCTGGATGTTAACGCACTAAACTGTCAAAAAATCTGCATATCTACACACATAACTATCGAAAACCTGGGTTTTAGTGAAGAAAAGTGTCAATAACCTGGATATTAATACACAGAACTGTTTAAAAACATACATATTTACACTGAATAAAGAAGAAATATTATAAATAATATAAATAAATAATAAATATTTTGCAATTATTTGAAAGAAATTGCATAAAATTAGGTAAATATTCTTATAAAATATAAATGATGATGAAATTAATAAAGTCTCTTAAATAATAATAAAACAAATATTACTGAAATCAAATAGTAATTAAGAAAAAGTAGTAATTTACATGTTGACTGTAAAAAAAAAAAAAACGGGCAAAAAAGGCATTTTTACAATAAATTTTTACTGTATTTTGATTAGCACAAAATATTATTTTTTTGGAGGTTTTTACAATTATTTGAAATAAATAAATATAAAAATAAGTAAATGTTTTTTTTATAAAATATAAATAACAATAATAATAATAAAATTCCATAAATAATAATAATAATATAGATATGACTAAAATTTAAAAAATAATTTAAATAGTAAAATGACAAGAAAAAAAAATTTTACACGTAGACTTGACACAGGCAAAAAAAGTAATTATTATTTTTGAAAATATTAACTTGTTCTTTTTCGGAATTTGATCGTTACGACTGTTTTGGTCCGTTTTTCCTTTTATTAAATCAATTAAATTATTATTCGAAGACCACAACGACCAAATATTTGGATGTTCAGGTCCAGCCTATTATAAACATTAACTCTACACCTAATAAACGCTGGTTTGGAGGAAACCTGTCACTGTTTAGTTTTTGTCACTGTGTGGTTCATCGTCTTCGTTCCTTCCTCTAAACCACGTCTGGCTTTTGACAGCGGGGATCAGCGGCGTTCATGATTCATGCTGGATTAACAGAAAAGATCACATTTGTAGCAGCTAAATGGATTTACGGGACAGAGATGGACGTTCCCGGTGACGACCCGCCATGATGCGGCCGGTGGAGTCCGTTAAAGAGCCTCGTTGTGTCTCTGATCAGACGTGTTGAAGTCGCCTCGTCTGCTGCAGCTCTCCGGCTGACGATGCTCCTCTGTCCTTGAAAGCGTCACGTCTTCGTCCTTTTAGTCACAAAGAGAGTTTTTTTTATTTGGGAGAAGCTGGTTGCCATGACAACAGTCTGCTCGCCACCGGTGTGTTTGTTCTGTTTTCCTTTATTTCCGCTGAGCAGGTCGACACTTCTACAGGTCTGAGTGGGACGACTCTGGGACCAGACAGACGCTCTGTTGTCACTTTAAACCCACCTGGTTCTGATCAGAATGGATGGATCTGGTTTAAATGCAGTGATCTTGACTCTCACCCTGACAGGATGAGATGTCTGACATCAAACAGACGTTCAGGGAAATAAATGCTTTGATGATTTGTGTTGAAGAAGTTCATGAGTTGATTCGACAGTCATTTATTCAACACCCACTTTGGAAACTGATTTACTGACGTAGTTTGAACATTTCACCACCTCCAGCTGCTCTGATGTGAATTATTGCTTCTGTGATGATGAATCAAACGTCTTTGGATTGTTAGTTGGACAGAACTCTGTAAAAGTCTGATTATTGTGACCTGCGTGAAACAAAAACACCGTTTCACTGACCGTGAAACATTTCGACTGTTAGTTTGGTCGTCAGTAACGTGGATAGTAGCACTCAGATCTGTCAAATACCTGGATATTAACGCACAAAACAGTTTAGAACCTGGGTTTTAGTTCATAAAACTGTTACCAACCTAGATATTAATCCACAAAAATGTACAAAAAGTTCAAATTTAGGCAAGCAAATGTCAATAATTTGGATGTTAATGCACAAAACTGTTAAGAACCTGGGTTTTAACGCAAAAAAAACTGTCATTAACCAGGATACTGGCCCACAAAAGTGTAAAAACCTTTAAATTGATGCACGAAACTGTCAAAAACCTAGATGTTAACATACAAAACGATTAGCGATCTGGATATGAATACATGAAGCTGTCATTAACCTGGTTTTAAATGCACAGAACTGTCATAAAAATGGATAGTAACACACAGAGCAGTGAAAACCTGGATTATAACGCATAAAAGTGTCATTTACCTGGATATTGATCCACAAAAGTGTAAATAACTTGAAAATTTAAGCATGAAACTGTCAATAACTTGGATATTAATGCACAACACAGCTAGGAATCCTGGTTTTAATGCATGAAGCTGTCGTTAACCTGAACTCTAACCCACAAAAATGGAAGGAACGTTGAAATTAACGCGTGCAACTCTTAATAGCTTGGATGTTTATGCACAAAACTGTCAATAACATGGATAGTAACACTCAGATCCGTCTAAAACCTGGATGTTAGCGCACAAAACTGTCATTAACCTGGATTATAGCTTAGAAAAGTTGTTATTAACCTGGATATTATACTACAAAAATGTAAAAACTACAAAATGTAGGCATGAAACTGTCAATAACTTGGATATTAGTATGCAAAACTGTCAAAACCTGGATGTTAATGCACAACACAGTTAAGAACCTGGCTTTTAACGCATAAAACTATCATTAACCAGGATACTGACCCACAAAAGTGTAAAAAATATTGAAATTAACGCATAAAACTCTCAATAACTTGGATATTTGTGCACAAAACTTTTAATAACATGAATGTTATCACACAAACTGTTTAGAACCTTAATTATAACGCATAAAACTGTCATTAACCTGGATATTAATGAACAAAAATGTAAAAAAAAGCTTTGAAATTAACACATGAAGCTGTGAAAACCTGAATTTTAACACGCAACGTAGTTTAGAACCTCGATTACACAAAGGAATATAATAAAATCGAAAACAACTTTAAAATTCAAGCTAGCAACTGTAAATAATTTGACTATTAACGCACAGAACTGTCAAAAATGTGGATGTTAATGCATAAAACGGTCATTTACCAGGATACTTAGCCACAAAAGTGGAATAAACTTAAAAATTAACGCCTGAAACCGTCAATAAACTGGATATTAACCTGCAAAAGTGTAAAAAACACTTAAGATTAACACGCGGTACTATTAAAAACCTGGATATTAATGTACAAAACAGTCAAATTAGAGGTTTGAATGTGTTGAAGTTGCCCCAGAGTGGAATATGTCCATGAAAGCAGGTTATTACATGATTGATCAGTGTATTTTACAGGCTGCTCTTTCTTATAAATGGATGAATAAACATGTAAACTGCCTGATTCCATCCTGAGGTTCATGTATGTTGTAGAAAGTTGAGTTTCTGACATGTAGAAGCTGCGTTAATTCACATTTCCTGTACGAATGCTTCTATTCGTGCTCTGGTGGTGATCTCTAAGGACTTCATCGTGGAGTCCAGCAGACTGTCGGCGTCGTTCCAGGCTGCTCTGTTATCTCACAGGTTAAGTCCAGTTTCTCTCCGTCGTCCATTAACAGTCGTGCTCTCCGGTGAGCTGCAGAGGATTACTGCTGATTATCTGCTATTAATAGCTACCTTTAAGGCCGTTCACATGTTGCTGTGGTCGGAGCATCCAGAAGCAGCGAACATGTAGCCGCTAATTAACGCAACGAATCGGACAAAGAGAATGCATGAATATGAATATATATGTATGATAAACACCTCAGTAGCTGCACTTCAAACACTCAAAGTTCTTCCCTCAGGCCTTCAGGATGGTAAACCTCCTATATCTGTTCTATACACCCCCACATGTTTACATACTGGCACTACAGCATGGGCAGAGTTTTATTTTGAAAGTTTTCACAGTTTAACTTTGTATTCATGCACGTTTTTATACGTTTGGATTCTCAGGCGTAAGAAAATGTCGATAACAAGTACGAAAAATTAAGTCCACTTGGTGCTGGCAAAACAGCTTTGACCCACTGGACGCCATTTTGGTGGGACGTCTGGAGGGTCCTGTGGCGTCTGAGACCAGGATGTTGGGCCTTTTTGGTCCTCCGCGGTTTGAACTTGTTGCAGTTTATCCCTCAGATGCTCGATCAGATCGCGATTCAGGGAGTTTGGAGGCTCTTGGTCGTGTTCCTCAAGCATTTTCTGGGCAGTTTCTGCACTGTGGTGGGTCGTATTGTTCGACAAAGCTTTTGGTCGTTTTCCTCGAGCCTTGTCCGAGCATTTTTTGCAGTGTGGTGGGTCGCATTGTTCAGTCGACTCTTGGTCTTGTTCTTCAAGCCTTTACTGGGCAGTTTTTGGGGTGTGGTGGGTCGAATTGTCTGACAAGGCTCTTGGTCATGTTCCTCGAGTCTTTTTTTAAGCAGTTTTTACGGTGTGGTGGGTCTTATTGTCGGACAAGGCTCTTGGTCGTGTTCCTCGAGCCATGTCCGAGCAGTTTTTACTGTGTGGTGGGTCGAATTGTTCGACAAAGCTTTTGGTCGTGTTCCTCCAGCCTTGTCCGAGCATTTTTTGGTGTGTAGTGGATCGCATTGTTCAGTCAACTCTTGGTCGTGTTCCTCGAGCCTTTACTGGGCAGTTTTTATGGTGTGGTGGGTCGAATTGTTCGACAAGCCTCTTGGTCGTGTTCCTCCGGCCTTGTCCGAGCATTTTCTGCAGTGTGGTGGGTCGTATTGCCCGACAAGGCTCTTGGTCATGTTCCTCAAGCATTTTTTTGCTTTGTAGTGGGTGGCGCTGTCTGACAAGGCTGTTTGTTGTGTTCCTTGAGTCTTTTTCCGAACAGTTTTTGCAGTGTGGTGGGTCATATTGTTTGACTGTTGCCGTTCGGTTCGTGCACTGAAAAGAAAAAAAAAATTAGTTTAAAAAATATGTAAATATTTGGCAGCAAGGGGGCCAGAAAACACAAGTTAAAGCGACGGAATATTGTCACGTAAAAAAGCGATTAAAACTGTAAAAAATAAAAGCAAATATATGTAAAATAATGACGGTTTTAGCTGATTGTAAAAGAACAAGTTGCTGTTTGTAAAAATGATGTGCAGCTTTTTAAATGTAAATTAATGCTCTTTCCTGTCTTTCTACCAGTTATGGAAACATCTCCTGAAAAGTTACACTTAGATAGTGTAATAGTTAAATAGTAATTTATTCATTACTTTTAGAGAAAACAATCTTCTAATTACACTTTATAATTAGATTAGTAGCACTACTTTCACTTCATGTTGTTCTACCTTCCTGCTAAAGTACAAATCTGCATTAAACTCAGACTTCCAATCGTCTTCGCTTGAATTCAGAGCATCTTTGGAGCCTAAATATGAATAAAAATGCACCTAAAACCCCTCACTTGCTTGTTGTACTGTGATTTATACTGTTCTTCTGTAATTAAATCAGCGAAAAACATAATTATTTACATGTATTTGCCTTTATTGCCCCACATGCAGGCCGCAGTAGATGCTAGCTGGTTAGCAGCTCAGACGGATATGAGGCCAAAAATTAGTTTGAAAACAGTGAAATGTACGTCTGAACAGGTGATTTGATCGACCTGGACTGTTTTCTAGGAGCTGAGCATCTGAAATGTTGATGTTATGATCCGTCATGTCATCGTTGGAAGCTAATTCTGCAGCTTTAAGTAGGTCCTGCCTGTTAAATTAAGGGTGCGTTGTAACCAGTTAATCAGTGTTTATTTGACATTTATTTCTCTAAATCTCATTTTTTCAGTGGCAGTATTTTATTGCAACCCGTCGTTTTAAGCATCGAGATCCTCCCTGTGTTTTACAGTAGAAGCTTGTGACCAATAACCTCTCGATAAAGTCCTGGTAAAGGAGCTCACACACCTTTTTTATGTCCACATTTCACAATACATGTCTATGAAGGGAGTGTCACAGTAAAGTAAGCCTATTTAAAGGCTGCGTTACCCTCCTCTAATACCCAGAATGCATTAGAATCTTTACCTGGTGGGTTTTCTTTACATGTACAGGTGTTTTTTTGGAAGCTGACAGTAGAAGGTGGGACAAAGAGCCTCCAGACGATCAGAGAAAACACACTTTCAGCTCCGTGACCTTAAACCTGCTTATTATGAATCATCTCATGGCTTCGTTTAGTGTTTTGGTTCCTCCTTTTACCTCTGCTTTGGTCTCCACCAGCTCCTGAGTCAAACGTTTGGCGTTTCGGCTGCTCGGCGTTCAACTTTCTTGTTTTCTCAGTCGGTTTTTCTGCACATTTTGAAGTTTTGCATGAGAAAAAGTTAGTGGAAATGGCAGAAAGGTCCCTGAATTTTGAATATAAAAAGTTGTTAAGCATGCTTGAGGTGGTTTTTGACCTTTTTTAAAGAAAGTTAATGAGCTTTATTGTTTGCGGAAGCAGCTTTTCTGACTGCTTTTTTATCCCTGTGCAGCGTAAAACATGGTGGATACCAGCTAATTTGGAAGAACAATCACAACTTTCCTGGTTTAAAAACTTATTCCTGAAGACATTTCTCCATTTTAATCCTGCAAACAGACAAAGTTTAGTTTGTTTTTTCTTCTTCCTGGAGGTTTTCTAGCTGTTAGCAAGCACGTTTTTATTTCTGGCTTCTTCTACTGTGTGTTTAGCGCCACCTTCTGACGACAGTTTGCTGCCTAGTTTGTGTGAAATATAGTTTTGCTTTAATATCACAGTTACATGGCGGTGCAGGTTGTGTCTGTGTGCAGTTTGATGCTGTTTAAGTAGCGTACAGTTGGGTTTTTTTTGCAAGAAACTGCTGAAAACACTGAAACTGAGCAACAAAACGGTAAAGCTTGATTCTCTAAAGGCCAAACAATGAACTGAAAGAAGCTGCAGAGTTGGTTTATGCTTCTCAGGGTTCATCGCTACAATAATAAACAGGAAAATGCTGATATTTATATTTAATGATGAGATTTCTGAGGTTCTTTTCTTTGCCATTTCTTAAATATTGAGCAGAAGAGACTGAATAAGTTGGTTGACTGAGCTGCAGCTTTCATATTCTGTTCAGGTTGCTTCGAATCGCCTCATGTGAAGTTAGTTGGCAGGTAGACGCTCATTCTAAAATTTAAACCCTGATAAAAGTCAGTGTGTTTGCTGCAGTTGTTGTTGTTGTTGTTGTTGTTGTTGTTGGAGAGCTCGTGGATTAAAGCCTGCAAGGCTCGAGTCCGTCGGGGTTTGCTTGTGAGGTCGGACTCGGCCTCAGTGAGCCGAAGCGGGAGGCCAGCAGGTCGTGAGTAACTGCCGGCATTTGGATCCAAACATGTTGAGGGTAATCGCTTTGAACGGGCTTGATGGGATCTGCGGAGGGTTGATTCCAGGACGGGGAACTCTGCACTTTGAAAGATCCGAGCTTCAAGACGAGGAGAAAGACCCTGAGCGACGGAAGGACCCAGTAGTCTTTTATGTTGGCAAAATATGTGTATTTGTAATCATACGCTCCTCCAAAAGCCACAACAGGAGCCTTAAAGTTTGGTTTTGAACACGCTTAAATCACATTTTTCACAGCGACACGACGTGAACAATAGAAGCGTCGTCAACAGGATACTGAGGTCTGAAACACAGGATGCCAGATGTGCTTTGAAGTATTTAAACTTGCATTCTGTTCTGCAGAATATCAACTTATAGCTATGAATATCGGCGTGCGTGCGCTCCGGTGTGATTTGCGAGAAAGTCGGTCTTAACCCTCGAAACTCTGAGCAGCTTTCGGCACCGTTATGGAAACAACACGACCATGAAGAAGGAGAGTAAACTCAGATAAAACTGTCCAAAATGACCGAAAACGTGTCTAAAATTATTGGAAATTACTTCAAAATGACCTAAAATTTGTTGAAAATAATCTTTTTTTTAGCTTTAGTGTAATTTTGCGTCCCTGTACATCATCTGTAGGAAGATGTTCCTCCATGCTGGATGTATCTTCCAACAACTTCCTCTTCTGTTCACTGTTTTTGAGCCATGCTGCGATTATTCTATCGATCCAGTAGGTTTGATTTTCTTCTTTTTCTGCCAAATAGTCTCTGAATTTTCGTCACGTGACTGTTGGTTGTCGCTGAGTCACCTGTGGCTTCTTAGTTGCGTTGAGGAGCACAGAATTTTTTTGTTTTTGCAGATTTTTATTGATGCAAATGGTTAATTTTTGGGCGAATTTGTGATATGAAGTGATTTTGATTAAATATCACAATTTTAGGTTTGGTTCTAGTTGATTTTCCATACGTATCTGCACACGATTCGTCGGAAAGTTGACAGTTTTGGTTCATTCTCCCGCTCATGATCGATCAGAAAGTTGACGATTCTGTCTGTTTTTACAGTTTCCGGCTCTGATAAATGTTGCGATTCGGCTGGTTTTCAAAATAATAGCGCATCTTTCAAACCTGCTGCGGCCGAAGTTCGTTTTCAGTCTTTAAAAATGTAAAAGTTTGAGGGTCGAAAAAGCCAACTGAACTCGGCGATGATGCAAAACTCTCTGAAATTAATTGTTCATATCTGCTGTTGTGGTGGAAAATCACAAACGTTCAGCGTCAGCTTCCGGGAGCCCGAAGGTAATCAGCGTAAATTAATGAATCGACGAATCGCTCCGAACAGCCGCGTGTTGTAACGAGGTGAAAAATGCACTCCGTTGTTATTCCGAGTTCCTCATTTACATGTTGCAGCAGGAGTGGAGGCGACACGGAGGCACTTTGAAGTGTAGCGCCGGCTCGGCTTATCTCTTACGTAACGAAGGCCCGGTGGAGTCGAGGCGGTCGGGGGGCGTCGCCGCTCGCCTCCCCGCGGCTCTGAACTCTGGTCGACCCTCCGCCGCGCCGTCACGGAGGATCAGAGCGAAGAACCAGAACAAAGGCACCTGCCGCCTCGTTCCGGCAGCTCGTCCTCGCTGCTCGGCCTCCTCGGTCGCTGCCGGGTAATGAGGCTCGACTTTTTCACCCGAGGTTTGCGTCGGGAGCCTTTCTGCTTTCATGAACTTTCCTTTGGAGAGCCTGGAGAGCGATCACGCCGCCGTTCAACCTGCATTTCTGGAAGTCATATCGAACAATTCCCAACGTCGTCTTCTGCTCCTTGTGTTTACACCGAACAGACACAGAATATTAAACCGGCCTCCCGGTGTGTCGGGAAACCACATAATCAGCAACAGAACAGATCGACTCGTCTAAAACCCTGTTTAGGAGTGTTTATGCGGCGTGTTTACGACAACTGGAGTGCTGTACATGTGCAAAAATATGTACAAAACACAAAATAGTAAAAGAAAAACAACACAAAAATGGAAAACTTCAATACTAAAATGCAATAAATATGAAGTACTAAGATTTTAACACCACTAAAAGCAACCAAATCCACTGAAAACATGTCCGTCTGGATGTTTTTTGTGAAATTATGAATAAAGGAGGAGCCATTGATTCAAAGTGTAAAGCTTTAAAGCTGCCATCCAAACCCACAAATGTCAAATTACTGCTAATTACAGAGAATCTTTGAAGTTATGTACCATAATTTAAGAGCCTCTTGACATGAAGACAGGTCTTTTTGGTCCTCAGTTATGCTTTAAGATTTAATTTATCTATTTTTACACGAAGGATTAGAGTGGAGATTATTTTCTAGGGCTTATTTCTCTAAATATTAATAAAATTATTCCTCTAAATGACTCTTTTGCTGTTACTTATCTTCTGTTTTTAGTGACTTTTAGTAAATTTCCCAGAACACATGGTTTCACCTTCAAAATATTTGCCTCGTTATGTCTTTACTGATATAACATTCGACCGATTGTTGCCTGGGTCAATTATCTGATCCAATATTCAGCATTGTCAGAGTAGTTTTTGTTTATTTTACTGATTTACTGCCTCTAATGCAGCCGCCTCTCTCTGGTTGTACCTACTCTCTGTTCTCGGGCACCATGACATAGTCTTCTGAGATGCTTAATGACGTCGGGGTAATGAGTAAATGTTAGATTAAGCTGAGATAAAGCGGGATGTTGTTTTTGCTTCCCAACAGAACATCTGACGGCTGTTTTTGTGGCTTTTTCCCCCATGAGAACAGATTAAAACCAAGCTTCAGGCAAATGTTTATACCGATAAATTAAAAATCCTCATGCTTGTCCTCGATCCCAACTTAGGGGATTGTGTTTAAAGCGTTCCAACTCATAATCAGTGTCATTGCTTTAAAGCCACATCAGTTAAGCCCTGCTTGACACCCCCAAATATAAAATCTATAATAAACTTCCACCAGCGTGAAACAACACTGTTTTCACTTTATTACCTCCTCCAAAGAGGTTATGTGATGGTCGGCGTTGGTTTGTTTCTTTGTCTGTGTGCAAAATAACTCGAAAACTCATGGACAGGTTTGGATGAAATGTTCAGGAAATGTGTGAAATGAGGAACAAATGATGACATGTTGGGACTGATCCAGATCACCGTCTGGATCCAGGAATTTCTTTTAATGTGAGCGTAACTGGGTGGACAATTAAATGCGGTTTACTCTAAAAGCCACCAGAGGGCACTCTTGTTTTTGGGGTAACCCCCTCTGACCACATGACATTTTGGGTCTCCACGCGACAGACAGCGACAGTGACGGAGTTCTCTTTCCTCCCTGAGCGACATACACACGGTTGGGCCGGCATTCTTATCTCCGGTTGTCTAAGAAGCTGGGAGGCTGTTAGGAGCTGCCGCGCTAGAGGCCGCGCCTGTTCATTAGGTCGGATGGGGTGAAGGCCGCATTGTTGGTAGGACATTTGAACTGTATGTAATTACATTTGTATCTGTAACGTTCCATAGAAAATATGTGAATTGGGAGATTGTGTTGGGGGTGGACTGAAGCTCCTTGGTGGAGGTCTGAGCTCTCTGAGGGCTTTTTAGTTCTCTTTGATTTTCTGGTGATTGCAGCTCCGACTGTGAAAGTCTTCTGAACTGCTTGTGCACCAATTAATCTTGTAATTCTCTTTTCCTCTGTGTGCGTTTGTTTTGTGCGTCCAGACGTGCCGGCGCCGGAGCAGCCGGAGCTGTTCCTGAAGAAGCTGCAGCAGTGCTGTACTGTCTTTGACTTCATGGACACGCTGTCGGACCTCAAGATGAAGGAGTACAAGCGCTCCACGCTCAACGAGCTGGTGGACTACGTGACGGTCAGCCGGGGATACCTGACGGAGCAGGCCTACCCCGAGGTGGTCAAAATGGTGAGGACGGACCGGCGGTGCGGTCGGCAGACACTCCAGAGCCACACTGTAGAGCTGATATTAAACATTCCTCGTGTTTGAGCAACAAGCCGCTCCGTACAGACGGTGGAATCCAGCATTTCTCAACCATTTGAGCTTCTGACCTCTGAGATAAAGCAGCGTCTGATTCATCACAGATCCAGAGTTACGAGTTTGAACCTCTCAGCTTCTCATTTTTACACATTTTGTGGCCTAAATATGTACGAAAATACAATAACAATCATTATGTGGAGGCACTAATTCAAATTTACCTGGCAGAAGGTCGTTTCTCTTCTTGTTTTTTCTTGTCTATAAAGTTAATCCCCCACATTTATCCTGTGGCCTGTTGGAGGGACCTCGCCCCACGTGTTGGGAACCTTGTTTAATGATGCCTCAGATGTATTTTGTCTAATAATAAGACGCACAATGACACCAGGCAGGTTTATCTAAGAGTACTACGATGGTAAACATCTCCTCCACGGTGTTCTTTAGAAAGTGAATCAGAGCTGCGACTGATTATTAATCTCATGTTTGAATTAATTGTTGTTGTTTATAAGTTGTCCTCTTGTGATCTTGGCAAATAGCTTTTTTTGTTTTTTTCGACAGCCTAAAACTAAAAGAAATTCAATTTACAGTTACATAAAGCAGCACATTACAGAAGCCAGAAGTCTTTAGTCTCTTTTTTAAAATTGATTTCTCCCTGCATGTGAGGCGTTTAGGGAACATCTGTAAAAAGTAGCATCCAGTGAGGAGTTCAGGCTGTGACCAGTTTACAGCAGTGGTATCAGACAATCTGCACGAACGAACTGGTCTGCAAAGACGACTGTTATCAGCATGTAAGGTGGATTAATACCAAAAACTAGGCGATGAGGTGCCGTGAAATGATGAGCTACTGGTGCAGAAGTGAGTCTGAAGCTTCGTTGTTGGGAATCCCAGAGAGAACGAGGCTGCAGTAATCCGTCATCGGTCCGGGATCTGGGCTGAACTTGAATCAGGACTCTATTTCTTTCTTCCAGGTGTCTCACAACATATTCCGGACCCTTCCGCCCAGTGACAGTAATGAGTTTGACCCTGAGGAGGACGAGCCGACACTCGAGGCCTCCTGGCCACACTTACAGGTAAACACAGTCCTCATGCATATTCAGCAGCTCGTTAAGCTCTACGACTTTAAGAGGGGAGCGTTGTGCTGTTTCTTAGATGGATGACCAGACAGAGCAGGTGTGATGTGGTAACAGGGAGTCAGACGTCCATGAGTTGTAAACGTGGACCTGTAAACTTTGCAGATTTTCATGCTTGTGCACTTTTTTATAGCTTAAATAGGTCAAAAAATAGAATGTACAGCTCATTATTTGGTGCCAGGAATCCTGATTCAGGCAAATTAGTAAGAAACTTGAGAGTTCTGTATTTTAATTTTGATGTGTGTCCGACTGTTTGTGAAAAAATAGTTCCGCTGCAGAAATCAGAATCAGAAATACCTAATTTATCCACAAGGAGAGACTGATTATAGCTCCTCTGTGGACACGAACCATTAGTGTGGAGGCATTAGGGGTGTAACGGTACACAAAAATCACAGTTTGGTACGGAGCCCTCTGGAGTCGATGGATGTGACCGATTTAAGATGACGTAGCAGCAAGACGCCTTCCTGAGTCTCCGTTTCAACTTGTGTCCAAAATGTGGATTTCTAACTATCTACCAGTCTTTGAATCGTGTTGATCGGCCAAGTAAAACCAGAGTTATGACAGATAATAAACACCATACTTTCTCCATGTTTGGAGCTCCTTACAGCTTTGGTCTGGTCCACTGGTTTTACTGCTTTTTCATACTTTACCAGGAAACCCAAGTGATCCCAGACGGGTGGTTTTAACCACAGCGGAGCGTCTTCCAGCTGTTAGCATTAGCATCCCATTAGCTAGCCATACGGTCCGTCACATCCTGTGTTCCCCTGGAAACTCCTACTTGTTTTTAGTTCCACAATATTGTTCAACTGTGAGACGGAGAAGGTCAACTGTTGACACTACGAGGTTCACAATTAAAACTATTCTGTACATTGGCCATTCTTAATAGTCTTAAAATCTTCATACCGTGGTCCACGTCTGTACCGAACGGTTCAGTTCTGTGTGTTGTTACACCCCTAGAAGGCATGTTTTTAAACTTCAGACAGAACCAGACCAGCTCTTTATCTCTGGTTTTATGCTAAGCTAGCTGGAGACAGGATGGATCAGAATGTAACTGCAGCTCTGAGCTAAGCTAAGCTAAGCTAAGCTAAGCTAAGCTAGGCATCAGAGCGGGATTGATTTTTCTCATTTTACCCTCAGAAAGAAAGAATATTTCCTAAAATGAATGAATGAGACTCAACAATAATGACTGTAATCTGTATTTTTTAGCTTGTTGCTTCCAGCTGTATTTCCGGAGTATATCCTCGGAGTTTATTAAATTCCTGCAGGATCATATAAAGAGAGACAGTTGCGGCAATTACTTTTAAAAGCAGCAGCTTAATTACTTATGTTTACAAATGATCCCTGACATGGAGACAGGATGGATCAGGATCTAACAGCAGCTTCATCTAAGCTAAGCTAAGCTAAGCTAGGCATCAGAGTGGGATAGACTAGTCTAATCTTGCCCTCAGACAGAAGCAACATCTCCTAAAATGATTGAATGAGACTCAACAATAATGAAAGTAATCCAGGGTTTTTAGTTTGTTGCTTCCAGCTGTTAAGGAGTCTTTCCTCTGAGTTTGGACTTGCTTGAGTTTCTCGAAGACGTTTCCCGTCTCATCCAGGCCTCTCACCTGTTTACAAAGGGGTGTTACTTCATTGTAATACTGCTTCAACAGCGCTAACGGCTCCTGAAGAGTATAAAAACCTGGAACTCCCAACCAGCCAGTTTAGAACTGATGAAGCCTCTCGGATGGGAGGTGAAACGTCTTCAAGAAACTCAAGCAAGTCCAGATGCTACGATTGAAACCACGAGGACAACCATGACCTGGATGACTGAGGATCTTCACAGACATTTCCTCTGAGTTTATTAAATACCTGCACTATATAAACAGCAGCAGGATCCATATGAAGAGAGAGAATCGCTGCATTTACGTACAACACAGTAGCTTCATAACTTACCTGTATCTGTAAATGAACCCTGCATGGAGACAGGATGGATCAGGATCTAATGTAATGAATGTAATCCAGGTTTTTTAGTTGGTTCCAGCTGTTTAGAAGCATTTCCTCCGAGTTTATTAAAAACCTGCACTAGACAGCAGCAGAAAGATCCACCTGATAGAAGAGTGCTATTAGCTAGTCTAATCTTACCCACAAAAAGAGGAATATGTCCCTCTATGTTGTACCACTGGTCCAGGACCTGGTGGTTGTTTGTGGTTCCTGTTGGTTCTGTTTGGGTCCAGTTCTGGGTCCAGGTTCAGAGCCAGGCTCTCTGGTCTCTCACCTCCCCTCCTCCTTCTCTGTGAATGCTGCCCAGGACTCCTTTAGAAATGAGATGCAAATCTCAAGGAGAAGCTTCCTGGTAAAACCTTTCTTCTTTTTTTTGTCCCTTTTGCCAAATTCATTGATTTAAAGCTCATAACCAACATTTCTACCCGTTAACTTCTCCTCACCCTGCTGAACCCACTGTGTCCTTTGTGACCTCTGAGTCCTTGGTCCTCCCCTCTGGTCCAGTTTATGGGGTTAATGTAAGGCTCTCATGTCTAACAGGAACATTTCAGTCTGGATTCTTGCTCAGCTCGTTGTCCTGCTGCACAAAGATTCCCTCCAGTTTGTGTCAAAGCAGCCTCAGAACAAACTGAAGCTTTTTGCTCAGGACTCGGCTGAAGTTCAGAAGAATAAGTCCGTTAACCCTTCTGTTCCTGTTGTTCTTCATCTCTTCCTCTCTTCAGTTGGTATACGAGTTCTTCATTCGGTTCTTGGAGAGTCAGGAATTCCAGCCCAGCATTGCCAAAAAGTACATAGACCAGAAGTTTGTCCTACAGGTGAGT
Organism: Dascyllus trimaculatus; assembly: GCA_024666655.1. Lineage (NCBI taxonomy): Eukaryota > Metazoa > Chordata > Actinopteri > Pomacentridae > Dascyllus > Dascyllus trimaculatus. The sequence goes on along the minus strand of CM045462.1, from coordinate 30,128,634 downwards.
CGTCGTTGTCTCCTTCACCACTGTCAGCTCCTGTCTTTGTCTTTTCCTTGTGATGTTTTTTCGTGTTCTTACTTTGTGATTTTGGTTCACCGTTCCTCCCTGCAGCTCTTGGAGTTGTTCGACAGCGAGGATCCTCGGGAGAGAGACTATCTGAAGACAGTCTTGCATAGAATCTATGGCAAATTCCTGGGGCTGAGGGCTTTTATACGAAAACAGATCAATAATATTTTTCTACGGTGAGTAGACGTCGGTTATTCTGACGTCTGAGGCTTCAGTTCATCTCCATCTGTCTGTCAAACTGGAAACACATGAGAGATTGTCCTAGAAAAAGGCTATAAAAGCAGACGGACACAGTTGTACTTGTTTACTTTGTTGTAAATGTCTTTCAACTTGTCTTAACAGTCTTTAAACTTGTCCTAATTGACGAAAACTTGCCCTAAATGTCTTTAAACTTGTCTGAAATAACAAAAAGTTGTCCCAACATCTTTAAACTTGTCCTAAATATCTCTAAACTTGTCCTAATTGACGAAAACTTGTCATAAATATCCTAAAACTTGTCCTAAATTACAGAAAGTTTTCCCAAAAGTCTTTAAACTTGTCCTCAGTGACGACTACTTGTCCTAAATAACATAAAACTTGTCTTAAATTACAAAAACGTGTCCCAAATGTCTTTGAACTTAGCCTAGATTAAAAAAACTTAATATCTTTAAACTTGACCTAAATATCTTTAAACTTAGCCTACATCAAAACAACTTGTCCTAAATGCATTTAAACTTGTCTTAAATGACAAAAACTTATCTTAAATATCTTTAAACTTGTCCTAAATGTCTAAACGTTGTCATAAATGTCTTAAAACTTATCTTAAATGACAAAAACTTGACCTAAATGACAAAAGCTTGTCTTGAGTGTCTTTAAACTTGTTCTAAATTTCTTTAAACTTGTCCTAAATGACTTTAAACTTGACCTAAATGACAAAAGCTTGTCTTGAGTGTCTTTAAACTTGTTGTAAATGTCTTTAAACTTGTCCTAAATGTCGTTAAACTTGTCCTAGATGTCTTTAAACTCGTCTTTTATTTGTTAAACTTGTCTTAAATGTCTTTAAACTTGCCCTAAATGTCTAAACGTAGTCATAAATGTCTTTAAACTTATTTTAAATGACAAAAACTCGTCCTAAATGACTTTAAACTTGTCCTAAATGACAAAAGCTTGTCTTGAGTGTCTTTAAACTTGTAAATGTCTTTAAACTCATCCTAGATGTATTTAAACTCGTCCTAGATGTCTTTAAACTCATCCTAGATGTATTTAAACTCATCCTAGATGTATTTAAACTTGTGCCAGCATTTTAAATATCTAATTTCTGCTGATCTGATGGCGTCTAAACATGTCTACTTCATGTCTACTTCATGTCTACTTCATGTCTGAATTGTCAGATCTGCAGGTTTCTGGGAGTCTGTTCAGAAAAATCTGAATGCTTCCACTTCCTGTTTTGTTTTGACTTTGTGAACAGAAGCATCTGATCTACTTTACTTCAAACCAGATTTCATCAACTCCTCTGTGGTGTTTTTCTTTTTTAAATCAACATGTCAGAGTTTCTGGTTTCTGGTTTCGTCTTTTGTCGTATCTCTTCTAACTCCCAGTCAGAATGTCTGTTTTCAGATCGTCTGGTTTGGTCTTTAACCTTCGTCTCTCTTCTCTTTGTCTGCTGCAGTTTTGTTTATGAGACGGAGCACTTCAACGGGGTGGCTGAGTTGCTGGAGATCCTGGGGAGGTATGTGGACTCACATTTACATTCTGCTGGGTTACAGACCTGAGAGCTGCAGCTGAACTCGGGATGTTCTAGTCCTTTGTTCCCTTAGGAGGTCTTAATGTGATGGAGAAGCTTTCCAAGAGACCTGAGAAGAATCGAAACTAAAAACCTGAGTGAACAGACTCCGATAGAACAGTAGAGTTCAGATAAGATGTTAATAATCCTCCTCTCAGCTTCCCAGACTTTTTAATTGATCTGAAAGTCTATCAGCTTCACAATAGGAGTTGCTTCACATTCACACCCAGTCTTTGATGCTGTATTTATATTTACTTATATTTCTATGCTACCTCAACAAGTCCTGGGTCTGACTCATTTTAAGAGATTAAAGCTGTAACCTAAAGGAGAGAGGAGTCGGGGAGAGTCTGGACCAGAACGACCGACCAGCTCCGGCTAGAAGTGAAAGTGAAATACTGAATAAACTACAGTCCAAGCTGCTGAGTGGCACTTCTAAATATAGAATCAAGGAAACAAACCCATCAGAAGTAAGATGGAAGATAGATATGGGATAAATCTACGAGGTTTACCACGATGGTTTCTTGGTTTTAGCTCGGTGTCTCTCCTCTAGTGGAGCGTGTTAACTGGTAACCTTTAGGACACAGCACAAGACATCTGGAGAGTTTAGAGCTTCCAACTTAGTCTGGGCTTTGTCGATTAAAAAGCGTCCACTGTTCAGAGATTGGACTGTCGGTTCAGTGCGTTGAGGACTGCAGTGACCTTTATGTTGGTGAATCTAAGCAACCCCAGAACAGACATATGGCCCAACACAGAAGGGAAAACTCCTCAGGTCAGGATTCAGCTCTCTATCTGGACCTAAAGGAGACGGTAATGTACATGTTTTGGACCAGATGGTTGGAAAGAGGAGTTAAGGAATCCATCTATGTAAAAGTGGAAAAACCATCCCTCAACAGGGGAGGAGGTCTGGACACCACCTATCTCTGATTTACAACGCCAACCTTTGGTCTCTACCAGGAGATTCAACAACTTAACCTCTAAGAACCAGAGTTGTTGGCTAACGACCCAGAGTGACTCGAACAACTCTGACGAGTGTTGCTCTCGATTGGCTTCATGACGACTCTGACGACCCCAACGACTGCCGTTACATCATGGAGACCGTCCGAGTCCCACCTTTGGAGCTCCAACCACCGTTAGTCACCACTGGTCTTTGAAACACCCCCACAGAGGTTCAATACCTGGGTTTCCCACCAGTGAGTCAGACTAGCCCGGTCAAGTCTGGACACGCATGAACTGATGAAGCCACTCGGATGAGGCCAAACGTCTTCAGACATTCTACTGAGTCCAGTTGCCTTCGATTGAATTGCCCAGAAAGATTGGACTGTAGTTCCGTGTTGACTGTTAGGGCTGGTCCCGAATATTGGAATATCCGAATATTCACTTGTTGTGGTGGCATTCGGATACTAATTTTAATATTCGAATAGTTGTACGCGCTGCTGTCGGGCGTCACTGAGTGCCGCCGGGTGTCGCCGAACGCTGCCGAGCGTTGCCGAGCATTACCAAGCGTTGCCAAGCGTTGCCGGGCAGACCGAGCACGAGACATCTGGAGATTTTAGCTTGAATCTCCTCCAAAGTTTGACGACTTTCATCGCAACTAGTTTAATGATAAATTATAAAGGCGTGGATGACGATGAAAACTCCCCTCGCCTCATTCCGTATGCATTTTCAGGGAAAGTTGCGACTAAGCGACATGTCAGAAAACAAAAGCACGAATCGGCCTTCACGCTTTTGTTTTCTCACCCGTCAAAGTACTACAGGTGTAAATTAGCAATGCTTCTACAGTCTGGCATGTTTACACTGTGTATTTCTACACAGGTGTTCATTAATATGCATCGTCCAGGTTTAATAAATTAAAAACCGGACAGACACCATCGTAACGTTACATGATCTGGGTCTGTTTTCTTGTAGAGCAGCAAACACGTTACACCACACGACTGTTAGAGCTGAAACTGGACGCTACAGGAACTTAATCACCTCTGTCGACAGGCGCTTCACCGTTAATTAACTTCTTTAACACACCAGAGACGCTCAGCTTCCCACAACACTGGACCTACATTACAAACAGGCTGCCCACAAAACCTCACTGCTTAAAGAGAAAAGGACCGAGTGTCACTTTACGTCAGGTTTCAGCTCCTTTAACCAGTTAACCACGAGGACAGTGCATGTCGGCATGTGGATAAACAAACACTTAACTCAATTTTCAGTCTGTATTTTCCCTGGTGGTCTGTGATTTTCTGAACATCTGCCAAGTTAGCAGCTAAAAGCACCAAAGAAAGTTCTAGATGTTAGTTTTTTTTGATAGTTTCTGCCTGAATTTGTCCCAATTTCACCTAAAAACGGCAGATTCTGTTTGTTTTTCCACCTAAAACTCGTTCAAATGAGGATGTGAGCTGTGCAGGGTTGTCATTTTGTGAGTCTGGATGTGAACTCGTGCCTCCTTTGCTTCATTTCTCCTGCAGCCTTTACAGACAGTCCCGCTGACGAGGCTCTCTCATGTCTAACTGGTGCTCCTGTTCTCTGTGTTGCAGTATAATCAATGGTTTCGCTCTGCCTCTGAAAGCGGAGCATAAACAGTTTCTGGTCAAAGTGTTGATTCCCCTCCACACCGTCAGGAGTCTGTCCCTCTTCCATGCACAGGTAACGAGACTCTAAAGCAGCTGTGGGCTAAAAAATACACTGATTTCTGTCAATATTTTGCTCCTGATGTCACAAACGTAGGTAGATTCAATGTTTAGCATCTTTAACAGCTGTTTGGTGTCTTATGTTGTGTCATAGTTTGCACGTAAGATCCTGTAATATTGTTTTTTAGAAGATAAATCTGGATTTACAGGTTGAATTTTTGTGGATTTAGGCTCTATCGTAGCTACAAAAAAAGACAAAACCGACTATCTATTCTAAGAATTGAACAGAACACCCAAAACCTCCTCCAAGGAGCTTCAGTCCACCCCCAACACAATCTCCCAGTTCACATATTTTCTATGGAACGTTACAGATACAAATGTAATTACAGACAGTTCAAATGTCCTACCGACAATGTGGCCTTCACCCCATCCGACCTAATGAACAGGTGCGGCCTCTAGCGCGGCAGCTCCTAACAGCCTCCCAGCTTCTTAGACAACCGGAGATAAGAATGCCGGCCCAACCGTGCGTATGTCGCTCAGGAAGGAAAGAGAACTCCGTCACTGTCGCTGTCTGTCGCGTGGAGACCCAAAATGTCATGTGGTCAGAGGGGGTTACCCCAAAAACAAGAGTGCCCTCTAGTGGCTTTTAGAGTAAACCGCATTTAATTGTCCACCTGGTTACACTTACATTAAAGAAATTCCTGGATCCAGACGGTGATCCGGATCAGTCCCAACATGTCATCATTTGTTCCTTGTCCCATTTCACACATTTCCTGAAAATTTCATCGAAATCCATCCATGAGTTTTAGAGTTATTTTGAACACAAACAAACAAACAAACAAACCATCACATGACCTCCTTGGCGGGGGTAACAATGGCGGCTCTACATGCCAAAGATGTTAAACTTTTTCCTCTCCACTCTGCAAACTAGCTGTAGAAAGATGTTTCACCATGCTTGACGTATCTTTTAATAACTTCCTCCTCTGTTTCTGAGCCAAGCTGCATTTATTTATTGATCCAGAAGGTTTGATTTCACCTGAAAACTCTGACTTTTTGACTATTGGTCGCCAAAAAACGCTGATTTTTTTCGAATATTTTGATGAAACGTCACCTTGTGTTTGGTTAATTTTCCCCAAAAGAACCGGACGTGGCACGTTATTAGCTCGAGGACCGTCGGAAAGTTGAAAAGCAGAGGATTTTTTCTGTTTTTGCTTCTTCTGGCTCTGATAAAAGGTGTAATTTTAGTGATTTATTTTGCTTTTTTTAAGATATGAAAGCAAACAGGAGAAACGTGACATCATGCAGCTTAAATATGGAAAACTTAAGCCAACTTTACTCGTTTAGACTACAGAAGTGGATCCAGAGTGTGTTTTTAATAGAGAAATAAGGTTAATTTGACAAATCTACCTGTTAAAATCCCAAAGAAACATGTTACACGTCATATTAAAGTGAATAAAAAAGACGACTGAGGTTGAAAGTTGAGGAAATCCTTTAACCCAGTTTGGTTTTGAGGCGACGAGATGTTTATGCGACAAATATCTTCTTCTGCAGGGTTGAGAAATTAAAGTTTGATCTGTTGTAATCTCTGCTAAAGTTTAAGAATGTGTCGTAACCCCGGCTCTCTGCTCTCCCACAGTTGGCGTATTGCATTGTACAGTTCCTAGAGAAAGACCCAACATTAACAGAACCGGTAAGTGTCAGTTCAGGTAGAAACTGGAGTTAAAACCAAAGCAGGAGCCGCCAGTCTGAGTCTGGTCTTCTTGGTCTTCCAGGTCATCAGAGGCTTACTGAAGTTCTGGCCGAAAACCTGCAGTCAAAAAGAGGTGAGGCTCCTCTGTTGTTGCTGCTCCGACTGAACGTTTGGGTTTTTTAAAAAGTTTTTCTAACGTTTGTTTGGCGTCGTTGGCTGCAGGTGATGTTTCTAGGAGAGCTGGAGGAGATCCTGGACGTCATCGAACCAACGCAGTTCGTCAAGATCCAGGAGCCGCTGTTCAAACAGATCTCCAGATGCGTCTCCAGCCCACATTTCCAGGTCGGTGATGATGCGGAAAACTCAACTCTGGCTCATCGTTAGTGTGTTTTACCTTCAGAAAACTTCACCTGGACCTGAATTGGTCTAATCAGTCGGTGCTTTCCGTCTTGTCCCAGGTTGCAGAACGAGCTCTGTACTACTGGAACAACGAGTACATCATGAGTCTGATCGAGGAGAACTCCAGCGTCATCCTGCCCATCATGTTCGCCAGCCTCTACAGGATCTCCAAAGAGCACTGGAACCCGTGAGTTTCACCTTTTCACTCCCGATCAGCCGGAAGTATCCAGACATTAGCTTCAACCCAGTTAAGTGTGAACTTCAGGGGTTCACAGTAAACTGGTCACTACCTGGAGCATCTCCTAAACAGGCCTGGGTCAGGTGAAAGTGGAAGTGCTGGTTGGATTAGCAGTTAGCATTAGCGTTTAGCAATTAGCTAAATGGTAGCGTCGGCACTGGTCACTACCTGCAGCATCTCCTAAACTGGCCTGGGGCATGTGAACATGGCAGTGCTGTTTGAATTAGTAGTTAGCATTTAGCAGCTAGCTAAATGGTAGCATCGGCACTTGTCACTACCTGGAGCATCTCCTAAACGGGCCTGGGTCAGATGAACGTGGCAGTGCTGGTTGGATTAGCAGTTAGCATTAGCGTTTAGCAGTTAGCTAAATGGTAGCATCGGCACTGGTCACTACCTGGAGCATCTCCTAAACGGGCCTGGGTCAGGTGAACATGGCATTGCTGGTTGGATTAGCAGTTAGCAATTAGCAGCTAGCTAAATGGTAGCATCAGCACTGGTCGCTACCTGCAGCATCTCCTAAACAGGCCTGGGTCAGATGAACATGGCAGTGCTGGTTGGATTAGCAGTTAGCATTAGCGTTTAGCAGCTAGCTAAATGGCAGCATCAGCCCCAGTGTCTCCAGATAGAAGGAAATAAAAGCCTCCAAGTGAAGATTACTTGATCTGGAGAAGATCCGAGTCTCATCCGTCGCCCTCATTAGAAGCGTTTAACGTTCCCGTCCAGATGAAAGTCATTTAGAGGATCCAGATGTGACCACAGACACAGTTTTGGTGACGTTCTAACAGCAACCAGCTGTTTCTGTCGGGCAGGTCTGCAAACTTTGGGTAAATCCAGGAAATTAAATTTGATATCAGATCGACAAAAACGCTTTTTGGTTTGTTCGACCTCGAATCAGACGATGCTTGGAGCAGCTTGAAGAGAGTTAATGTGAAGGAGTATAACGTTGATAAACATGCTGATACGTAGACTCCAGTAACTTCTATAGTAGTTTATGTTCTTCACTCGCAGTCAGGCCCGTACGTTTTTGGACATTTGGTTCGTATTTAAATGGATTTGAAGGAAATGAATCCAATATTTCAGACTTTCAGCCTGAATTTAAGGGATTTAACTGAAATATTGCATCAGCAGTCAAAACAGGAAGTAAAGAGAGAAGTACAGGAAGTGCAGAATCTCTTCATTTTCAGAGGATCTAAAGTAATCAGACCAAACGTAACAATGCCTTTTATTTCCCAAACATTTAATGCGATGCTTTTGTTAAATTCCTTGAGTTAAAGGTTTAAGTTGACGCTTCAGTTACTGAGGCTAGAATATTAAATATTTCTCACTGTCCATAAACTTATGGAACTGACTGAACAAAATAAACTTGGGCTGCAACTTTAACGTTAAGTATGTGTTGATTTTCCACAAGGTGGAAAATCAACACAGTGTACAGTGTTCTGTACATCCACATGTGAGACTCTGCCACGTTCAACTGACCCAGGCCCGAGCATCTCCTAAACGGGCCTGGGTTAGCATTAGCAGCTAGCTAAATGGTAGCATCGGCACTGGTCACTACCTGGAGCATCTCCTAAACAGGCCTGGGTCAGTTGAACATGGCAGTGCTGGTTGGATTGTGTAGGAGCAGTGTGAACTGGCACTAGGGGGGGCGACTCTGGGACACCAGAGTTCACCTCCTAGCCTCCTGGAGGTGTCGTGGGACTAAGTAGGAGAAACAGCGTTGAAGGGAGGTTTCCACCTGATGACCCCCAGAGACGTGTTAGGAATCACTGCTCACTGGTAGGTATAGAGACAGATTAGGGATCCTAGGTCCTTCATGGAGGATGGATCCTTTCTTTATGAGCAAAAGTGTCTGGTGTTTAAATTAACGGAGTTGCAAAGTAGAAAGTTCAGGTTATAGAATCCAAAAGGTCCATCTGTGATGAGCTGAACTGTGTTTTGAAGATGCAAAGCTTGTCCAATTAAATGACTCATAATTTGCCCAAAGTGACTTTAAACTTCTCCAGATCGTCCAAAATGACCGAAATTTCCACCATGACTCAAAATGATTCGACATCTGTTCAAAAAACCTGTGACAGAACGATCCAGAAAGACTTAAGAGTTCTCCAAAACAACAACCTCATGTCCAGAAATACTCAGAATCGGTCCATAATGACGAGAACCTGACAGAATGCCTCAAAATGTGTCTGAAATGATTCAAACTAGTTCAGAATTCCTAAAGACTGACTCTGAACTCAGCAGATTGACTACATATTTGTCCAAAATGAGTCAGACTTTGTTCAAAATGATGAAAACCCTGAGCAGACTGACTTAACGAGTGTCCTCAAGTACCTGAAACTTCTCCAGAATAACTCAGAACATGTTCAATTTCAGACACATTTGTTTTGTTCAGTTCGTTCTTGTGGTTTCAATCGTAGCTCGAGTTCACCGAAGACGAGGCCACCGCGACCTGGACGGCTGAGAATCTTCCCAGCCGGTTTGTAGAAGCTGTAAATCTGACACGTGTCCTTGGTTTCCCCTCAGGGCGATCGTGGCGCTGGTCTACAACGTCCTGAAGGCCTTCATGGAGATGAACAGTACCTTATTCGACGAACTCACAGCCACTTACAAGTCGGACCGCCAGCGGTAAGAGGAGGATTTATGAATAGGGAGACGAGGCCCGCGGGGACCCGGTCTACTATCAGCTCTATAAATATCTGGATTAATATTAGATGTTGGTTTAATAGAAGCAGCTCTAATAGCAGAAGGGAAACTCCGGCAGTAAAAATACTCCACCAGCCGTATTTATAGGCTCGATTCATTTCTTTAAAAGTTAATGGGATTATGTCATCGTCGTTTCAGAGCTGCGTGGAGTCCAGTTAGCGCTTCTTAAGCCTGCAATGAATGTTTGTTCTTTGTTGATTGATCACAATAGTTTCTCAATAATCAAAGGCAGCAATTTGTTGAACTAAAGGAGGTGCAAGGAGCCAGAATTCAAAGTGAGATCTCCAGGTGTCCTGCTTTGTTACACTAAAACCCACAGATTATAAAGAGAAGAGAAGCTGACGATCCAAATAACATTGTAATTTTTGTTTTCTTTATTAATTAACCCGAGTAGTTACGCAATTAATCGGTGATTAAAATTGATAAAAAGTACAGAAATTTCTTAAAGCAAGTGTAAGTAGTCAGAATTCAAAGTGAGATCTCCAGGTGTCCTGCTTTGTTAAACTAGAACCCACAGATTATAAAAAGAAGAGAAGCTGTCGATCCAAATAGCGTGGTAATTTTTTGTTTTCATTACTAATTAACGAGAGTAGTTTTGCAATTAATTAGTGATTAAAATTGATAAAAAGTACAGATGTTTTTAAGTAGTCAGAATTCAAAGTGAGATCTCCAGGTGTCTTGCTTTGCTTGAACAAAATGAGGAAAAATGAGCCGTAAACCCACAGAAACTGACATTTTTTGAGCTTTAATCTTCGAAGCAGCTGAACTTTTAGACTTTTGAATGTTTTCTGTTTTTGAAAAGACGAAAATAAAGTCCAGAGTGTCCAAACTGTCCCTAATTCTTACTCTAATATTCCAGCAGCAGTAGGAATATCTCAATCTGATCTGAGAGATCAGAGTCGGGTTTGGTGACAAGTCGGTTTTAACCTAAGCCTGCTTCTTTGTTTACGTCTGCTGTGGTCCAGGTGTCGGGAAAGGAAAGAATAATTAGTTAACAGTAGGGATACACGGTTTGAATAATTTTCTAATTATTTAGCAGCTTTATCGTCTAGGGGTGTAACAGTACACAAAAGTCACGGTCAGTTTCGGTACAAAGCCCTCTGGAGACGACGTAGCATCAAGACGCCTCGCTGAGTCTCCGTTCCAACTTGTGTCCAAAGTGTGGATTTCTAACTATCTACCAGTCTTTGAATCGTGTTGATCGGCCAAGTAAAACCAGAGTTATGACAGATAATAAACACCATACTTTCTCCACGTTTGGAGCTCCTTACAGCTTTGGTCTGGTCCACTTGTTTTACTCCTTTTTCACACTTTACCAGGAAACCCAAGTGATCCCAGACGGGTGGTTTTAACCACGGCGGAGCGTCTTCCAGCTGTTAGCATTAGCCATCCCATTAGCATTAGCCATACGTCACAGAAGGCGAATAAACGGTCCGACTGGAAACTCCTACTTGTTTTTAGTTCCTCAATACTGTGTAACTGTGAGACGGAGAAGGTCCAACACAACTGTGGGCACTATGAGGTTCACAGTTGAAACTATTCTGTGCGTCGGCCATTCTTAGTAGTCTTAAGATGTTCGAACACCTCCGTACAGAACGGTTCAGTTCGTTGTATCGTTACACCCCTACTGTCTACCAGTATTTCTGTAAATTATGACTTAAATTCAGCACAGTGGACGTTTGAAGTGTTTTTATATTTCAGCTTTAGTCATCAGATGCATGATCTGGGCCGGGAATAAGAACCCATTCAACCCCAGTTCACCGTAAACACATTAGCAGTAGTTGGAGGGCATTAACCACCATTAAAGTCTTTGTCATGGTGCCCCTTTACTAGCTGAACCCCCACAGTGGTTTTAGTGGTTTATCTAATAGATTTTAATGGTTTAACATTGAAGTGAGCTTTAATACAGTAACTCCGGGTCTTGCCATGAGTGGTTTTAAGCGTGTTGTTGACGTCGCCGCCACTGAAACGCCGCCGTCCTCCATCTTGTTTTGTCTCCACAGTGAGAAGAAGAAGGAGAAGGAGCGGGAGGAGCTGTGGAAGAAGCTGGAGGACCTGGAGCTGAAGCGGGGCCTTAGGAGCGACGGCATCATCCCGACTTAACGAAGACGTCGCCGGCTCCCCTCCGCCTCCCTCCTCCCCACGTCCGACTCCCCTCCATCCTCCCTCCTTCCTCCCCCACCCCCCCACCCACCCACGTCGGCCATGTCTGCTCCCGAAACGAGCCGCCGCCGCCTCTGGATCGACTCGGAGCGCCGGCGGTTTCTTAATTGTTTTTTTTTTTTCTTATGTTTTTTTTTCTCCTGTGTTTGTGCGACTTACTTTACAGTAGATTCATCACGTCTGTTTTCATTATTTCAACAGCACTGTAAATAATTATTTTTTTCTTTTTTTTTTCCCTTAAACTGATATTATTGCAAAAACGGAAAAACAAAACAATAATAATAATAAAAAAAAGGAAGAAAAAAATAGAAAATGAGAAAATGACTTGTGTGGGAGGGGGATTTAAACAAAAAAAAAACCTTTTGGACTGTAGGACACGAGATGAACTCTTGGAAAACACAAAAAAACAACAAAAAAAGAGAAGATAGATTGATTTTAACTCTTCATCCCGCTCTTCTTCTTCTTCAGTACAGTCCCATATGTCATTTTTATTTTCCTGGTTCTCCTCTTTGCTTTTCCTCTCGTCGCCTCCATCTTTGTTTTCCCTCCCCCCTCTGACCTCCCCCTCCTGTTTCAAAACAGGCAATAAACTGAACAGATCACACGTGAAATAACAACAGGGACTCCCTCGGTGTGTTTACATGCGTGTTCACGGGACGCTTCAATGTTTATTCTCAAATTCTGCCCCCTAAACTCAAATTTATTCACTTATCTGTGGATCTGACGGGTGGATTCCCCTTAAAATGACACGTTTTCTCCTCTTAAAGACGCGTTAATGTTAAATTTATTAGAAGTTACAGCTGTAAGACGTAGTCGTCGACTGTCTTGATAACCCGTTTATCATTTTGACTTATTTTTTCAAGAAGAAACGTCTAAATTCTGAGACTGCAGCTCCTTAAATGTGATTTATTTCTGGTTTCTTTCGTTCTTTGTGACGATAAACTGAATATTTTTCGGTTGTGGACAAAAAAAAGACACTGATCGACGTTTTTTTTGCTATTTTCTGACATTTTTCAGACCTAAAAACTAGCTGTGACGGTGTAATGCTTCCTCCTAACCTGTCGACACGAGTCTTCACGGTCTTTTAAAGTTCAATAACAGCAGCAGGTCAAACGTCTACATGAAGGTTTTCCCTAAATTTATGCGCAGAATTCGAATCCCGACTAAAAATCCTGCCAAACTTCAGTATTACTCCAACAACTGTGTGCAGAGATCTTTGTTTTCCTTTACTTTGGCGCCACCTGGTGGTAAACAGCAAGTAAAACACTGGCAGGAGAAATAAAAATACTGAAATAAACCAAAATCCAGTGAATATTTCAGTCACAGGAAGGACTGAGGTGATTAGAAATGGACAAAATTTGTACGTCGGATGCACAAAGTAGGAATATAAGTCAAAGTTTGTAACAACCGTGTTGTGAAACTGTTATTTTGCATTTTAGAGTTCACTATTTTATTTGTGGCTCCTTGTAAAATTAGATTTTACTTCTGTAAAATCTTGTTTATCCTTTGAATTTGTGCACAGAGTGAGAGTCCTGACAAACTTCAGTATTCCTTCAGCCTCTGTGTTCAGGGTCTTTGTTTGTCTTTGTCGCCACCTGGTGGTAAACGGCAAACACAACACTGGCAGGAGACTAAAAACATCCAGCTTAAATGGGATTAAAATACTGAAATAAACCAATATCTTAAAGCTGTTTACTGCTCAAGACTGCCTGAGGTGGAATAAATGCAACTTCAATGCCAAAATTTTCAATATTGGAGGCACCAGTTGGAATTTAGGTGAATATTTAACTAAAAATGTGCCCCGCCGGTGCTTTAAAACCATTTAAGAGGGTTTTTACTTCTTTAAAATCCTTTGAATCCTTTAAGTTTGTGCACAGATTTCAAGCCACTGTGTGCAGGAACTTTGGTGTTCCTTTAATTTGACTCCATCTGGTGGTGAACAGCAAGTAAAGCATGGCGGGAACCTAAAAATCCACCTTAAATAGGATTTAAATACTGAAATTAGCCACAATTATACAAATAATTACGTCACAGGAAAGACTGAAGTGGAAAAAATTTAATATTGGATGCACAAATTATAAATTAGGGTGAATATTTGACCAAAAATTTGCACCACGTTTGTTATTTTCTTCTTTAAAGTTCAATATTTCACAATTTGTTTGTTCCAGATGTTGTTTATTTGTTGATTTGGCTCTTTGTTTACGCAAACAAACCAGAGGAACACCTGTGAGCCCTGAACGCTGCGTGTAAACACACCTGGCTTGCCTCCTCCACTAACAGTCCTGCTCTCTCTCTGACTCCGCCCCCTCTCCCTCCTCCTCCTCCTCCTCACCTGCCCTCCAGGTGCGCCGGGCATCAGTCTGGAACTGGTGCCGTTCGGCCGCGACGGGACTTTTTCAGCTACAAACACGGAAAGAGAGAAAGGAGAAAAAAAAAACAAAAAAAAAACACGGGAAAAAAAAAAAGTCGCCAAAAATCTTCCTCCTCCTGTTGTGAAAAGACGAGCGCCCCGCCTTCACCTGTCCTCACCTGTCCTGGTCCATGTCGCCCACCGGGGGGCGCCGCGTTGACTCACAGTATTACAGCAGCAGCAGCAGTGACAAAAAAAGAACCCTGTACATTGTTATTGAATGCAGTACACTGATAATCTTGTATCTTGTAGTAATTTAGATTTGTTTTTGCGTAGGAACCTGTGGAGAGGAGTATCCAGTATATAAAGAGGTATTATGGAACAAGACTTCCTGGTATTTATGATAGTGTTCCCCCTTTAGTCGGCTTTCTTTTCTGTCTCCCTCTTGGTTTTTATCTCATTTTGGATATTTTGATGAAGTTTCTTTTCACCATTGGATTTTTTTTTTTTTTTTAGTGCAGGGAAGGGAGGGGTCAGGGCAGGTAGGCGGGCAGGAGGGGTGGAAGAGGGAAGGCCTGGGGCAGATCTAGTCGCCCCGCCGGGGGTACTTTATTATTTTCTTTTTGTTTTGGTTTTTTCGACAGCGGAAACCTCCCCCCTCCTCCCTCGCAGAATTAATGTGTGCTTTAGAACGGCCCAGATATAATATGATTTAAAAGCTGAAAAAAAAAAAGATAAAAAAGGGTTGGAGAAATACAAATGTTTAATTATTTTAAAAAATAAAGAGATATTAAATTAAACCTGTTTTGTGATAAAGCCCAGACGCTGAATCGCTTTTATTTCCAGAGTTCTCGGGGTGACTGAGTGGATGAGTGAGTGGACGGAATTAAAAACAAACCTTTTTCTTAATAAAATCCTGCTGACATGAGGTGATTCATTACGTTTACAGGAGTGGTGACGGTCTGAGCTTCCAGAACAGCATCAAAACCAGCAAAGAGTCTCAGCATGTGTCTGAGAACACGACTGTAATGTTAGATTAATCTGAAAATAGTGAGAAAATTCTGACGTAAAATGAGGAAATGATGTTTTACAGGAGTCTTTGTCTTGGTGCCCCTTTACTAGCTAAACCCCCACAATGCTCTCTGCCTGCCAACATGAGCTGCCCACATTAAAACGAGGAATTATTGAGGTTTAACATGAAAACAATCTTCAAATACAGGAACTCGGGTTCATACTTGTGTTTATGTATTCCTATTGTCTCATTCTCTCCTATAGTTTAGAGGTAAAAATCAATCAATCAGTCAAATAAATCAACATTTATTGGATAACTTTGTTGAAATAATTTGCAAATTCAGATTAATAATGCAAAATATTATCAATATTATTATCAAAGAAGACGAATTATTGGTTCGGATTAGTAAATTTATAAGCTACATATATGTAAAAGAGACTCCAAAAGTCTGATAACATAAAAAATGTGTCATATTCTCCACCACTATATTACAGAGGCTAATGTTAGCTTATTTCATAAAAGCTAACGTAAGCTTCTTCCATATTTCAAGCTAACACAGATGTTAAGCTGAACACAGCCTAAACTAACGGGTATGTTAGCTTTAAAAAATGTAAGCTAACTAGCGTCATCCATATCAAGCTAATGCGGATGCTAGCTTAAAAGAGGCTAACTTTACAAGAAGCTAAGCTATTTTTTAGAAAGTCATTAGTTCAGAAGAGGTTACTTTTAAAAGAAGCTAATACAAGCTTTTTCCTTATCGCAGGCTATTTTGGATGTTAGCTAAAAAGAAGTTAATCAAACTTTAAAAGAAGTAATGCTAGTGTTATTTTTAAAGAAGTCATAAGCTTAAAACAGGCTACTTTCAAGAAGTTAATACTTGCTGTTTTTATTTAAATCACAAGCTTTTTTGGACGTTAGCTTAAAAGAAGTTGATCAAACTGCAAAAGAAGTTGTGCTAAAATTATCTCAAAAGAAGCTAACATTAGCTGAAAGGAAGTTAAGCTAATGTATTTTTTAAAAAAGTCATTAGCTTATAATAGGCTAGTTTTAAAAGAAGGTAATATTAGCTTTTCCATATCGCAAGCTATTTTGGATGTTAGCTTAAAAGAAGTTAATCAAACTTTAAAAGAAGTTATGCTAAAATTACCTTAAAACAAGCTAACATCTTAAAGGAAGTTATACTAAAATTATCTTAAAAGAAGATAACATTAGCTGAAAGGAAGTTATGCTAAAACATATCTTAAAAGAAGCTAACATTAGTTAAAAGGAAATTATGCTAATGTTTTTTTTTTTAATCAATAGCTTAAAATAGATTACTTTTAAAAGAAGCTAATACAAGCTTTTTCCATATCGCAGGCTATTTTAGATGTTAGCTAAAATTGCCTTAAAAGAAGCTAACATCTGAAAGGAAGTTACGCTAAAATTATCTTAAAATAAGCTAACATTAGCTGAAAGGAAGTACTGCTAAAATTATCTTAAAAGAAGCTAATAGTTAAAAGGAAGTTATGCTAAAAGATATCTTAAAAGAAGCTAACATTAGCTGAAAGGAAGTTATGCTAAAATTATCTTAAAAGAAGCTAACATTAGTTAAAGGGAAATTATGCTAATGTTTTTTAATCAATAGCTTAAAATAGATTACTTTTAAAAGAAGCTAATACTAGCTTTTTTCATGTTGCAAGCTATTTTGGACGTTAGCTTAGAATAAGTAAATCAAACTGTAAAAGAAGTTATGCTAAAATTGTCTTACAAGAAGCTAACATTTTGCTGAAAGGAAGATAAGCTAAAGCTAGCTTAAAAAAGCACATCTTAGAAGAAATTTGGCTCCTTTTAAAAGAAGGTAATGTTAACATGTTTTATATTGCAGGCTAACATTAGCTGAAAGGAAACCAACACTGGTTTAAAAGGAGTTAAAGTAATGTTAGCTTTTTGTACATTTCAAGCTAATGTGGATGTTATCTTCAAATAAGTTAGCATTAACTCAAAAGAAACTGAATTAGCATTAGCTCAAAGGAAGTTAGACCAGTATTAGCTTTTTTAAGTTGAGGTAAATGACTCATATTTTCCTGTAAAGCTGAAAATAATCCGACATTTTTAGTGTTAAGAAACATTTTTAAATAGTTTCTGATGTAAACTGAAGAATAAATATCTCTGACTGAACCTCCATTTAAACTTTCACACGTTTATTACAATAAACTTTATTCATAAATCACATTTCAACAACAGAGTCACAGTAAAAACATAATAAAGTCACGAGGACCAGAACTTCAGAACCAGATTTAAATAAATCAGCAGCTGCAGATGGAAGTGAGGATCCAGTACAACACCTGAGATCGACCAGCAGGTGGAGCCACTGGGCGAACAGCCGACAGGTGTCTCAGGTGATTCTTGTTTGACCTCGTTGGTTCTTCTGTGGCCGTCTGAACACCAGGAAGTTGATCCAGTTTGGTTCCAGGTGAAACAAACGCTGAGTTTATAGATGAGAGATGATACAGGTGAGTTCAGGTGATCCTCCAGGAGACGTGGACCAGGTGGATTCTGCTGCAGGAGGACGTCTCTGTGTGGAAACTGGAACCTGAAGTTGAAACCGTGAAAGGATCTGCAGAGCTGGTTAGTGTCACAAAGTCTGAGGTGAACTCAGGTTTGAAGCTCAGTGGGTTTAAACTGTGGCTCTGAGCTGCAGTTCCTCATTCAGCCACCAGGTGTCAGCAAAGACCTGCAGCTCAGTTTGACCCCAGAACACATTTAAAATGATTTGTTGCACTAAATCTGGTTCCAGTGAAGAAAAGATGGTTGTTCATGGCTTTTATTTTGACAGGTTAATGGCTTTTGATGGTTCCCTCTATGCGTTGAACTCCGAACGTCTGAGAGTTTGACAGAAAGACAGTTTGACACTTTAGTGACGTAAAGATGTCTGACTGAGTGGACGGTGAGAACATTTGGAACCGTTCTGGGGATTTTTATGAGTAAATATCTTTAAATTTAGCAGTTTGTGCCTGAAAAAGACGTCTTCTAATGATTAAACTGAGCAGGATCTGCATTTAAACTGCAGTATGGAGGGAAAATGTTCACAGGAAATGGATTTAAACAGTTAAAAATGTGAATTTTAATGTTGGGTAAGCTTTGTTTTGTATTCAGTAGCTTCTGTAGACTTAAATATGAGTGAATCACGTCTCCAGATCTGATTTACCTGCTGAAAGTCTGAACTTTAGTGTCGAAGTAATGGTTGAATTTTAAATCCATGTTTCCTGGAGTTAAAGACAGATCTGGTGAATGTGTCTCGGCTGCAGGACGTGAGCAGAGCAGCAGCATCGTCCTCTGGTTTTATCTGTTTCTGTTTGGTGTTTTATGGACCAGAAACGCTGTGAAGGTGTTTTATCTAACCAGGAGTCGAGCCCAGAGACCCGACGGCTCAGAGGAAGCCGATCCGAAGTCGCGTCCACCTTCTCGGTTCCTGCGTTCGCTCCGGGGACGATCACCGGGACGCTCCAACGCCTCGCTGCACATTTGGCTCGGAGCTCTTTATTCTGAAGGCCGCGACTCGCTGTCACCGTTAATTAATGCTGGTTAATGAACGTCCGCCCACACGACCACGTTCTGACCGCATGACGACGTTCACTGGTGGCTTCATGTGTCTTCTGAACACCGTGACCCAGATCTGATGCACATTTAAAGAATGTTAGAGATTTAAATACACTGTAAAAATCTGAAAATCTGGCAGCGACGGTGAAAAATAGACGTTATTTAAATAAAATGTATTATTATTATTGTTATAAAATAGTGAAAAACTGTAAAGTTCAAAAACAGTTTGTGAAAATATTGATTTAAATATAGTAAAACAGTTAAATATACAATAAAATAGGCATAATATTTAAGATAATTAATTTACATTTAAAGTACGATTAAAGATTTTTGACTGCACTGTAAAAGAAAGTAAAAAGTAAAAATCCAGTATAAAAACTGTAAAAATCTGGAGACAATGGTGAAAAATAGACGTTATAAAATGGTGGAAAATGGTAAAAATAAATTTAAAAAAAATAAAAAATATTTGTTAAATAATACTTTTTGCTAATTTAATTACAATAGAATGTATAGATTTTTTTTACTTTTCAGAATCATTTCTTTAAAATAATAAATTCATAATTAAACCACTGTTTACGATTTTTAACTACACTGTAAAAAGAAATTCAATAAAAATCCAGTATAAAAACTGTGAAAATCTGGAAGCAAAATATGTATAAATTAATTAATTAATTAAATAAACAGGCAAAATTAATAGTAAATATCTCTAAAATAAAGACAATTTTACAAAACAGGATAATTTTTATTATCTGTAATTTAACGAAAGAGAAAATCTTTAGAATAACTGTTGAAAATATTATCCTTTATATTTTTTTCTTTCAAATGATGCCAAATATCTGTAAAATAACAATTTTTGCTCATTTAAATGCAGTAAAATAGAAGGTTGTTTTACAGGTAAATGCTGTAGAAGATTTATAGAAAAAATTAAATGTTTGGATGTGGACATTACTTACGTTTTTTACAGTTCACGTGTAAAATTATAGTTTTTATAAACATATATGTCTTATATTTAATATATTATCTGTAACTGAACAAAGCAGTGGAAATCTGTGGTATTAAAAAAACATTTATCATTTTTAAAATATTTAATATGCATATTTTTCTTTCAAATAACGTCAGAAATATTTAAAATAATGATATTTTCAGACCTAAAACCAGTGAAAAACATTTTTAAAAGAAGAAACCACCATTTATAAACATACAGATTTATAATGTACAGTTTTCCAACAGTCGATGTACAATTTATACATTATCTAACAAGAAAAACCTGCAAACTGACAGCATTCTCTAAAATAACTGCAGCATTTTTTACAGTGTAATCTACGGTTTGTATAGATCCCAGGTTAGTTCGTCCGTCACTGTTTGGGAAACGTAGTGAGGAAGTGGAGAAGCTCCGACATGTGAGTTGAGCTGCAGCGTTTAACAGGAACATGAAGGTGACGTCTGAACTCTCCCACCAGATTTTATTAATAACCTCGGAGCAGAGGATCGATCGATAGAAGCACGAAAGGTGGTTTCAGATCTCCTGATGTCTGTAAACAGAATCCTGCAGCGGTTTTACAGAACTGATCAGTGAGAAAACCACCGATAAATAGATAAATGTGTCTTCAGAGAACAGAAAGCTCATCAGCCACATGTAAAAACAATAAAAACAACAAGTGAATACCAGGAAGTCTCCCTTCAACAGATCATTATTATTATTATTATTAATACCTCAGATTTTCCATTTAATTTCATCTAAAATGTCCAAAACTTTCAACAAAAGCTTTTCTCTCAGGAAGTCTTTCAATAATTTACTGCATATTTATGGCTTATTAATAAACAATAGCTCAGCCGTCGTGTTCGGTTTAGTCTCAGCAGGTCGAGGTGAAGCTGCCTGAGCAACCCGTTGCCCCTCCGTGGTGACGTCAACTTAGCAACTCTTCTAAGTAGGTAGAAGTATAAGGTTCCACCAAACACTTCCTCTTGTTGTTGTTGTTGTTGTTGTTGTTGTTTGAGGCTCCGGATGAAGCTTTAGGAGTTTTGGAAATAATTAAAAACAAATGACAAAAGCAAAAAGATTCACTGTGAATAAAAACGTCCACACAGCTTCAGAACAACAGGTAGCTAGCAAGCTGGCTAGCTAGCATACATGCTAATATTGAGCTACCGTCAATATTAATGTTATCTTAAAACAAGTTTCGCTAACATTAAACTTAAAGGAAGTTAAACGAACTTCTTACTGAAGTTTAGTTAATTCCTTTGCTTCCTCCTATCCATTAACTTCCTCTCCTTTCCTCGTCTCCTTCCTCCTTTAATTGTCTCTCTTTGCCTTGTTTCCTTCCTCCTTTAATGTCTTCTCTTTTCATTGTTTCTTTGCTTATCTTTTTATTTTCCTCCCTTTCTCTTGTTTCCTTCCTCTTGTAATTTCTCCTTGCCTTGACTCCTCCCTCCTCTCCTTTAACGTCCTCTCTTTACCTTGTTTCCTTCCTCCTGTGATTTACTCTCTTTTCCTTTTTTCCTTCCTGCTCTAATGTCTTCCCTTTTCCTTGTTTCCTTCCTTTTCTTTTTTAATTTCTTCTCTTTACCTTGTTTCCTTCCTCCTTTTATTTCCTCTCTTTTCCTTGTATCGTTGCTCGTTTAATTTGCTCTCATTTCCTTGTTTCCTTCCTCCGTACTTTTCTCTCTTTACTTTGTTTCCTTCCTCCTTCAATGTCTACCTGTTTCCTTGTTTCCTCCCTATTTTAATTTACCTTCCTTTCTTTGTTTCCTTCTTACTTTAATTTCCTTTCCTTGTTTCCTTCACTCTTTTAATCCCCTCTCTTTACTTTGTTTCCTTCCTCCGTTAATTTCCTCTCCTTTTCTTGTTTACTTCCTCCTCTCCTATAATTTCTCCTTTTTCCTTGTTTCCTTCTTCCTTTAATGTCCTCCTTTTGCCCTGTTTCCTTCCTCCTTTTATGCCCTGTCTAGTTTCCTCCCTCCTCTGTTTTCATGGCCTCTTTTCCTTGTTTCCTCCACTCCCTTTTCTTTGTCTCCTGCCTCCTTTCAATGTCCTCTCTTTACCTTGTTTCCTTCCTCCTTTAATTTCATCTCTTTACCTTGTTTCCTTCCTTTTCTTTTTTAATTTCTTCTGTTTACCTTGTTTCCTTCCTCCTTTTATTTACTCCCTTTCCTTGTTTCGTTGCTCTTTTAATTTGCTCTCATTTCCTTGTTTCCTTCCTCCGTACTTTTCTCTCTTTACTTTGTTTCCTTCCTCCTTCAATGTCTACCTGTTTCTTTGCTTCCTCCCTATTTTAATTTACTCTCCTTTCATTGTTTACTTCGTATTTTAATGTACTCTCCTTTCCTTGTTTCCTCCTATCCTTTAATGTCCTCTCTTTTCCATGTTTCCTCCCTATTTTTAATTTACCCTCCTTTCTTTGTTTCCTTCTTACTTTAATTTCCTTTCCTTGTTTCCTTCACTCTTTTAATCCCCTCTCTTTACTTGGTTTCCTTCCTCCTTTAATTTCCTCTCCTTTTCTTGTTTGCTTCCTCCTCTCCTTTAATTTCTCCTTTTTTCTTGTTTCCTTCCTCCTTTTATGCCTTCTCTTTTCCTAGTTTCCTCCCTCCTCTCTATCATGTCCTCTTTTCCTTGTTTCCTCCGCTCCCCTTTCTTTGCTTCCCGCCTCCTTTTAATGTCCTCTCTTTACCTTGTTTCCTTCCTCCTTTATGTTCTGCTCTTCCGTCCTTCCTCTTTATGTTTCTCCTCCTCCCTCCTTGCTTCCTTCCTTCCTCCTCCCCCTGCAGTAATGTACATACATGTACATTAATGTAAGCCTTCATAATCCCAGATTGCTTCGAGGCTAATCTTCACCGTTTTGTGATTCTGATGTAAAGACAGGAGTTTAGTCCACATTAACACACTGATGAGGAAACGTGAAGCTGCTGAGGATTTTCCCCGTCGGAGGATCGGACGGTTTTCTAATGCTAATGAGATGTAAAAAGTCACGTTGTTGTTTGATGACAACATGAATGAGATGAAAGCTTTAATCTGCTCTTTCATCAGAGCAGACAGAAACATTAAAGGTATGAAGCCACTGAAGCCTGAAATACTGCAGCTGAACCCACACAGGAAGCTGACAAACACAACAAACACAACAAACAAATAGCGTCCATGTTAGCTTGCTATATAAAAGAAGCTAATATTAGCTTTTTTACAAGGTCCATGTTAGCTTAATTTCCTTGAAGCCAACATTAACCTCTTTGACTATAACATTAGCTTAACATCCATGTTAGCTTGCAATATCAGAGAAGCTAACATTAGCATTCATATACCATCCATGTTAGTTAAATTTTTTAAGCTAACAATAGCCTCTTTCGACATAGCATTACTGTCGTGCCCGTGTTAGCTTGAAATGAACTGTTGTTAGTGTTTCTGTGAAGTATATTCTCGCTTAACATTCTTTAACATAAACCTAACATTAGCTTAATGTGTACTTTTGTTTGCAATATGAACGTAGCTAACTCTAGCTTTTTATAAGATGATGTCATAGGCTAACATCTTCTAGCCTATTGTTAATTTCTTTCAAGGTAGCATCAGCTAAATGTCTACTTTAGTTTGCAATTTGACAGAAGCTAACTTTAGCTTTTACAAGGCAATACTAGCTTTACTTCTTTTATCCTGATGGTAATTTCTTTTAAGATAAAATTAGCTTAATTTGTTTTCAGCCAAAGTCCATACTAGCTTGCTAGCATTAATATTAAAGATGCAAATGTTACCTTCTTTAATTGTTAGCCTCTTTAAAGCTAATGTTAGCCTAACTTCTTTCAAGCTAACATCTACATTAGTTTAACAAGTGTGGAAGTGTTAGCGTTTATCTTAATTTCTTCTAAGGTAATGCTAACTTTTATATTTTTTTATACTTTAAAATTATTTGATAGTTTTAGCTTAACCACTGTCAAGCTAATGTCCATGTTAGCTTGCAATATAGAAGAAAATAATATTAGCTTTTAAATGAAAGACACTAACACTAACTTCTTTTGATGTTGACCTCTTTTAAGCTAAGTTTAGCCCAATGTCTATGGTAGCAATATGAAAGAAGCCTTGGCTTTTACACACATTAAAGCTCGTGATGTTGACAAAGTTAATGTTGGCTTTTACATAGCATCCACATATAACATCAGTTTAACTTTTTAAGCTAACAATAACTTCTTTCGAGATAGCACTACCTTTGTGTCTCTGTTAGCTTGAAATGAGCTGATGTTAGTGTTTCCATGAAGTAAATTAACTTGTTTTAAGCCAATATGAACCTGTTTACAGATAACATTAGCTTTGTGTGTACTTTAGTTTGCAATATGAAAGAAGCTAACTTTAGTTTTTTTTTAATAATGATGTTAGCTTAATTTCTTTTAGCCTATAGTTAATTTCTTTTAAGATAGCATTAGATTAATTTCCATGCTAGTTGGCTAGCTTTAATATGTAGGCTAATGCTTCCTTCTTTAAATGTTAGCCTAACTTCTTTAAAGCTAAAATCCACTATAACAGCCATAATATATAATAGAAGCTTTAACATAATATCTGTAGCTTAATTTCTTTCAAAATAATGTTAACTTTTTAAAATATATTTTACAGTTATTTAAAATTGTTAGCTTAACATCTTTTAAGCTAATGTCCATGTTAGCTCGCAATATGGAAGACACTAATATAAGCTTTTATATGAAAGATGCTAACAATAACTTCTTTTAATGTTGGCCTCTTTTAAGCTAATGTTAGCCTAACTGCTTTAGCTAACATCCACATTAGCTATAATAGCCATAATGTAGAATGGAAGTGTTAGCTTTTATATAATATCTGTAGCTTAATTTCTTTTACAGTAATGCTAACTTTTTTTTAATGATTTATAATTATTTGATAGTTTCAGCTTAATCTCTTTTAAGCTAATATGGAAGAAACTAATATTGGATTTATATGACAGATGCTAACACTAGCTTATTTAAATGTTGGCCTCTTTCAGCTGACTTTAGCCTAACGTCCATGGTAGCTAGCAATATGAAAGAAACGAATGTTGGCTTTAATGAAACATTCATGTTAGCTTTTGGTGTTGACAAAGCTAATGTTGGCTTCTATATGAAAGAAGCTAATATTAGCATCCTCTATATAGTAGTATAAGCTACGAGAGTTAGCATTTTGACCTCCATTTTATATATGTGGCTTGTAGATTCAAATATCGCATCGTAACACATAATATGTGATTTTTCATCTTATTTTATTTTTTATTGTTAACTGCAAATTATTTTAATAAAGAAACCTAATATACGTAGATTTTTGTTGTCAGTGTTTACCTCTGATAGTTTTGTAGAAGCAGGAAATGAAAACACATATAGTAAAGTACAGTTATATAAAGTTATATCCTAAAGCTAACAGAACATCCCTCTTAGCTCTGTTTAAATGTGTTTTCAGTCCAAATGTGGCCAGAATGAAACATACAAACCATAAATTAGCTGCTTGCGTCTTTATTTTTACGCTGAGTCTAATTCGAGCATCAGCTGCTGTCTGAGGATGACTCTTCCTCCTCCTCCATGTTTCATTAGTGAGATATTAGATCTGAGAGTGTAAACCTGCACAGACGCTGGAAACACAACGAGTCATAACAGACGCCCACACATCTAATCTGCAGCAACCAGCCGGGTTTGTTGCAGAACATTAGAAACAACAAGCTTCTGTCAACAGATAAATAGCATCTACAGCAGCCAGTGGGCTCCGACGCAAGAACCCATATTGATTTACCCAGTTTTACAGAAATATCTGCTGCATCCTGATGAAATGTTGGCATTTATTATTGGAGAGCCAATAAAGAGATGCAGAATGTGTCGAGACAAGGAGAAAAGATATCAGGGGGATCAGAATGAACTCCAGCACATGCAAAGTCACTGCAAACACGGATGAAACGACTAAAAAGCCACATAAAAGGGTTTCAAACAGACGCCACGAAATTCAGAATGACTGGAAAGAAACAAGCAGAGATCAAAAAATGACGACGTGAAGATGGAACAAACTGAAAACAGAAACACAAATAGACTCGTCTTTACTCCCAGCCGTGTTAAATTAGATTTACAGCGAAAAGCCACTGGTGGTAGTTGGTTCTGTTTGTTTGTCGTCAGTTTGCGTCTCTGTTTGGTTGTTTGTCAGTCAATTTGCATTTCATAATTGTCTGTTTGGGTCCTTTGTTTTTGGTCTTTTGCTCTTTGTAGTCATAAGAAACCTACTGATGACATGAAAATTCAATATAACTGGAAAAGCCCTCAGAGAGCTCATACCTCCACCAAGGAGCTTCAGTCCACCCCCAACACAATCTCCCAATTCACATATTTTCTATGGAACGTTACAGATACAAATGTAATTACATACAGTTCAAATGTCCTACCGACAATGCGGCCTTCACCCCATCCGACCTAATGAACAGGTGCGGCCTCTAGCGCGGCAGCTCCTAACAGCCTCCCAGCTTCTTAGACAACCGGAGATAAGAATGCCGGCCCAACCGTGCGTATGTCACTCAGGAAGGAAAGAGAACTCCGTCACTGTCGCTGTCTGTCGCCCATAATGTCATGTGGTCAGAGGGGGTTACCCCAAAAACAAGAGTGCCCTCTGGTGGCTTTTAGAGTAAACCGCATTTAATTGTCCACCGGTTACACTTACATCAAAAAACATCCTGCATCCAGACGGTGATCCGGATCAGTCCCAAAATGTCATCACTTGTTCCTTGTCCCATTTCACACATTTCCTGAACATTTCATCCAAATCCATCCATGAGTTTTCCAGTTATTTTGCACACAAACAAACAAACAAACAAACAAACCAACGCCGGCCATCACATAACCTCCTTGGCGGAAGTAAATAAAAATTTGTTGTGAACATGAAGAATTTTGGGCTTAATTCAAATCAATTTTTACAACAGAGCTCATTACTTATGGTCTGAGGATGCATTAGAACTGAAAACTGACATAAAAACAAACAAAAGTGGTACAAAGCTAATATTTCTAATGTATGATGCATCTTTACTACCAGCTCAGTCAATTTAACCGAGTTAGAATCTAGTCTGAGGTGATTATTTCATGGTTCCTTGCAGGAAAAAAGGCACTGTGAAGTTAAAAAACAATCACCTTTTGCATCTTTAAACACTCAAATGTTTAATCACCACCTAAGTCATATGGATTTTTACACATTGGCCCCATTATCCATTGGTGTGAAGCAGCGTTGAGACTTAAGGCTTGAGTAAAAAACAAAAAATAACTATGTTAAACTAACATTTCACATGTTGCTGAGAGGGTTTTTGCATTGGAGTAGTTAATTTAGTTGAGATTGAATCTGGTCTGAGCTGATAACCACGTTTTCTTGCAGGAAAAAAGAGATGCGAAGTTAAAAAAATGAACCTTTAAATGCTTAAATGTTTAATTACCACCGATTGCTGCTCCTTCTGCTGTATGTTTGTCTACTAGCAGTCACAGGAAGCCTGCTGATGACGTGGAAATTCAATATAAATGCAGGATTTTGCGATATTCTAATTGGTTTTTACACAGATTCCCGTTATCCATTGGTTTGAAGGCGTGTTTCCACTGACAACTCATGAAAAAATGTAAAAGAAACAAACCATAATTGCTCTAAACTGATATTTAACGTGATGCTCAGAGTGTTTTTAAACTGGAGTTGTGCACATTGAACATCCCTACGACTGGTTCAGTTCATTTAATTGGGTTTGAATCTGGTCTGAGGTGATTACTGCGTGTTTTTAGCAGGAAAAGATGCCGTGAAGTCTGAACATTTGCATCTTTACCCTCTTAAATGTTTAATCAGAAGCGTTTTTTCACAGCTGCTCCGTCTGCTGGATGTTAATTAATCTGTGAACCCGGACCGGGCCGGTTTATTAGGCGGGAAACCAGGAAACGTTCCAGAAGATGTCGGGAGTCCGCCGAGGATTTCAGACATCCGTTGTGGCTGTTTGGAGGCAGGCGAGCTAAATATTTAACAGAGGCTAATGCTGCGTGCTGAGAGGCAGGATGTGGGAACGTTTCTCAGCAGCTGGAGCTTTAAAAAAACAGATTTCACTCCCCTGAAAGAGTCGATTTCTCTCCTCACCGCCGGACGAACACCAACAACGTTCTGAGAAAGTTCTACTGATGTTTCCTTTCAGACCCTCCAGTGTTCTTCTTAAAGGTGGGACGACAGATAAAACTGTCAGAATATTAGACCCTGATGTTCTCCAAACTGAGAACGTTCCTCCTCTGTTATCTTATAACACTGTGGGAACGCTTGATAGATTCTGTAATGTGTTTCCTCAACAACATCCCCAAAGAGCACTAAGAACATCTCAAGAGGGATGTTCCACCTTTAATAAGTCACATGACAGCAGTGGTGTCCAACCCTGGTCCATGTTTTAGATGGTCCAGTTTGATCCACGTTTAGTCCAGTTTGGTTTCGTCCAGTTTGGTCCATGTTTAGTCCAGTTTGGTTTCGTCCAGTTTGGTCCATGTTTAGTCCAGTTTGGTTTCATCCAGTTTGGTCCATGTTTAGTCCAGTTTGGTTTCGTCCAGTTTGGTCCACATTTAGTCCAGTTTGGTCCACATTTAGTCCATTTTGGTTTCGTCCAGTTTGGTTCATGTTTAGTCCAGTTCGGTCCATCTTTATTCCAGTTTGGTCCACGTTTAGTCCAGTTTGGTCCACATTTAGTCCATTTTGGTTTCGTCCAGTTTGGTTCATGTTTAGTCCAGTTCGGTCCACGTTTAGTCCAGTTTGGTCCATCTTTATTCCAGTTTGGTCCACGTTTAGTCCAGTTTGGTCCACGTTTAGTCTAGTTTGGTCCACGTTTAGTTCAGTTTGGTCCACGCTTAGTCCAGTTTGGTCCACATTTAGTTCAGTTTGGTCCACATTTAGTTCAGTTTGGTCCACGTTTAGTCCAGTTTGGTCCACACTTAGTCCAGTTTGGTCCACGCTTAGTCCAGTTTGGTCCACATTTAGTCCAGTTTGGTCCACATTTAGTCCATTTTGGTTTCGTCCAGTTTGGTCCATGTTTAGTCCAGTTTGGTTTCGTCCAGTTTGGTTCATGTTTAGTCCAGTTCGGTCCACGTTTAGTCCAGTTTGGTCCATGTTTATTCCAGTTTGGTCCACGTTTAGTCTAGTTTGGTCCACGTTTAGTCCAGTTTGGTCCACATTTAGTTCAGTTTGGTCCACGCTTAGTCCAGTTTGGTCCACATTTAGTTCAGTTTGGTCCACATTTAGTTCAGTTTGGTCCACGTTTAGTCCAGTTTGGTCCACATTTAGTCCAGTTTGGTCCATGTTTAGTCCAGTTTGGTCCACATTTAGTTCAGTTTGGTCCACGTTTAGTCCAGTTTAGTCCACGTTTAGTCCAGTTTGGTCCACGTTTAGTCCAGTTTAGTCCACGTTTAGTCCAGTTTAGTCCACGTTTAGTCCAGTTTGGTCCACATTTAGTCCAGTTTGGTCCATGTTTAGTCCAGTTTGGTCCACATTTAGTTCAGTTTGGTCCACGTTTAGTCCAGTTTAGTCCACGTTTAGTCCAGTTTAGTCCACGTTTAGTCCAGTTTAGTCCATGTTTAGTCCAGTTTGATCCACATTTAGTCCAATTTGGTCCACGTTTTTTTCACATTTGGTCCAGTAGTTTCTTGACACCTGGTCAGGATGGTCCAGAGTCAACCAGGAACCAGCAGAAAGCAGGTCTGGATGAACCAGAAGCTGCTGGAACACAGCTGTCAGTGTCCACAGGGTTGGACATCAACATGAGCTGAGAGGCTCCATGAAGAAGGAAGTTCTTCCTCTAGAAGCAGAACCTTAAAGCTCCACTGATCACATGGACAAAGAAAAGGCCTTCTGGAGGAAAGTTCTGAGGTCAGATGGAACAAAGACTGAGGAGAGAAGGTGAGGCCTTCAACCCCAACAACACCAGACCTACCATCCAGCATGGAGGTGGCAGCATCATGAAGTCAATGGAACAATGAAGGAGGAGGATTAGAATCTAAACCCATCATTAGAAGGTTGATCTGGGGCACAGCTGTATGTTCCAACCAGACAATGAGCCCAAACACATCAAAGTGGTGAAGAAATGGTTCCATCAGGCTGGAATGAAGGTTCTAGACTGGTCCCCCTAAAGTCCTGACTTAAACCATCAAGAACCTGAAGAAACCAGTCTGAGTCATGGAGACGACACATTTAGTTGGACTGAACCAGTTTAAGAGGAGTCAAAGAGAAACCAGACGACTGTAGACAGAAACCAGAAGAACTGAACTGAGGTGGAAATGGACAGATTTAACCAGTTATTAGAAATGCTGTATGTTTATTTTTGACCCAGTGGATTTATTCATATTTCCAGAAGACCTTTAATTAATCTTTAAAAGAACCATAATAGATTCAGAGTTCTAGGAGTCACTGGAAACTCCAGACTGTCATGATGTTCATGGTCTTTACAAGTGGTTGCTTGATAACATCCGGAGAACATTATGTTCAATGCTGATTTGACAACGTTCCTCCTTTACTCTCACGGACATAATCTGTGCTGAAATGACATTTACCTTTTAGCATTCTTTGAACCAACAACGAGTTTTCATGGGGTTTTTAACCGTCATCATCTCTTCTGGCTGCTGTGAAGGTGTTTGTATCACATCTCATGTTTTTCTTTTAACAGTTTGTCGCATCTTTCTTGGTTTAATCTCTGTTTATATTCTTACTTTGTTCTGATCCTTCTCTATTACATGTTTAAACTCCGTAAGTCACTCGGTCACCCAGGAAACCGGGTCCGTTAATAACCACCGTGGGTGACAAGGTGACTCATTGTTCGTCCTCCTCAGGACCCAATGTTTGCTGGTTAACAAGCAGCAGAGGCTTGTTTTTTCTTTTCCATCTGTAAATATTCATCGTTCCAACAAGTCAACCTTCTCTTGAAGTTTAATGAAAAGTACCTCCCTCGTCTCCGAGCTGTGAAACAAGCGACAGCGTCTTGACAAGATTTGTCGTTCGGTATCGTGTCACCGGGGAAATGAGGCAGGATGGTGACTCACCAGAGGTCCTGAGGAAGAACCACGACTCGCCGAAATATTTTCCAAAACACATAGACTCAAAGACGTGATTTAAATCGGAACCTCAGGATGTTTTGCCTTCAGGAGGTCTTTGGAAGCTGTCATCCACCATGAGGTGATGAAAGTCTGTTAGGGACAAACTAAAGCCCCTAAAACTCTTATTAAAACCGTGAAAAAGCAGCAAAAGTCAGTTGGTGTCGTCCTCTGGGGAGCATAAATGTGTGAAATGTTGGCCTGATGGTGAAGATGGAAGCAAATGCCAGACCAAGGGACCATGAATATCTACAGCCAAATTTATAGTAGTCTGGAGATTCACTTTTAATACGGTGGACTGGAGAATCTTGGTTCTGAGAAATTGGTTTTAGGCTCACAAATGGCCTCTGGGGACCATGAACACTGAACAAACTACATGGGTTGGTTGGTGTTGTGTTGGCCATCAGACAATATTTGCTGCTCTTTCTCTGGAGACCATGAGTACATGGAATTCCAGGTATTAGACAGTCAAAGAGCTAGCTTGTCCTAAAGAGGTCACCAAAATTATGAAGCCTCATCTTCTGGGAACCATGAATATGCATAAATTTCCTGGGAACCCTGGCTTTAGTGTCGGATATCTGGTTGTGAACAGGTTTAGTTGGACATGGAGGAAGTTTGTCCTGATGATGGCACTAGAGCAGCATTTAAGGGTCACAAATGGCCTCCTCTGGGGACCATGAACACTTGGCAGATTTCATGGATCGGTTTGTCCATGTAAGTCATCAAAATCTTTGTTTTTCTTTGTCTGGAGACAATGAATACATGGTGTTCCAGGCATTAGTTAAAGAGTAAGTTTGTCCTAATGGAGAGCCCACCAGAATTACAAGGCTTCACCCTCTGGAAACCATGACTATAACTTAATTTGTCTTGGAAACTTTGGCTTTAGTGTAAGTTATCTTGTTGTGGAAAAGTTTAGCTCTGATGGTGGCAGTAAAGCCCATGTTTAGGGGGCACATATGACCTCCGTTGGGGACCATGAATACTGCCTTTGTAGGTCACCAAAGTTTTGCTGCTCTTTCTCCAAGGATCATCAGGCTTCATCTTCTGGGAACCATGACTATACAACAATTTGCCTCGGAAACCCTGGCTTTAGTGTAAGATATGTTGAGGAAAAGTTTCGTCCTGATGGTGGCAGTAAAGCAGACATTTAAGGGTTGTAAATGGCCTCCTCTGGGGACCATGAATACTTGGCAAATTTCAGGGATTGGCTTGTCCACGTAGGTCACCAAAGTCTTTGCTGTTCTTTCTCTGGAGACCATGAATACATCATGTTCCAGGCATTAGTCTAAGAGCAGGTTCATCCTAATGAAAAGGCAATCCAAAATCATTAGGTTTCATCCTCTGGGAACCATGAA
Source organism: Dascyllus trimaculatus (assembly GCA_024666655.1). Taxonomy (NCBI): domain Eukaryota; kingdom Metazoa; phylum Chordata; class Actinopteri; family Pomacentridae; genus Dascyllus; species Dascyllus trimaculatus. The sequence continues at coordinate 30,096,636 of CM045462.1, read as the reverse complement.
TATACATAAAATTTCCCTAAAACGGTGGCTTCACTGTAGGACATCTTGTTGTGGAAAGGTTTTGTTCTGATGGTGGCAGTAAAACAGACATTTAAGGGTCACAAATGGCCGCCTCTGGGGACCATGAATACTCGGCAAATTTCATGGATTGGCTTGTCCATGTAGGTCACTAAAGTCTTTGCTGTTCTTTCTCTGGAGACCATGAATACATGGTGTTCCAGGCATTAGTTAGTCAAAGAGTACATTTTTCCTAATCAATCAGCCATCAAAATCACGAGGTTCAGCCTCTGGGAACCATGAATATATATAAAATTTCCTGGATACTCTGTTTTTCATGTAAGATATCATTTTGTGGAAAAGATTAGTCCCATTGGTGACAGTAAAACAGACATTTAAAGGTCACAAATGGGTGCCTCTGGGGACCATGAATACTCGGCAAATTTCATGGTTCAGCTTGTCCATGTAGGTCACCAAAGTCTTTGCTGTTCTTTCTCTGGAGACCATGAATACATGGTGTTCCAGGCATTAGTCTAAGAGCAGGTTTATCCTAATGAAAAGGCAATCCAAAATCATTAGGTTTCATCCTCTGGGAACCATGAGTATCTATACAATTTCTCTAAAACGGTGGCTTAAGTGTAGGATATCATGTTGTGGGAAGGTTTAGTTCTGATGGTGGCAGTAAAACAGACATTTAAAGGTCACAAATGGCCTCCTCTGGGGACCATGAATATTTGGCAAATTTCATGGATTGGCTTGTCCACGTAGGTCACCGAAGTCTTCGCTGAGACCATGAATACATGGTGTTCCAGGCATTAGTTAGTCAAAGAGTAAGCTTTTTCTAATGAATAGTCAATCAGAATCATGAGGCTTCATCCTCTGGGAACCACAAATATACATAAAATTTCCTGTGAACTCTGGTTTTCATGTAAGATATCATTTTATGGAAAGACTTGGTTTGAGATGAAGGAATTTGCCCTGAAGGTCGGACTAAAGTAGACAATAAAGGGTCACATTTTGCCTCCTCTGGGGACCATGAATAGACACTAGTTTTCTGGATGCAACATCATAGATCACTTAAAATTTTGTTGTTGCCATTGTTTACAATTTTGATCTGTTTTTTACCAGATATACCAGATTGCTTTTTACAGAGTGGTGGTTGAAAAATAATAAACATATGCAAGAGCCTTAAATAATTATGATTCATCCTCTGGGAACCGTGAAGGTAGGAGTCATTTTGTAGAAGTTTTGTCCGGCAAACAGCCCATCAGTGGCTTAATCATCGTCCTTCTGCTGTTTTTTCTGCTGAGGTTTCACTTCTGTAGTAGTTTGACCCACTTTATCTGCCGCCTACAATAACTGTAGAAAGAACAGTTCAATATGATGCAAATAGCAACAACAGAAATGTTTGAGGACAGCGAGAAATGAAAATGTTGTGCTTATTCCTCCTGCCGAAAGTCCTGAAATGTGGCTCAGATTTTCCGTTTAAACTCTTTGTTCTTCTGCTGCTGTTTGTTTCAGATTAAAGGAAGTCTGATGAACTAAAAGCGACAAATTCCTGCCCTGAAACAAACCTGTTCAGAGAAACTGTAACTAGACTAACAGGAGGCACAGGAGTTGGAGGAGGTAAGCTCAGGAGAAACCAACACACTGTCACCTGCACGGGAAGAAAATCCATTAGATTCAGACTGTAATTAAAGAGCAGCAGAAGAGGCTAAAATACCACAACGAGATGTTTCAACTCCCAGCAGGTGACAAAAACTGGTCGTTAAAATCCCTCAAAAGCTGAAACAGGAAGTAAGAGGAAGCAGGCAAAACAGCGGAGAACAGTTCTGTTATATAAGACTGGAGGCAGGGTTATGTCCTCATGTTGGTCTTCTGCAGGAACGCAGCTTTAAACTCTGAACTCTCGGTTTCTGAGAAGTTTTTTCTTTTGTTCCTGTTATAGTTTTACCTGCATTTCCATGGAAACGGCTAAATGTTTGCATAGAAGAGGCTAAATGTGGAGCGCCTAGAAACGTCTCTGGTGCAGAACAGCCTCGTTTTAATGCCGTAAGTCTTAAAAAAGAGAGGCAGTGTCTTTGTTGGTCTTGCAAATTTTGGTGCACAGGGAGAGTCTTTTAAATGAGATGGTGGTAAAACTGAAATCAGCTGCAGGTCTCTGAAGTTTTTGATCAAACCTCGTACAACAGTCATGAATATGTATGACTGAACTGAGGATTCATGACTCAACAGTGAAGAAGTAACGGTTTGAGGTTGGCTGACTGAACAGGCCTCCAGCGTAAACTTGTAAATGTGAAAGTATAGTTATTAGCTGGATGTTTAATTGTCCCTAATTGGTGGCAGGAAATTGCCAAGAAAAGTGACAAAATTCCTTCAAGATGCAGGAATGAGCAAAACATCGTGCACGTAAAGGAAGCAGATTTTAAAATAAAAAGTCCGGTTTAGTTAGAATCAAAATATGTTTGGCTGAGAAACACTGAATAGAATTAGTGGTGCATTTTCCTAAATAAAGCTGCATTTGACTGAATTACAACAAATAAAAACAAAGTGCACAAAAAGCCAAGAAGCAACTGTAGAAAATAAATCTATTAAAAAATGGTGAAACTCTGGCAGCAAAGGTGACAGAAATTAAACAAACAAACAAAAAACTTCTAAAATAACTGTTTATTTACTATTTGTCAGTCATTAATTTACATATCTTTTCTCTGTTTCTGTAATCACAAATATCTGTGATTTTTTTTTGCTGATTTAAACACAATAAAAAATATTGTTAATTTACTTTGAAATATTGTTAAAAACAAAATACTATGTGTAGAAATACACATATTTATTCTAGATAATATTTAGTTTTGGCCTTTGTTGTTTTGTTTTAGATTTTTTCAATTCAAAAAATGTAAAAAATAAAAAATAACTTGGAAAAATCTGTAAAATAACAATTTTAATTAATTAATATATCATTTTATATATAATTTTATATTTTTTTCTTTTTAGTAATTTAAAATTACATTTAAACTATGTAAAATATCTTAATTTTTTTTTCTAATTTTAACACAATAAAAATGTATTAATTTACTGTGAAAAAACTATACTGTAAAAAAGCAAAAATACTATTTCTAGAAATTGACATTATTTACAGTTTTGGCCTTTGTTGATTTATTTGTTGTTTTTTGGTGCATTGAACAAGTAATTAAAAAATCCTGGAAAACTTGGTCAAATAACAATTTTAATTAGTTAATAATTTTATAACAATAATAATTTATAAAATATAAAAAAATAATGTATCATTTTACATTACTTTTAATTAATTTTAAATTAAATTTAAAATATGTAAAATATCTGTAAATGGTTTTTTTGCTTATTCAAACTTTTAAAAAATTGACCTTTTTTGATTATTTTTTTTGCTGCATTCAACAAGTAATTTGAAAAAGCTTGAAAAAATCTGTAAAATAACAATTTAAAAATAATTTAGAAATTTAATTGATTAGTATGATATAATTTTATATTTCTTTCTTTTAATTAATTTAAAATTAAATTTAAAATATGTTAAATATCTGTAAAACAATGCTGATTTAAATACAGAACAACAGAACAATTTTCCAGTCATGCAGTGTAAAAGAACAAATAAGTATTTGGAAAAAATAAAATACATTTTTTTTTACAGTTTTGTCTGATTTGTAATCATTAAAATGTAAATTAATCTGTTTTTCTGTGATTTTAATAGATTTTATCTGTAATTTAACAAAACAAGAAACTCTTTAAAATAGCAGTAAACTGTCTGTAAACTTTTATTTTTTACAGTGTATCTTTATTATTTTAATATTTCATATATATTATAACAGTCCAGATGGTTTCTGGGTGTTTATCTACGTTGTTGTGTTTTTGTTTATTTACTTTCTGTTCAGTCGTGTTGGTTCTGGTCGTCCAGGTTTGTTGATCTGACTGTTTAAAGTTTGGTTCTTCGGCTTCCAGCGGCTTCATGATGTCTGTAGAATCTTTCCTGAACAGTCCAGAGCTGCTGGTCTCCTGACGCAGCACAACACTGGATTAAACCCGTTTACCAGCAGGTCCCTGAACGCCTCGCAGCGCCTCTGTTTCCCGCTCTGATCTCTGCTGGAGCCCAGCGTTTGGCCGCGGCCCCGTCGGTCCGGTCGGCGCTTTGATTTTTGATCCTCGTCCCTCCTGGGATCCAGTCGGAGGCGAGCAGCTGCTAATTAATTCACAGATCAATAAAGTTGGACGCAGCGACGCTCCCAGCCGATCGATCGGCTCGATGCTTCATCCCAGCTCCTTCCCCGAGCTCGGCTCCGCTGCTCCGACCCGTTTACTGGAAGTCTCTCAGCTCGGCTCCGTTAGCGGCGTTTAGCTCGGCGGCTTGTTCTCAGCTTCAGAGCCGCGTCTGTCGTCGACGGCGACCGGCTCGCTTCATCAGGATCATGGCGGCCGAACGCTGGAAGCTGATTGGCTGTAATTAGGGGTAGTGATGCAGAGTAATTGGAGTGATTACAGTCGTCAGGCCCAGCAGAGAACCAGCAGCAGCGACACGTGCAGCAGCTTATCAGTGGGACGACGGTCCAGGTTCAGACCAGCCAGACACGTTTCATAAGTCAAGTCCAGGAAGATTAAAACCCTGAATCACCTAAACTCATCTGTGGAGTTCGTTTGCCTCAACAAAATTTAGCTTCTCAAAGGTAGAAATCCCCTACAAGAGGCCAACTTTAACTTTTTAAAGCCAGAATTAGCTGTAAATGGCGGAAACCTCCTTTATAAAGTCTTTAAAAACAACAAACAGTGTGTTTAAAAGTCAGAGTCGTGCTTAAAAGCTGCAAAAATAAATGAATAAATACAAAATACATGCAAGTTTCTGCTTATAAGAGACAAAACTTCATGATTCAAACAATAATCTTGCATTTTAAAGACACAGTCTGCTTTAATATTTTGCTTTCTGACGCCAGATTCTGCTTGGATGAGGCGACATTCTGCGTTTAAAAGCCAGAATTAGCTCCACAGCAGGCAGCAAACTTTTAATTTGCTTTATGAGCCAGAGTCTGCTCACCAGAGGCAGCATCTGACTTTATACAGCCAGAATTACACTGTAAAAGACTCATTTTGCATTTCAGAACCAGAGTCGGCTAGTAAGAGGCAGTTTCTTGTCTTTTGAAAGCCTTAAAAAACAAATCTTTTTAAAGCCAGAGTCTGCTCTAAGCAAGTAATTTAGCATTTTAATAATGACTAGAATGCACTCAGTTGAGATGCAGACCAACGCTGGACGCCTTCCTGAACATGGCAGGTAGCCCCGCGACCTTGACCTTTGACCTTCTGACCCCAGAATTCATGGGTAACCAGGGCAGGTCAAGATCAACATCTGTGCCAAGTTTGACTTTACTATCTCTATTTGTTCTTGAGTTATGGTGCAGATATAGCCTCCCACATACATACATACAAATAAACAGACGGCCGTGAATGCCCTACCCACGGACGGGCAATAATAGTAATAACTGGTTTTATACAGCGCCTTTCTAGACACTTTAAATTGCATTATTCATTCACTCCATCCTCCATGGTGCTAAGCTACGTAGCTGCCCTGGGGTAGACTGACGGAGGCCAGTCTGCTCCATCGGCCCCTCTGACCACCACCAACCACTGGTGTTCCCTCGCGGTCTCCCATCCAGGTACTGACCAGGCCCAACCCCGCTTAGCTTCCCAGATCTGACGGGATCAGGCGTCCACAAGGCGGCAGCTGAAAATTAAAGCCCAAATTAGCTTTAAAGCGCAGAATTTAATCCTTAAAACCAAATATTGCTCATAAACAACGAAGGTATTGCTTTTTAAAACCAGAATGTGTGACTGAACAACAAAATGTCTTTAAAGCCTCATAGACCAGTGGTTCTCAACTGGTCCAGCCTCAGGATCCACTATGTCTCTATTAATAACAGTCACGACCCAAATTGTTGAAGTTTGCTGTTCAGGAAAACAAATTAAGGTTTATTTGGGTGGAGTCTCAACACATTTTGATACAAATTAGGAAAAGTTTGGCTTATTTTTTGCTCATTTTGGTATATTTGGACGCTTTTGCCACGTTTTGAGCATATTTTGACCCAGTTTGACAGATTCTGAGCACATTTTGGTTCATTTTTGTCACGTTTTAGCTTAAATTTCTCCAATAAGCTGACAGAGACAAATCTAGAGGTTAATAATGGGCAACTACTGGTGTCACCACCACTAAATATCCTGCTACTGAAAGCAAACTGTGTCATAAGAAACACGTCCTTCAAAATAAAAGACTTTATACCACTACTTTTTTGGGGGGAGGGGCACACTTCTGCGACCCTCTAAAAATGGCTTCGCGACCCACCAGTTGAGAACCACTGTTATCGAGCAACATTTTTGCTTTTTTTTTGTTTTGTTTTACAGATTTTCCCTGCTTTGTTACATGGGGGGTAATATTTAGTAAAATTACAGAATAAAAGTATTAATTTAGATGTAAAGAAAAGCAGGCAAAACTATAAGCACAGTGATCCCTCGTCTATGGAGGGGGTTACGTTCCAGAACCCCCAATAGACGAAATCCACCTCATACCGACCTTATATTTATTTTATTGTTTTTATATATATATATATTAAGGCTTAATAATTAATTATTTTTTACAGTGTAGCTGCCAAACTAACATAAGTTCTTGAGGATTTTTCTCAGATTTTTACTCAGTGAGCCTTTAATGAAACCGAAGCTTCCTCCAGGATCAACGTGAGGCGGATTCTCCTGATCAATAACTGAGATGATGAGCAGCTCTGGGTCCTCACATGTTCAGTAAAGCCGATCAGGTGTGTCTGAGCAGACCTGAAGCCTCCCTGGGGAACCGTTAACCCTTCATAGCGCCGGTGAGGAACCCTCTGGAGACCCCGACCAGGAGACGTCTGCTCCTTCACCGCCAGACGCTCGGGTTTAAGGTGCAGCTGAGGTGATTTATGCGGCTGGTTTTCTCTGATGAGTGATGTGGGATCAAAAACATCCAGGACTGTGGCTGTAAGATCAAACCACAGAGCCTGGTTCAGGTCCAGACGCCCTCCATGTGGACGTGGTCTCATCGTGCAGCGCTGCTCTGCTCCCAGCGCTCCTGGACTCTGGTTCAGGTCCTGCTGTGTGGACATTCAGGATTCTGATCACTTTACGTGGCGTTAAAACACAGATATAGATGGAGCATTAAGTTACAAACACATCCAGCAACTGTTAAAGTTCACCGCCACCAACCGTCCTAAAATACACTCTAAAAAATGTCTTGTAAAAGAAACTGTTAGACTCTGGCAGCAAGAATGACAAAAAAACATGTTAAAAGCCCCACAGTGGAAAACCGTACCACTGAAAAACTGTAAAAATGAGGAAAAATAATGACAAACGTGAAATCTTTCTATTTTTAGCTGATTTAAAGTGAAACTGTGTCGTTTTACAGTCAAAAGAACAATTTACGAACTGTGAGAATACAGAGCATTGATGTGGACGTTGTTTGTTTATTAACTTATTTTACAGTCAACATGTAAAATAATAAAAATAAATCTCTGAGTTTTAGTCGACATCAGCTATAATTTATCAAAGCAGAGAAGATTTGAAAAATAGCAGTTATTGGTGCCACTTCTGTCTAACTTAATATACTTTTATTTTTTCAAATAGCAGACATCATCTGTAAAATAATATAATATAAATTATATTATACTGTACTATGTTACATTATATTACATTATATTATATTATACTATATTTTATTATGTTATATCTATATATGATTGATTTAAATGTAGACAGACTAATTTCACACTATTTATAGTTTTGGTTTGTTTTTTAGAGTTAATATGTAAATAACACTTTATTTATTACAGTACTATAAAAAAATACAATAAATAAAAAATAGAAATATAATTTTAAAATCCTTAATATAATTTAGTGTTTTTGTGAAATTACAGAAAAAAAGTATTAATTTACATTTAAAAACTCCAAATATGTTTTTTTAAATATATTTTATTAAATTTGATTGTTTATGGTGTTTGGCAGTAAAAATTAATCCGTTTTTTACAGTGTTTAAATTCACCAGAAAAATAAACAAACATTATTTTACAGACATTTATTTATTTGAAAGAAACAGTAGGTAAATAAAAGATTAATTTAGTTTTTTAGTTTTTTTTTTTTTTTTACCAGTTTTTTTTTTTTTTTGGTAAATTACAGATAATAATCAGTAAAATACCACAAAAAGTGACATGTTATTGATAATAATGATCATTGATTATTGAATAAATAAAGCCAGAACTGTAAACAACATCCACGTTTTATTTTTTATTGTTATTTTTATTTTTATTTTTACAATTAATAATAATTTGTGCTTTTACAGTGTGGCTTAGTTCAGCTAAAAAATATTGTTTTAAAAATATTTGCCATTTTCACATTTTTTTATTTTTCTTTTTTACCATATTTATTTATTTATTTTGCAGATTTTGATGTTACAGTAGTCCACTTTTTAATTTTTTTTTTTTTACATATATTTCTCCAGCCACCTTGTTGCAGTTTTACAGTGCGTCTTTTTAAAAATTGCTTTTTAAATGCTTCACTTTGGACTGTAAGAAATTAAATGTTTGTTTCTGGTGTTTTACAGAGAAATCAACAGATCAGCTGGTCGAGGAGAGTTAAAATGATAACATCTGAATAAACTAGAGTTCTATTAAACATGTCTGTTAAATAACATTAATATTAGGATGTGTTTTATCTGAACAAACCTCCAGCTGTGTCTAAGGTGCTTTTCTGCCACTCAGGGCTCCATCAGCTCCACACGCATGCGTCCTGCCTCTCCATCAGCGGGCTGCGGCTCCTCCGTCGGGCTCAGTCGCTCCGAGCCTCCAGAGCCTCCAGAGGTCCGGTTACCATGATCCTCTCCACCGGTCCGGGCACCGACTGCAGCCTCAGCACCGAGCTCCGAGCCGCCGCACACGTCCCAGCAGGATGCCCGGGGGAAAGAGAGGGCTGGTGGCTCCGCAGAACACTTTCCTGGAGAACATCGTCCGCAGATCCAGCGGTGAGTCCGGTCCCGGTTCTGGCTCGGTTCTGGCGGACGGGTGGACTCAGAGCCCGGCTGTCGCGTCTGGTTGGAGGATGAAACCCGCGGAAAGTCACTTTTTACCAGGATCAGACCCGTTTTTAAAGTGACGGAGAGGAAACCTTTGAGCTGCTGGAGGTTTGAACGTTAAAAAAACAAGAAATGATGTAAAACTAGGAAAGAAACGGAGATGAAAAGTTTATTTAGCTCATTAATCACCGGATTTAAGGCTTCAGCTCGTTGATTATCCGCCTCCTCCTCCGTTATTCTCATTATTTCCTTTATAATTCTAATTATCGCAGTAACTAGTTTCTATGGAGCGTCGGTTCCTCATTATGTAACTGAGTGTTGTTGATGTTTAGACGTAAAACAAAGTGAGCAGGTAAACAACAAACAGCTGCTCAGGTGTTCACAGTCCGTCACCTCAGACCGCTGCTCATTTGTTTGCTTGTTTATTTGTTTATTGGTTGTTTTCCTCCACCGGCTCCGCTCTGAGCTCCTCCCCGGTTCTGGGCTCTCCGCCTCGGCCTCGGCGCGCTCCGTCTCCCGCTGTGAGCTCCGCGGTGGAGGATGTGAGGAGTGCACTGTAAAAAATGAGACTATTCTAAATAGTTTTAAAGTGTGATTTCCTCATTATTAAAATCACAGAAAACAGTATGTTGACTGGAAGAATAAAAAAAGGCTAAAAGCAAAAATAATGTCCGTCAAAAAGCTGTATTTTTATAAAAACGTAATTCAGTCTTTTACAGTGTTTGACTGTGAAATTATAAAAAAAAAACCCATTTGCTGTATTTAAATCAGCAAAGACTATTATTTTACAGATGTTGGCAGTTGTTGTTTTTTAACTGTGATTTTAGGATTCTCCTCTTTTGTTGACATAATATTTATAAAATCACAGATAAAAAATCAGTTTACCTGCTAATTGCCTCATGTTTCTTCACTGTTGGCTCTTTTTCCTCACTGTGGGTCATTTTTTCTTACAATTTCGGCTCATTGTTCCTCACTGTTGGCTATTTTTCTCACTCAGGGCTTTTTGTGGGCTTATTTTTCCTCAATGTAAGCTAATTTTTCCACTCTGTTGGATCATTTTTGCTCTCTGTGAGCCTCATCTGTGGAATAATTTCTCCTCTCTGTGGGTTCTCCTTTCTCACTTTTTGCTCATTTTCCCTCACTGTTGGCTCATTTTTTGTCACTTTGGGCTCATTTTTCCTTGTAGTGGGCTCATTTTCTCTCAATATTACGTACTGTGAGCTTGTTTTTCTTCACTGTAGGCTCATTTTTCTTCACTGTGGGTTTGTTTTTTCTCACTGTGAGATCATTTTTCATCGCTGTGGGCTCATTTTTCTTGACTGTAGGCTCATTTTTTTGTCACTATGAGCTCAATATTACATACTGTGGGCTTGTTTTTCTTCACTGTAGGCTCATTTTTCTTCACTGTGGGTTTGTTTGTTCTTTCTGTGAGATAATTTTTCATCACTGTGGACTTATTTTTCCGTACAGTGAGGTCACATTTCCTCACTGTGGGTTTACTTTTCCTCACAGTATGCTCATTTTTCTACGCTGTGGCTTCATTTTTCCTGACTGTTGGATCATTTTCGCTCACTGTGAGCCTCATTTTTCGTCACTGTGGGACCTAATTTTTCCATACTGTAGGATAATTTCTCCTCTCTGGAGATTCTGCTTTCTCACTTTTTGTTCATTTTTCCTCACTGTTGGCTCACTTTGCTTCATTGTGGGCTCATTTTCCCCTCACTCTAAGCTAATTTTTCCTCACAGTGGACTTATTTTTCTTCACTGTTGACTAATAATGTGGTCTCAGGTTCCCTAGATGTGAGCTCTTTTTTCCTCACTATGGACTGATTTTTCCTACAATTTGGGATGTTTTTTTTTTTTTTACCACTGTTGGCTCATTTTTTCACTTTTTCACTGTGAGATCATTTTTCATCACTGTGGGCTTACTTTCCCATATGATGGGGCCACCTTTCCTCGCTGTGGGTTTACTTTTCCTCACTGTTGGCTCGTTGCTGGCTTCAGTTTTTCTTACTGTTGCATCATTTTTGCTCACTGTGAGCCTCTTTCTTGTGCACTGTGGTACCTAAGTTTTCCATACTGTTGGCTAATTTTTCCTACAATTTGTACTTATTTTTCATTCACTGTAGGCTCAATTTTCCTCACTATAGGATAAATTTTCTTCCCTGTGGGCTCAATTTTCTTCACTGTAGGCTCATTTTTCTTACTGTGGGCTCATTTTTCCTCACTGTAGACTGTTTTTACCTCACTGTAGACTTATTTTTCTTCACTGTGGGCTCATTTTTCTTCACTGTAGACTTATTTTCCTCACTGTAGACTGTTTTTACCTCACTGTAGACTTATTTTTCTTCACTGTAGGCTCATTTTTCTTCACTGTAGGCTCATTTTTCTTACTGTGGGCTCATTTTTCTTCACTGTAGGCTAATTTTTCCTTACTGTGGGCTAATTTTTCTTCACTGTAGGCTCACTTTTCTTAACTGTGGGCTCATTTTTCTTCACTGTAGGCTCATTGTCCTGACTGTAGGCTCATTTTTCCTCGCTGTAGACTTTTTTTTACCTCACTGTAGACTTATTTTTCTTCACTGTGGGCTCATTTTCCTCAGTGTAGACTCATTTTCCCCACTGTAGGCTAATTTTTCTTCACTGTTCGCTGATTTATGTGTGTACTTTCTTTATTTGACATGATGTATTACCTAAACATTGTTTCTAAGAAGGTTTTTGGGTGTAAACCTTCAGTCCGACATGTTTTTAAACCTCCAGGATCGTTTTTCTGGTTTCTGTAAATGAATTTTTCTCTCTCGGCTCTTTCATTTTGCTGTTAATTAGATTTGTCACAGATTCCTGACAGTGGAGTCAGAATGTTAACACAGAATAATCCGATTACTGAGCTTCAACAGACACCAAATCCCCCGGAGGCTCTTCATCGTCTCCTCAGGCGGCCATGTTGGTCGGACCACAGTAATCAGCTGATGAGGGAAGAAAAGGCCGACGAGGTTCTGCTTTTATTTCCACGTTTAGTCCGAGTCAGCTGTTTAGTTTAAAGGGCAGCGGGAGGCTTTGAAACAGGTGATCAATTCTAGAAGCCAGAGTTCACTTTGTGTGCTGAGAAGTTATAGTTTGTAGAGCAGATGAAGCTGCTGTTGTTCTGCTTTAAAGGTGACGACCTCTGAAACTTTACCCACGATGCACTGCAGCCCCTGCCTAGTTCTGACTGAGGGTCGAGTCTCCAGCAGCACGAAAGCACTGAATGCGCTAAAGTCCGAGCAGCTTCTGGTCGTCCGTTTCTCCTGTCATGTTTATAGTCGCCATGGCCTCATTTTTCTTCACTGTGGGATCATTCTTCCTTATCGTGGGCTCAGTTTTACTCTCTGTGGGCTTGTTTTTCTTCACTGTAAGCTAATTGTCCTTACTGCCGGTTTATTGTTCCATATTGAAGGCTAATTTTCACTCACTGTAGACTGATTTTTCCTCACTGAAGGATCATTTTACTTCACTGTGGGTTTGTTTGTTCTCACTGTGAGCTCATTTTTCCTCACTGTGGGATAATTTTTCCTTATTGTGGGTTCAGTTTTACTCTCTGTGGGCTTGTTTTTCTTCACTGTAAGCTCATTTTACTGACTGTCGGTTCATTGTTCCATACTGTGGGCTAATTTTTCCTCACAGTGGACTAATTTTCTCCAACTGTAGACTGATTTTTTTCTCACTGTGAGCTCATTTTTCCTCACCGTGGGATCACTTGTCCTTATCATGGGCTCATTTTTACTCACTTTGGGCTTGTTTATGTTCACTGTCAGCTCATTTTCCTTACTGTTGGTTCATTGTTCCATGCTGTGGGCTAATTTTTCCTCACTGTGGACTAATTTTCCCTAACTGTAAATTGATTTTTATTCTCACTGTAAGCTCATTATTACATACTGCTGGCTCGTTTTTCTTCACTGTAGTTCATTTTTCCTCACCGTGGGAAAATATTTTTTCTCTGTGTGCTCATTTTTCTCTCTATGGGGTCATTTGTCCATACTGTAGGCTAATTTTACTTCACTGTGGGTTCATGTATTCTTACCATGAGCTCATTTGTACGTACTGTTGACTCATTTTTCTTCACTGTGGCTTTATTTTCCCCTAAATATTGGCTCATTTGTTTTCACCTTGGGACACCTTTCTTCACTGTGGGCTGATTTTTCAATACTTTGTGTTAATTTTCCCCCACTATGGCCTCATTTTCCCTCACTGTTGGTACCTTTTTCAATACTGTGGGCTTTGTTTTTCTCACTGAAGGCTCATTTTTCCTCACTGTAAGTTCATTTTCCTTCATCGTAGGCTCATTTCTCCCCACTCTGAGGTCATTTTTTATACTGTATGCTAATTTTTCTTCACTGTTGGCTAATTTTCTTCATTATAGGCTCATTTTCTTTACTCTGGGGTCATTTTTCTTCACTGTAGGCTCATTTTGTCTTTACTGTGGGCTTATGCTTCTTCACTGTTGACTATTTTTTCCTCACAGTGGGCTCACTTTTCTTCACTGTGGCCTAATTTGTTCTCACTCTTGGCTTCTTTTTTCCTCACCAGGGATAATTTTCCTTCACTGTAGGCTCATTTTTCTCTCTGTGGTGTCATTTTTCTTCACTGTTGGCTAATTTAACTTCACTGTGGGTTGATTTATTCTGACCATGAGCTCATTTTTATTTATTGTTGAGTGATTTTTCTCCACTAAAGGCTCATTTTTCTTCACTGTGAGCTAATTGTGTGGGCTCATGTTTCCTCATTGTGTGTTCATTTTTCTGTACTGTGGCTTCATTTTCCCTCACTGTTGGTTCTTTTTTTATACTGCGGGCCTCATTTTTTCTTACTGTCGGCTCATTTTTCTTCACTGTGGCCTAATTTGTCCTCACACTTGGCTTTTTTTTTCTCACCAGGGATAATTTTTCCTCACTGTGGACAGATACTTTTTCAGTGTGTTTTCTCTGTGGGGTCATTTTTCTTCACTGTTGGCTAATTTTGCTTCACTGTGGGTTGATTTATTCTTACCATGAGCTCATTTTTACTTATGTTGACTCATTTTTCTTCACTGTGGGCTAATTGTGGGGGCTAATGTTCCCTCGCTGTTGGCTCATTTTTTCTCACTTTCGCTTCATTTTTGTTCACTGTTGGCTAGTTTTTCCTCATTGTGGCTTAATTCGTCCACACTTGGCTTCTTTTTTTCCTCACCAAGGATAATTTTCCCTCACTGTGGCCTCATTTTCCCTCACTGTGGACTCATTGTGGAGGTTTAGGTACCCTAATCATGGACTCTTTTTTCCCTCACTTTCAGCTCATTTTTCTTCACCGTTGTCTCATTTTTTAAAGACCCAACAGTTTCATAAATCACAGAACTTAACCAGACAAATATAAACATGAAGACCGAGGCTCTACAGCTTTAATAATTACAGAGATTAACGTGACGGATATGAATGTAAAGAAACAACTGTCATTTCTAATTTCAGTTTTAACAGGAAGAACTATTGACATCTTGGAGGATCTGATCAACTCGTGCTGCGATAATTGTTCTAATGATGTTCTTCTATAGAACAGAGATGCTCATTAAAATACATTATAGACTGTATGTGATCATGATGACACGACTCGACTTGTTACTCAGTGGTTTCATTAATTTTAAAGTTTGATTTCGAATACGTCAGGATTAAATCAGTAGTCGACTATTTAGCACTTGATCTGCTGTGACTGAACCTTCAGGGCACAAAATCTTTGAAGAGTTTCTGGCTTCAGCTGAGCAGCTCTGTGAGTCAGGTGTTTCCCATGATGCCTTGCTGCTGTGTTTTCGGCTCCAAACGTCCACCTGGAGGTTTTCTTTTCTGCTCTGCTGGAGGAGGAATGTACCTGCATGGTTCTGGATTAGACGCTGCTTGTTTAGACGAACGAGTGAAGCGGCAGATTTAGGAGCAGTGTTTCCCAGACTCTGATTTATTTGTGGCCGACAGTATCAGCATCGACCGCCGCGTATTGATTTTCTATTTTTTACTGTTTTAAATGGACGCCTCCTTCTGATCTCGGGTTCAGGACGCTGAAGGGCTTCAGGTCTGCAAACTATTTCTAAAATTAACCGTCGTCTCCCGTAAAGAAGTGCCTTAAAAAGTGCTGACAGGGTTCAAACACCACCATCATCAAAGAGTTTCATAATGCAGCAGCCACTAGTTGTGGATGTTCTGCTGCAAGATGAGATATTTTGGCTTTAAAACAACATTTTACTGATATGAAACAAAATAGAAAGTAGCCTTCTGAGCCACGAAACCAAGCAGTGGGTTTAAAAGGCTTGTTATCATTTAAAAAATCACCAAAATTACACCATTTATCAGAGTTAGAACCTGTAAAAACAGAAAAAATCTGTTTCTTTTCAGCTTTCCATTGGTCCTTGAACGCACCATGTGTGATGTGTGGTTCCATCATGAAAAATTAAGCAAATCTAAGCTTAACATCGTCGTATTTCATCAGAACTACCTGAGTGTTGTTGTGTGTTATTGAAAAAGATGGCAAAAACAAACCAGATACTTAGAGAATCAAAGCATTCTGCACTTCTCAGATCAACTGTGGAGCCATGTTTGACTCAGCTGTGACCAAAAGTCAGAAATTAGTTTTTAGGTTGAACTGCAGGCAGTGCATCTCTCCACAGCTGATGAGCAGAGACTCAAAAGTGGACTCAAGAATTGTCGAAAATAGTCGAATATTGTCATTTCTAACAAATTCTGAGGTAATTTTGAACAAGTTTTCAGTCATTTTGGGCATTTTCTTGTTACTTTAGACCAGTTTTTTAAAGATATTTTAGACGAAAATCCAACCTACTGGATCAATGAATAAATGCAGCACGGCTCAGAAACACTGAACAGAGGAGACAGTAGTTGGAGATACATCCAGCATGGAGGAACATCTTTATAGAGATGATGAGCAGAGTAGAGAGAAGAAGTCTAGAGAGGTGTTTGTAAGACCTGTGGGACTATTCAAAATGACTTAAAAATTGTCATTTCAAACTATTTACCTCCACCAAGGAGGTTATGTGATGGCTGGCGCTGGTTTGTTTGTTTGTTTGTTTGTTTGTGTACAAAATAACTCAAAAACTCATGGACGGATTTGGATGAAATTTTTAGGAAATGTGTGAAATGGGACAAAGAACAAATGATGATATTTTGGGACTGATCTGGATCACCGTCTGGATCCAGGAATGTTTTTAATGCAAGTGTAACCAGGTGGACAATTAAATGCGGTTTACTCTAAAAGCCACCAGAGGGCACTCTTGTTTTTGGGGTAACCCCCTCTGACCACATGACATTTTGGGGCTCCACGCGACAGACAGCGACAGTGACGGAGTTCTCTTTCCTTCCTGAGCGACATACGCACGGTTGGGCCGGCATTCTTATCTCCGGTTGTCTAAGAAGCTGGGAGGCTGTTAGGAGCTGCCGCGCTAGAGGCCGCGCCTGTTCATTAGGTCGGATGGGGTGAAGGCCGCATTGTCGGTAGGACATTTGAACTGTATGTAATTACATTTGTATCTGTAACGTTCCATAGAAAATATGTGAATTGGGAGATTGTGTTGGGGGTGGACTGAAGCTCCTTGGTGGAGGGATGAGCTCTCTGAGGGCTTTTCTAGTTTTGAATAATTTGAACTGTTATAAAGTAATTTTATGTGACTTTGGACAAGTTATCTGTAGTTTTTTCCTCACAGAAGACACATTTCTTCATTCTCTCTCCTTCTTCCTGGTTCTTCTGTCTCCATCGAGCTGCAGGACTCTAGATTGAAAAATGAACCACAGTGAGGAAAAACGCCCAGAAACTTCCAGCATGACTTTAACCTCTTGGCTGCTGCGTTCTGCGGACTCGATGGAATCTGTAGTTAACGAGCTGAAACGATCAAAACTGCTGATGATGTTTTTCATGCGCTGCCAGAAATCCTGCAGCAGAAACTTTGGCAGGTTTTCATCCGGAGCTTCGTCTCGTCCAAAAATATCTGGCTGGTGAAGATGAGGAGACGCTGCAGAGACATCAGAAACGAGCGGAGTTTGTGTCCGACGGGAGGAAAACCCTGCGAAACCGAATGAAAGCTGAGAAAAGACAATAAAAAGCTGAGAGGAAGGAGCGACGGCAGCGTCTTCAGGCAGATGGAAAACAATGAAACGCTGCTGAAAACCTCTGTTAGCAGCTGATGTCTGGTTTTATCAAACCCAGGAGCTGGTTCTGTGGATTCAGCCTCCTCATAATAATCGTCTGAATAACAGGGAAAAGAGCAGCTTTATTCTCAGAGTGACCTTTCTGATGCTAATTAGGTGCATCAGAAGCCTGACGGTGAACCTACGAGCAGATGAAGCTATTTTTAAGTGTTTTATTTTCACTTTAGGGTCCAAATGTGCAGAAAAATGCTCAGAAAAAGCCTCAAACAATACGGAAACATAAAGGAGAGACGACTGGAAGCATCGACCGACTCAACAAGGCGTCAAGAGTCGTGCAAATTAAGCGACGGACTTGACTTTAACCGTCTAAATACTGAATCTAGCAGCATCAAGGAGGTCATTTCTGCAGGAAAAATTATGTTTTTATAGTTAAGCAGGTTTACTAAACTCCTGTTTGCACAAATCAATCAGTTTTACCTGCTGCAAGGCATTTTTTTCACGGTTTTTGGACTTTAAAAACACAAAATTTGATTATGAATTGAGATTTAAGAAGATCTAACTTGAAAAAAAGCCTAAAATAACTTGAAACTTGTCGGAATTGATTAAAAATTGGTCCAAAGTAACAGAAAATGTCAAAGAAAACGAGAAAATGGTTCAAAATTACCTCAAAAGTTGTTAAAAAAAACGACAATATAAGTCATTACGGACGATTTTGAGTCATCTGTAGAAAGATGTTCCACCATGCTGGATGTATCTCCAACTACTGTCTCCTCTGTTCACTGTTTCTGAGCCGTGCTGCATTTATTCTGCTGATCCAGTAGGTTTGATTTTCATCTAAAATAACTTAAAACTTGCCAGAAGTGATTTAAAATTGACCAGTTGGAAACAAAGTTGGTCCAAAGTAACAAAAAACCCCCCCAAAATGATCAGTAAGCTGCTCAAAATGACCAAAAACGTGTTCAAAATGGCTCAAAATTGATTCAAAATGACATCTATAGAAAGATGTTCCTCCATGCTGGATGTATCTCCAACTACTGTCTCCTCTGTTCACTGTTTCTGAGCCGTGCTGCATTTATTCTATTGATCCAGTAGGTTGGATTTTCCTCTAGAATTGTCTAAAATGATTTGAAACTTGCCCGAGGTCACATAAAATCATCCAAACTGACTCCAAATTTGTCCCTAAATAACTTTAAACTGGTTCAAAATAACTTAAAATTTGTTTAAAATGACCATTTTTTGTCATTACGGACAATTTGAGTCATCCTGGACAAGTTTTAGTCATATTTTAAGCCTCTGCCCATCATCTGTAGAAAGATGTTTCACCCTGCTGGATGTATCTTCCAATCATTTCCTCCTCTGTTCACTGTTTCTGAGCCGTGCCGCATTTATTTATTGATCCAGTAGGTTTGATTTTCATCTAAAAATAACTTTAAACCTGCCTAGAGTGACATAAAACTGACCAAATGGACACAAAGTTGGTCCAAAGTAACAAAAAACGTCCAAAATTACCTGAAACGTGTTCAAAATGGCTCAAAATTCATCCGAAATGACAGCTGTATAAAGATGTTCCTCCATGCTGGATGTATCTCCAACTACTGTCTCCTCTGTTCACTGTTTCTGAGCTGTGCTGACTTTATTTACTGATCCAGGAAACAAATACGCTGATATCAATATTGCCGAGGGCTGCTTCCTGTTTTATTTTGAAGGCCTCTTTCCTAAAACGCCGTGTGCCGTTTTACTTCCTCTTCCTGCGATTGTAGCTCCGCCCCTCATCACCTCCACCTGTTTCTATCCTCCATCAGACCTCATGTTCAGACGTTTGTGTCTCCATGTTTTAACGTCGACTTCGCCCTTAAATCTCAGAAAATGATGACTTCCTGTGAGGCTTCTTCATGTTTCAAGCTGCAAACCAGTGAGCTGTCCTGACTGTAGTGGATCTTCTATGATGTGATTGTTGGTGTTCAAACATGTGGTGCAGCTTCATCCTTCTTTTAGCTCCTCTTTCTTGACCCAACATGGCCGACGGTGCATGATCTCTATAAAGATGTTCCTCCATGCTGGATGTATCTCCAACTACTGTCTCCTCTGTTCACTGTTTCTGAGCCATGCTGACTTTATTCTGTTGATCTCCGTCTCTCTGAGGAAACACTGCCTGCAGTTCAACCTAGAAAGCCGAGTCGGTCCTGGTGTCTCGGCTGCACCTGGAAGTGGAGAAGTTTTAGTTTTTAAACAGGATTTTTGATGCATTTTTAAAAGAGACATGTTGGATGAAGTGACTCTGATGGAACGGCAGGATTTAAAGCATCAGTTCGGCCGATTTTACTGACAGAACCTCGTTTTTAGGGCTGTTGAAAGTTATAAAATCTGACTTTTCTGTCTGTTTTTACAGTTTCTGGCTGATAAGTTTACATACGAGGCTTTTTCCATCCCACCAGAGGGTTTTAGGGTCTAAAGATTAGTCAATTAATGAGCTTCTTATGATGTTTGCGTCTCGTAAAATCACAGTTTTGAACCTTGAAGTCCAGATTTTGCATTTGTTTACTGAGTATTAACGTTGTGTTATTTTACTACTTGGTGCAGCATGTCTGACTTCTATCTTTATTCTTCATACTGCAGAAAAACAGCAGTATTTTTTGAAAAGGGATGCAAAATTAACAGTTTTAAATTAAATATCACCATTTTAAAGCTCATTTTTGGCTCTTTATCCTGATGAAAGCATTAATTCTTCATGGTGCGTTCATGTGCCGTCGGAAAATAGAACGTCTGTTGATTCTTTCTGTGCTTTATTTACAGTTTCTGGCTGATAAATGGTGAATTTTGGTGTTGTTTTTGTTTCTTTTTTGTGGGTTTTTCTTAACGTGAGGCTTTTCTATTCCTCCGTTGTCTCGTGGTCTAAAGGTTGATTAATTAATTAGGTTTTTATGATGTTTGAGTCTCATAAAATCACATTTCTGAACCTTGAAGTCCAGATTTTGCATTCATTTACTGATTATTTTCTTTGTCAGACGTTGTTTTATTTTACTATAAATTCTATTTTTATTCTTCACACCATATAGAAATGCATTTTTTTGGATGAGACATGTAGAATAAAGGGATTTTGAATGAAACGTCTCCATTTTTAAGCTAATTCTTTGCCGTTTCTCCTGATGAAAGCATTAATTCTTCATGGTGCATTCATGTGCTGTTGGAAAATAGAACGTCTGTTGATTCTTTCTGTGCTTTATTTCCAGTTTCTGTTGGATAAATGGTGAATTTTGGTGAATTATCAAATCTTAAATCCTGTTTTCTCCGCCTGCTGCTGGGTTTCGGGATGGTTCACCCCTTTGTCTTCCTCCGTGTGATGAAATTAAACTCTGGGTTCTTAAAAAAGATGCTCAAAGGGTAAAACAGAAAGATTCATATCGGCGTCTGACAGTCGGCTGAAATCCTTGAAATCAGACCGTTAATTGGTTGGAGAGCAGGAAGTTCAGACTCGGCTCTTGATCTAAAGGCCGACTAAAGGTTTTCAATGATCAGTTCAGAGGTTTTAAAGTCCGACTCGCTTTAATTCTCACTTTGTTCAGGAGGAGGAAACAAACGGAGCAGGTTTAGTTTTTAGGGCTGATTTTAGCGTCTCCTGTCAGTCAAAGAGCTGAACGTTCTGCAGCCTCTGATCCGGTTTTTGACTCCTGCTTCTCTGCTTCCCGTCCAGAGACCAGCTTCCTCCTGGGCAACGCTCAGATCGTGGAGTGGCCTGTCGTCTACAGCAATGACGGCTTCTGCAAGCTGTCTGGTTTCCACAGAGCCGAAGTGATGCAGAAGAGCAGCACATGCAGGTAAAACCAGACAAAAGCAGCATTAATAAGGTTCAGAAGGTCTGTTTATCCTGCAGGAATCACTGAATGAGATCCTTTTAACTCACTTTATCTGTGATTTAAACACAAAGAGACCAAAAACAATCTAAAAACTGATATTTACATTATTAAAGAAGCTTTTTTAAAGAGTCTGGAGCTGTTATTTAACAATTTACTGTCACTTTACAGATTTAAATTAAATATAGTTAAATATAATTACTGAAAAAAGTATTAATTTACATGTTAGCGCTAAAAAACAGGGCTTTACTGTAAAAAATGAATTTATGTACTCAAATCAGGAAAAAATCTATATTTGCACTTTTACAAAGAAAAAATATGTAAATTAAGAATTAAAAACAGCACACATGTTTTTTTATGTTTTTTTACAGAATAAATTGTGTGTTTATATTAAGGATTATTATTATTATTATTAAATTACATATAATATTTAGAAACTTTATGATGATGATGATGTGATGATTTACATGTTAATCGATTAAAAAATAAATAACAAAATGTTCGATGTCGTTGTTGTCAGTAATTTAATGAACCAGGGAAAATCTGTAAAACAACAATAAAAAAATATTTGGTATTTTTGGTCTTTGATATTCAAAATGTTTCTTTCAAAAAAGGACAAGCTGATGTTTTTTGCTGATTTAAATATAACGATTTATTTAATTTTATATTAATGTTATATTTATATTATATATCTATAATTATTAAATTTAAATTTTTATTTAAAATACAGTAAAAATGTAAAAAATATTTTGACAGAACAAATTACTACTTATGAAAATACAGATTATTTTTTACTGTTTTGATCTATTTAAATTTATTTTTTAATTTATTTTTAAATTTATTTAAATTTATTTTTTAATTTATTTAAATTTGTTTTTAAATTTTTTTATAGCTTTTCTTGTTTTTCTTTTTTACATTTAACATCTAAATTAATATTTTTCTGTGATTTCACTAGATTTTTGTAATTTACTGAAAACAGAAAATCTGTAAAATAACATTAAATTGTTAAAAGAATTGTTTAAAATAAGTTTCTTTCAAAACATAAATTAGAACACAATAAAAATAAATATATTTTTAACCTGTTGCAGTGAAGTACAGTTTTTTTTATTGTTTACATGTAAATAGATGTTTTGTTTTTTTTTAAACTTATTTAATGGTGGTTTTTTAACAGTGTTTTAAGGGTATCTGTGGTTCTAAGTAGAGAAGCGTCCACATGGGGTTCAGTCTGTTTAAGAGCTGCTGGGACACGATGCACAGAAGAAGTGTGGAGCCTAAAATAAGAAGGACTCACCTCCCTGAAGGTGGAGGTCTGAAATGAATCCGGCTCCCAGGGAAGGTCGGTGTTTTACTCTCCTGTCACCGAAGACGTTTTTAAACCCGACTCCAGAGGACGGCCGGTCTCTGACTCGACCGGGACAGAAGGTCTCCTCGGACGCTGAGCTGAGGTTCCTGAGGAGACACCGAGGACAGAACGTCCACCGAGAGCTGATGGAGGCAGCAGCCAACGTCCAGAGACACGGTGATCTGTGGAGTTTGGATCTCAGTCACATGACCTGTAGAACCTCTGACTGATCCTCCAGAACCTCCACCTGGTCGTCTTCAAACCATCTCTGTTTGCTTCGACTCATCGTCTGGATGGAAACTGATCTTCTCCAGGTCTCAGTTCTCTATCAGACTCATCAGGTTGTCCTCCAGGATTTATCTAGACTTTATGGCATTCATTTACCCTCTACCTTTACAAGCCTTCCAGGACCTGCTGCTGAGAAACATCCCCAGATCATGATGCCGCCACCACCATGCTTCACGTCATGATACTGCCACCACCGTGCTTCATGTCATGATGATGCCACCACCGTGCTTCATGTCATGATGCTGCCACCACCGTGCTTCATGTCATGATACTGCCACCACCGTGCTTCATGTCATGATACTGCCACCACCGTGCTTCATGTCATGATACTGCCACCACCGTGCTTCACGTCATGATGCTGCCACCACCATGCTTCACATCATGATGCTGCCACCACCATGCTTCACGTCATGATGCCACCACCACCGTGCTTCACATCATGATGCTGCCACCACCGTGCTTCAAGTCATGATGCTGCCACCACCATGCTTCACGTCATGATGCCACCACCACCGTGCTTCACATCATGATGCTGCCACCACCGTGCTTCAAGTCATGATACTGCCACCACCGTGCTTCACGTCATGATGCTGCCACCACCGTGCTTCACGTCATGATACTGCCACCACCGTGCTTCACATCATGATGCTGCCACCACCGTGCTTCAAGTCATGATGCTGCCACCACCATGCTTCACATCATGATGCTGCCACCACCGTGCTTCACGTCATGATGCTGCCACCACCGTGCTTCACATCATGATGCTGCCACCACCGTGCTTCACATCATGATGCTGCCACCACCATGCTTCATGTCATGATGCTGCCACCACCATGCTTCACATCGTGATGCTGCCACCACCATGCTTGATGTCATGACATCACCACCTCCATGCTTCACGTCATGATGCTGCCACCACCATGCTTCACGTCATGATGCCACCACCACCATGCTTCACATTATGATGCTGCCACCACCGTGCTTTAGATTATGATGCTTCCACCGCCATGCTTCACATCATGATGCTGCCACCTCCATGCTTCATGGTGTGTTTGTGACGTTGACTCATAGGTGTCTTGGTGGCCTCCCTCACTAGTGTCTTTCTTGCTCGGTCACTCAGTTCTTGAAGACGTCCTGTTTGAACGTTCTTGTTGAAAAAGCCAGATTGAATCGACCAGGATTCGATGTTTAAAAGCAGCAAAAGGAGAAAACTTTGGAGGGGCTGAGTTCTATTTATAGACCCTCTATCCTCATGTTTTAGATTTAAACTGTCAGGAATCATTCTGGAGATCCACTGTAGGTTTTGTTTGGTTATTTGCTTCGCTCTGTGTTTATTAGACGCTGCGGCTGTTGGAGAACAAACTCATCACTCAGAGTAATTATATGAGCTCAGATTAAAGTGTCTTCAGCCCTTAAAGGAATCGTTACAGCCACAGCAGGAAATGCAGCTCAGTTTCTGCTGCCGCTGCATCAGTTCACTGTAAAACTACAACGTAAAACTTAACGGATGGAGCGGTGACGTACCGACGGAGGGCTAAAGGTGAGGCTGAATCGATCGCTGCCGTTTCTCATGACGCTCGTTTCCTTTTTCCAGTTTTATGTACGGAGAGCTGACGGACAAGAAGACCATCGACAAGGTCCGGCAGACGTTCGACAACTATGAGTCCAACTGCTTCGAGGTCCTGCTGTACAGGAAGAACAGTGAGTCCTCCAGTTGTCACTAAGTCTTTTGTTGAGCAGAGATTCAACCCTCAGAACAGTTTCTGGGTGGTTTATTTACTCCCGTCACAGTTTTTTACATCAATGGCAGGAAGTAGTTGAATAAAGGCCTGTCTTCTGTGTCGTATGACGCCGTTAGAATGACAGAAATCATTAAAAACACATTTCGGTCACAGAGATTCAACCACAGTTGTTACCAACACTGAAAGAAAGACTCAGAAATCTAATCTGGGGCAATTCTGAGTTTATTTCGAGTCCCAGAGGTTTTCAAAATACTTGGTTGCCTCCACATATTATTTAACTAATTCCATGTTTACGGCCTCTACAGACTTTTTAAAATTGATTATTGGGGATTATTAAAAATTTCCAAAACGACTCAAAATCTGTTGAAAGTAACTCAGAAACTGTCCCGGAAATAAAATACAAGTTCATTATTTTCAGTTTGGCCCTTTTCTCCCCTCATTTAACATGTAAATAAAAAAAAGTAAAAATAAAATAAAAATAACATGTACATTAATCCTTTTTTACTAGAAAAGCCCTCAAGGAGCTTCAGTCCACCCCCAACACAATCTCCCAATTCACATATTTTGTATGGAACGTTACAGATACAAATGTAATTACATACAGTTCAAATGTCCTACCGACAATGCGGCCTTCACCCCATCCGACCTAATGAACAGGCGCGGCCTCTAGCGCGGCAGCTCCTAACAGCCTCCCAGCTTCTTAGACAACCGGAGATAAGAATGCCGGCCCAACCGTGCGTATGTCGCTCAGGAAGGAAAGAGAACTCCGTCACTGTCGCTGTCTGTCGCGTGGAGCCCCAAAATGTCATGTGGTCAGAGGGGGTTACCCCAAAAACAAGAGTGCCCTCTGGTGGCTTTTAGAGTAAACCACTTTTAATTGTCCACCTGGTTACACTTAGATTAAAACAATCCTGGATCCAGACGGTGATCCGGATCAGTCCCAAAATGTCATCATTTGTTCCTTGTCCCATTTCACACATTTCCTGAACATTTCATCCAAATCCATCCATGAGTTTTTGAGTTATTTTGCACACAAACAAACAAACCAACAAACAAACCAACATCGGCAAAAACATAACCTCCTTGGCGGAGGTAATTATAGATTTTATTGGATATTATCTGTAATTTAACAAAACATGAAAAATCTACAAAACAACAGTTTAAAAATTATTTACCATTTTTATCTTTATTTTTTCTTTTAAATAATAATATCTGTAAATTTATATTTTTTGCTGAATTAACCACAGTAAAAATGTGTAATTTTACAGTCAAATAAAATAATGCTATTAGTAAAATTACAGATTAATTATTTACAGTTTTGGTGTTTTTTGTTTTCTCCCCAGTCAACATGTAAATTAAGACCTTTTTTTTAAAAAATAGGATTTTACTGGATATTATCTGTAATTTAACAAAACAGGAAAAATCTGTAGAATCTTTAAATAATAGAAAATATCTGTAAAATAATGATATTTCTGCTGATTTTAACTGTAAAACCCGTGGGACTTTATTGAGTCTTTTTAAATTGTTTTTTTTACTAGTTATTATCTGTAATTTAGCAAAACGGGTTAATCTGTAAAATAATGACAAATTGCTAAAATAAAAATTACAGCTAAAACTATTTAGAAACTGTTTTTTTACAGTGTTTGACAGTAAAAGTAGTG
The DNA here is from genome assembly GCA_024666655.1 of Dascyllus trimaculatus. Lineage (NCBI taxonomy): Eukaryota > Metazoa > Chordata > Actinopteri > Pomacentridae > Dascyllus > Dascyllus trimaculatus. The sequence goes on along the minus strand of CM045462.1, from coordinate 30,070,496 downwards.
GAATAACCCTTTAAACACCTCATAGGTTTAATACACGTATGAACGTCCACCTAGTTTTCATTGAGCTCATTCAAAGTTTACTTTATTAAACCTATTTTTAAATGAGTTTACATTAAAATAACATTTCAGACTCTCCAGGTTTGTATTCAGGATGTTTTAAAGGTTTGTTCAGCAGAATAAACATCAGACTCTTTACTTTCAGCTCCTCCTGTGAGGATTTGTTGCTCTTTGTGTCGTTCTAAATTGAATATTTAGGTTTTTCTGACTGAGTTTTCCCTCTGGTCCGCTGCAGGAAGTCCGGTGTGGTTCTACATGCAAGTGGCTCCCATCAGGAACGAGAACGACAAGGTGGTTCTGTTCCTCTGCACCTTCAAAGACATCACCCTGTTCAAGCAGCCCATCGAGGACGAGACCACCAAAGGTCAGTCTGGACCCAGAGTTCTGGTCCCGATGGAGGTCTGGGTTTAACGTCTGTTAGTTATGACAGAACAACTTCTTCTTCTTCGTCTGCAACTTCTTCCAGCAACTAATCTGGAGGTTTATTCAGTGTTCAGGACAGTTTACTTTAGAGTGGTCATGATGGTAGTTCAGTGGTTGGAACAGGCTGGGCTGGAGGTTCTGTTGAAGGTTGCGTTGCTGGTTGCGTTGGAGGAGGAGGTTGTGTTGAAGGTTGTCAGTAATTGTTTTGCTGACAGTAGTTGTGTTGCTGGTTGTGTTGCTATGAGTAGTTGTGTTGCTGGTTGTGTTGCTACGAGTAGTTGTGTTGCTGGTTGCGTTGCTATGAGTAGTTGTGTTGCTGGTTGCGTTGCTATGAGTAGTTGTGTTGCTGGTTGTGTTGCTGACAGTAGTTGTGTTGCTGGTTGCGTTGCTATGAGTAGTTGTGTTGCTGGTTGCGTTGCTATGATTAGTTGTGTTGCTATGAGTAGTTGTGTTGCTGGTTGTCGTCCTCTGTGTCTGACTGATGCTCAGTGTCAGTTTGTTGCCTCAGGAGCTGATCTCAGCGTTGCTGTCGTCTGTATGACCTTTGACAAGGATCTTCATTTTAACATACATGTGCACGTGAACACGTGTGCTCATGCTGTTGTCGTGTGATTAGTTTATTCCTTCATGCAGATCTCGGCACGCAACCAGAGCTTCAGTGGAACGAATGTTGTCACATCAGTGTGTTGACGTCTTTGATTTTTAGCTGCTGCTGAGCAACAAACTCGACAAACTCCCTTTGTCATTAGGTTTGATAAAGTATTTTCCTCCCTGTGGACTCATTTTTCACTGCATTATGAAGTCATTTAAGCTCTACAGAAACAGAGCAACCATGACTACACTCTAAAAAATACTCCAGTAAAAAGAAAAGAAAAGATATAAATCTGGTAGCAAAGGATGCCAGAAAAAAATACATTAAATAAACATGAAAAACTGTGAAAACAGCAACAAATAACTTTGAAATAATTATTTTTAAGGGGAGTTAAATGCAGTGGAACAATGTAATTTCATGGTCACACACTGTAAAAGAAAATAACTGTAAAAATACAGATTATGAACAGGTTTGGCTTTTTTCTTTTTACAGTCAACATTTAAATTAATATTTTTTTTCCTGCGATTTTCTGAGATATTGTAAATTGAGTTGTCTTAAAATATCAATTTATTAATTATTTTACCCTTTTTCAATCCCTAATATACTTTTGTCTTCATAATAATGACAAATGTCTGTTAAATAGTATTTTTTAATTTTAATGCAGTAAAACGGTCATCTAACCAGCAAACACTGTAAAAGTCAACATGTAAATTAATGCTTTCTTATATAATTTAACAAAATAGGAAATCTGTTAAATATCACTTTAATATACATAACTTTCTTTAAAATAACTGTTTCTTTCCAGGACTTAAAATCACAAACAGTGCCTTCCCCATTGAGCTTATCTCTTCGTGCAGTGACGCTCTGCTCCCAGTGCTCCTGCAACACCTGCTTAACTACGGCGGCCCAGAAGGGTCAACGCAACAGCAAAAGTCACAACGCAAAAACAAAAACCACAATGCAAATGCAAAATGCCAGAAACAGAAGTTAACCCACAACGGAAGGGCGCTGCGGTCGGAAGAACAGGCTTTGTTTCCGGGGGACAGTATTCTCTGACGGACTATTTTGATTACAGGACAGTTTAATGAGACGTCAGTAAAACGCTGCTGCTGCTCGGTGATTGTGATCAATGTCATTACGTGTTTTCACAAATCAGCCGTGTTGGTCAGCGTGTTCAGACTGTCATAACGTCACGTATGCGCTCTGCCGTCCGTCGTTCGGTTCTTGTGAAACTCGCCCTGCAGGAAGTACCGCTAGCAGCTAACGCTACTTACTGCGGAGCTAGCAATCGAAATAAGCAACCAAATAGTCCGTCAGAAAATATCGTCCCTCTTCCGACCGCTGCGCACTTCCGCTGTGGGTTAACTTCCGTTGTGGCCTTTGCGGTTGCGTTGACCCTTCTGGGCCACCGTACTTAACCCCTACTATGTAAACGTTTGCAGTTAACGTGTAAATTAATACCTTTTGTCCCGTGATTTTACAAGTGGAATTTAACAAAGCAGGAAAAATGAATTGTTCAAAAGCCTTACAGTTAAAACGGGTTGAGTTGTGGTTATCAACCCTTTAAAAAACGTCCTACTTGCCCGAGTCATTTAGTGGAATATCAGTACTTTTTTTAACATTAATTTTCTGTCTTATTCCATGACATGGTCAAATAAAAGGCAATAAACTCTTGAGTATAAGAGGTGCTGTGCTGCTGAACAGATGTTTTATTATTGTATATTCGTGGACGGACCTCTTAAAACCACATCACCTTGGAAACTGGGCTGCACTCGGCAGTTTGGGGCTTTGCTGGCGCGCTGCAGCCGATCCAGTCTGCTGCGTCTCAGCTCGGATGCTGTTCGTCCTGGTGTTAACGGAGATGCGCTGCTGCAGGGTTTGGCAGCGTTTCCTCGTGCGGAGACCAAACCTTCCTCTCAGCACCGACTCCGGCTCTTCTTAAGGCTCCGAACGCCACAAACCGTCAGCGTCATCCAGCAGCACGGGTCCAGCCGAGCGTCTTCAGCTGAAACATTACATTTAAGATGAATTATCTCTGTGTTCTGACCCAGATTCACCTTAAACTACCCCTAACTGGATAATTTCACTCCCTAATTTGCTCCATGTTGTGTTCTGTTGCCTCACATTCATCGATCACCTGATCCTGAGATGTTTCACGTGGAAACAGAACACACATCTGCATTATTTACATTACGTCCCCATTAAACAGGTGGCTTTAAGGGATGTCTGGAACATTCATGTTTGTGTTCTTTGTGCTCGGCTGGCTGTGGTTTTCACAGTCAGGGTCAGTTGGTCATTTCAACAACAGGAGGAGCAAATAAAAACACACAGAACTAATGGAAAATAGAGAACATAATGTTTTTGTTGTGTAGCTGTGCAGTTAGCTTTACTTCCATTGTGCAGAATTAGCTGTTTTTCTGTACCTTGACCTGTGTACTTAGCTTTACTTCCATTGCTTTAGCTATGAAATTAGCTTATTTCTATGACTTTAGGTGTGTGTCAGCTTCTTTCTTAGCTTTAGCGGTGGGCTTTCAGTTACTTTAGCTTTATAGTTAGCCTTTTTCTGTGACATTCGCTGTTTAGTTAGCTTTCTTTCCATGTCTTTAGCTGTGCAGTTAGCTTGTTTTTATGTCTTTAGCTCTGCAGTTAGCTTTTGATGTCCCTTTAGCTGTGTACTTAGCTTTAGCACTTTCTATGATTTTAGTCGTGCAGTTAGCTCTTTCAGCGACTTTAGCTGTGTAGTTAGCTTCTTTGTATAACTTTAATTGTGTAGTTATCTTCTTTCTATAGCTTTAGCTGTTTAGTTAGCTTTTTTCTGTAACTTTAACTGTGTAGTTAGCTTCTTTCTGTTACTTTAGCTGTGTAGTTATCATCTTTCTATAACTTTAGCAGTGCCGTTAGCTTCTTTTTAAATCAATTTAATTGTGTAGTTAGCTTCTTTCTATAGCTTTAGCTGTTTAGTTAGCTTTTTTCTGTAACTTTAACTGTGTAGTTAGCTTCTTTCTGTTACTTTAGCTGTGTAGTTATCTTCTTTCTATAACTTTAGCAGTGCCGTTAGCTTCTTTTTAAATCAATTTAATTGTGTAGTTAGCTTCTTTCTATAATTTTAGCTGTTTAGTTAGCTTTTTTCTGTAACTTTAACTGTGTAGTTAGCTTCTTTCTGTTACTTTAGCTGTGTAGTTATCTTCTTTCTATAACTTTAGCAGTGCCGTTAGCTTCTTTTTAAATCAATTTAATTGTGTAGTTAGCTTCTTTCTATAATTTTAGCTGTTTAGTTAGCTTTTTTCTGTAACTTTAACTGTGCAGTTAGCTTCTTTCTGTTACTTTAGCTGTGTAATTATCTTCTTTCTATTAACTTTAGCAGTGCCGTTAGCTTCTTTTTAAATCAATTTAATTGTGTAGTTAGCTTCTTTCTGTAATTTTAGCTGTTTAGTTAGCTTTTTTCTGTAACTTTAACTGTATAATTAGCTTCTTTCTATAACTTTAGCTGTGTAGTTAGCTTCTTTCTGGAACTTTAGCTTTTTAGTTATGTTCTTTCTATAGCTTTAGCTGTGTAGTTGGCTTCTTTCTGTAACTTTAGCTGCTTAGTTAGCTTCTTTGTATAACTGTAGCTGTTTAGTTAGCTTCTTTCTGTAACTTTAACCGTGTAGTTAGCTTCTTTCTGTTACTTTAGCTTTGTAGTTATCTTCTTTCTATAACTTTAGCTGTGTAGTTAGCTTCTTTCTGGAACTTTAACTGTGTACTTAGCTTCTTTAACTGTAACTTTAACTGTGTAGTTAGCTTCTTTCTTTTAACTTAAGCTGTTTATTCAGCTTCCCTCTGTAACTTTAGCTGTGTAATTAGCATCTTTGTATAACTGTAGCTGTTTAGTTAGCTTCTTTCTATAACTTTAGCTGTGTACTTAGCTTCTTTATATAACTTTAACTGTGTAGTTAGCTTCTTTAACTGTAACTTTAACTGTGTAGTTAGCTTATTTTTAATCACTTTAGCAGTGCTGTACAGTTTGCTCCGTCAGCACCTGTCCAGGCTTCACAGATGGCAGCTACCTGAGCCTGAGGCAGGACAACATTCAGGTGTACAGCTGATCAGAATGACTGATGAGGAGCCTCGGGCATCAAACTAAACATTTTAGCTTGGTGAAAGCTGTCATTTTCTGGAGCACAGCTGTGGCTGGACTCAATTACTCACCTAGTTTATACAGTAAAAATCTTTTGTCCTAGTTACTGGGAATGAGGAAGTTTAGCAGTGTATTAAACGTGGAAGTTTCATAGTGAGTGTTTCTTTAAGTTGTGCGCATTTGATAATCGAGTTTAACACTAATTAGGATTGACTAAAAGAAAAGAAATGCCACATTTAACTGACTTGGCTTCAAGTGTGCTGGAAAAACAATACATTTAATTAACTGGGCTTGAAGGTAGTTCCCCTGGAGGAGGCTTTGGCTCACTGTTGGGCCCCTTTGGCCAATTTTCACTCAAGTTCACTAACAAGACTTTCACTTTAGAAAGCAGTCAAGCTCAAGCCTCAATTTACAACAAAAGGCGTTTTGAGTACCTGTCACTAATTAAAAACACCCAAACTTACAATCCAGAAACCCTCTGAACCTCCACAACTACAGATGCAGTGGTAAAGTTTCTCTTCTTCCTGCACTAAACAGAAAGAGAGACGAAAGCAGCTCAGTTATGAAAGGAGTAGAGAAGACAGTCGTTCAGTGAACTGAGAGACCAAAGAGCCTGCAGGAGGCTGCTGCAAGCTGCCTTTTAATAAACAATGCTTTTTTAATCTTACAAGAGAAAAGACTTCAAAGATGAACTGACTGGTTTGGTGAAGGCATGTATGCTAACTGCCTGACATCAGAAGACTCTTTCATGTCAAAGTGAAAGCTGATTTCTACAAAGTAATTTATTTAATTGATTAAATATATAAAATAAGCAATTGCATGAGTATTGTCCCCCTTCCAGTCAGTATTTAGTAGATGAACATTTGCACTTGCACATCTTGATGCTGCCACCACCATGCTTCACATCATGATGCCGCCACCACCATGCTTCACATCATGATGCTGCCACCACCGTGCTTCACGTCATGATGCTGCCACCACCGTGCTTCACGCCATGATGCTGCCACCACTGTGCTTCACATCATGATGCTGCCACCACCGTGCTTCACATAGTGATGCTGCCACCACCATGCTTCACATCATGATGCTGCCACCACCGTGCTTTACGTCATGATGCCGCCACCACCATGCTTCACGTCATGATGCCGCCACCACCATGCTTCACGTCATGATGCTGCCACCACCGTGCTTCACATCATGATGCCGCCACCACCATGCTTCACATGATGATGCTGCCACCACCGTGCTTCACGTCATGATGCTGTCACCACCGTGCTTCACGTCATGATGCTGCCACCGCTGTGCTTCACATGATGATGCTGCCACCACCGTGCTTCACATCATGATGCTGCCACCACTGTGCTTCATGTCATGATGCTGCCACCGCCGTGCTTCACATCATGATGCTGCCACCACCATGCTTCATGTAATGATGATACCACCACCATGCTTCACATCATGATGCTGCCACCACCGTGCTTCACATCATGATGCTGCCGCCACCATGCTTCATGTAATGATGCCGCCACCACCATGCTTCATATCATGATGCTGCCACCACCGTGCTACACATCATGATGCTGCCACCACCGTGCTTTAAATCATGATGCTGCCGCCACCATGCTTCACACCATGATACTGCCGCCACCGTGCTTCACATCATGATGCTGTCACCACCATGTTTCACATCATGATGCTGCCGCCACCATGCTTCATGTAATGATGATACCACCACCATGCTTCACATCATGTTCCATGTTCCTTCCATTTCTTAGTGATTAGTTTAACTGGACTCCAAGAGATATTCAGTGACTTGGAGGAGTCATCGGTGTCTTGGTGGCCTCCCTCTTACACGTGTGTTGTATTTTACATTTTATACTTTCAGTTAATTGATTTTATTTTGTAGAAATGTGTTTTCACTTTGACGTTAAAGGTGTTTTGTTGTTATTGTTGTAAATTCTCGTCAAAACCCCCCAAAATGAATTGATCCATGTTTAAAAGCAACAAAAAGGGTAAAAGTCACACGTCTGAGCTGCAGTTTAGGTCGTAGTTATAGTGGCATAAACAGAGACGACAGAAACAAAGTGCAGGTTAGGATGTGAATGGAAACAGCTTTAGAGCTCAGCTGAGCTTAATGAAGACAACACTCTTATCGCTTAGCAACAAACATGTAAATTAGGACTTTTGCACACCAGCTTAACGTATGTGGACGTCAGGGGTTGCTGTGGAGTTAATTTAAACAAATGTCTGGGCTCACATGATAAGCTCCGCCGTGACCTCGACTCTCTGGCTCGGCTCGTCCTCCTGTATTGTACATCCTGAGCTGCTGTAAATATAAAAACAGATACTGAAAATGGATGCATGCGGGATTCTCAGGCGTCCGACGTAAATCACGCTCGGCTCTCTGCTGATCACAATCTGACTCCAGAATTCACCGGTTCTATTTTTAGCCCGGGCCTTTCCCTGTTTTATTATTATTTCGCTTCCACTTCCATTGTGCTTGCGATAAATCACGCTGGGTTGCGTTCTTGAGGGGAGCCGGGACAAAGGCGTCGCATTCACCGGCCCCGCGGTTTCCCATCGGGCTCGGTGTGAGGTCCGTTTGTCCTCCCGCCTCCAGGATGTTCAGCCTGAAGCCTGTCGGTTTGTACATAAGACCAGCTCCTCCGTTGTGCTTTGCGTGTCCGGCCATTATTCCCCGACACATGAATGCACCGCGCTGCTCTATAATACATGGGAACTCTGCAGCCACCAGAGCTCAATAGGACGTATAGAAGAGGCACTTAAGGAAAATGACGAGCGGCCATAAAGGAAAGCTCCTGCAGCCAAACTCCTGACTGCTGCTTTTACTGTTTCTTTGTTCTGAGGTGATTTAATGTCGTTAAACTCGACTCGGTGTTGGGAGGTTTAGCTTCTTTGCTAAACTTATTCTCTTATTGGATAAATCTGCATACATGAAGGAACATGTTTCAAGTGTTCTCCTGATAGAAATGTATGGTGGCCCAGAAGGGTCAACCCAACTGCAAAGACCACAACAGAAGTGCGCCACGGTCGGAAGAACAGGCTTTGTTTCCGGGGGGACGGTATTCTCTGACGGACTATTTTGCTGCTGCTGCTTGATGATTGTGATTCATGTCGTTGTGTGTTTTCACAAATCAGCAACATCGGTCACCGTGTTGAAGCTGTCACAACGTCATGCATGTGCTCATTGAACTCTCCTGTAATCAAAATAGTCCGTCAGAAAATGTCGTCCCCCCTGAAACAAAGCCTGTTCTTCCAACCACTGCACATTTCCGTTGTGGCTTTTGCGGTTGCGTTGACCCTTCTGGGCCACCGTAGAAATGTCTTTTTTGACGTTTACAAAAGGGACAGTAGCACTTTAACACCATACACTGTAAAAAAAACTGTGCAAATGACCGCAAATATCTATTAAATGATATTTTTTACTGATTTAAATCCAGTAAAACAGTAATTTTACAGTCATACATTCGAAAAGAACAAACCACTACTGTATTGTAAGAATACAGATTTTTAATGTGAGTGTTATTTACAGTTTTGGCCCGTTTTTTTTAAAGTTAAAGTGTAAATTTATGCTTTTTTCCTCTGTTTTTATCTTCAGTTGAACAAAACTAGAAAAATCTGTAAAAAATTGCTTTAATATGTCTGTTTTTCTTCTTTTACACAAAGAAAAATATCAGTAAAATGAGATTTTTAGCTGATTTAAATGGAATAAAAACTGTATTTTTATGGCTAAATGTTGTAGAAGAACAAATTACAATTTATAAAGAATAAATATTTTTGACGTGGACATTATTTGAAATTTGGAGCTGTTTTTTTTATAGTGAACATATAAATTAAGACTTTTCTGTGATTATCTTAAATTTAACAGAACAGGGAAAATCGTAAAATAACAGTTTAGATTATTTTTTTTAACCATTTTCTAATTCCTAATATATATATAAATTACTAAAAATACAAATATCTGTAAATGATATTTTATTGTGGACATATACAGTAAAAATAGTGTAAAAATGCATTGAAATGTAGTAAATGTAGTTCATTTTGGTCCTTATTTTCCCAACCACTGTGTAAATTAATTATTAAATTATATATTATTAGAATTTTGTGAGTTTTTACAAGTTGTTTTCTATATTTTAACTAAATATATGTAAAAAAGAAGCGTCAAATTGTTTGAAAATGTTCAGTTAAAACTATTAAATGTTTTTACAGTGTAAAGGAGACATGAGGTCAACAAGCTGATCACAGAGATGGACTGGATGATTATATTCAGCTCTGGTGTTTGTTTTTATCGTTAGTCGGTTATTTTGGGGATTTCTTTGAGATTTTATTTTGCTAATTGAACGTTTCCCCTCCCTCAGAATTGAGCTCGGTAAATAATGAACCTGTAAAGTGCAGCTTCGAGCTAACAGGAAGTGACAGCTGGAGTTTAGCAGGATGCAGAGAGGAGAGGAAGCTGCTGCCGTCAGCCGGAGAGTCTGATCAGCCGTTATTCAGGCGTCGAGTTCGTCGCCCCGGAGAGGAAATCAAAGCTGGATTCATTCCTCTTTTTTAAATCACAGTTCATCCGGACAGTAAAAACCAGTGAGCAGCTACGAGTCTAGACCTCAGTAAAGACACTTAGAGCAGACGTCTGACATCTGCACTGTAAAAACAACAACAACAAACACACTAATAAATAAAAGGTAGAAATGTGGCAGCAACGGGGACAAAAACACATTAAAAAACTAAAAAAAAAATGGTAAAAGTAATGTCAGATATCTGTAAAATAGCATTTTTCAGCTGATTTAAGGACATTAACACTGTAATTTTACAAACTGCTTCTTATTTATGTATTTATTTTTAATGTCTTCTTTACAGTCAACATGTAAATATTATCTGTAATTTAAAAAAACAGGAAAAATCTGTAAAGTAACAAGTTAAAAATGATTTATAAATATACTTGCTGATATAAACACAGCAAAAAAATTATAATTTTACTGTTAAAAAATGAAATATTTAAATCACCATTTGTAGAAATACAGATTTTTATTTATTTGTTTATTTATTGTGGATGCTATTTACAGTTTTAAGCCAGTTATATATGTATATAAATTGTAAATCAGACTTTTAGAAATTATTTTTATCTGTTAAAAAAACAAAAATTGGGAAAATTTGCAAAATAGCAGTAAATTATTTTAAAAAATACTGTTAGAAATTGGTAGAAAAAACTTTATGTGCTACTAAAAACGTAACAATTGTGTTAAAAATGAATATTTCTGGAAAAAAATTGAAATTTACCAGCTTGAAAAAAACAAATAAACAGCTCAAAATTATTCAAATAATGTCCACATCAAAAATATTTATTTCTTATAAATTCTAATTTGTTCTTTTGCAGCATTTAACCATAAAAATACCGTTTTTACTGAATTCAAATCAGCTAAAAATCTAATTATACAGATATATTTCCTGATGTGAAAGAAGAACAGATGTATTAAAAATGATAAATCTCACAGTCGTTCCAGTGTTCCATCATTTCTTAACGTGTTTTTTTTTACTCCTTTGCTGCCAGACTGTCACCATTTTCAACGAGTTTTTTACAGTGTAAATTATTTAATGACATTCATGCAACTATCGTGACATTTGATCAGCCTAAGTGACCTCTGCTGTGTTTTACTGCATCTAAATTCACCTTTTTTGGGCTTTTTTCCCCCAGAATCTGTCCTGAAAACCTGTCAGCTGAAACAAACACTGGTAAAAAATGTTGTATATTCATGATAAAGTTGGTCGAGAAACCTGTGAAAGTCTCTTTAAATGCAAACAGTCGTACGAGGCTGCAGAGCTTCTGTCGTAGACTTTGGTTTTTAAGGAAGAAAAAGACGTTTGTGAAGCTTCTCTGCAGCCAGTGATGAACTAAATAAACTGTACAATATCAGGGAGTTACATAAGATGATGGCAGCAGTTTACCTCCAGGAAGTGTATTGAGAAATAAGTGTTCTTTGTCAGCCTATTATCTCTGACTGCACAGCTCCGGCTTTAAATATCAGCACATAGAAGCTCCTATAAAGGGAGATGTACAGCAAGTCGTACAGCAGCAGCTGCGTGGTTTCTCCTGAGGGAGATCCGGTGATTGGTTCCAACAATGACCCGATGGTGAATGGACGAGGGGCCTTCAGGGGCCTTCAGGGGGCTTCAGGGGGCTTCAGGGGGCTGCAGGCCGGAGGGTGGGAGGCTGTTTTAAGGCCGGCTCTTTAGCGGCGGTGGCCCTTCAGAGAGTCGATGCGTGACCGCGGAGCCGCTCTCGCTTTGGCCTTTCAAACATTTGATTTTATTTTTAGAGCAGCAGGAGAAGCAGCGGCAGCCGGACGCCGAGCTGTAATATGGTGGCACTATACTAGACCTTTTAACATCAGCTGTAGGAAGATGTTCCACCATGCTGGATGTATCTCCAACAACTTCCTCCTCTGTTCACTGTTTCTGAGCCATGCTGCATTTATTCTATTGATCCAGGAGGCTTCAGTTTCCTCTCAGTGTCTCCCAAAGTAGCATAAAATCACCCAAATTGACTCAAAATGGGTCCAAAGCAACAAAAAAATGGACAGAATCTCTGGAAAACTTGTTCAAAATGACCCCAAAATGGTTCAAAACTACAATATTTGAGTCATTTCGGACAATTTCAGGTCTAGTTTTGAGTCTCTGCTCTACTACAGACTACAGATGTTTGACTATTTACATTTTTACAACCTCTACAGACCTTTTTTCTCATCATCTGTACAAAGATGTTCCTCCATGCTGGATGTATCTCCAACTACTGTCTCCTCTGTTCACTGTTTCTGAGCCATGCTGCATTTATTCTATTGATCCAGTAGGTTGGATTTTCCTCTCCAAGTCTAAAAATTTTGCTAAAATGGTTTAGAATCTGTGCAAGGCAACATAAGATTTTCAAAAATACTCTAAATTTGTTGAAAGTGACTCAGAAATGTCCTAAAAATTGCACAAAATGACCGATTTTTGGACAAATTTAAGTCTTCAGTCCCAAAGTTTTTACCAATATTGGAAAAAAAAGGAGGCTTATTATGGACATGTGACGATCTCCATGTTTCCAGCCTCTACAACCTTTCCTCTCCACCCCACTCATCTCTATAAAGATGTTCCTCCATGCTGGATGTATCTCCAACTACTGTCTCCTCTGTTCACTGTTTCTGAGCCATGCTGCATTTATTCTATTGATCCAGTAGGTTTGATTTTTATCAGTAGTCTAAAGTTTAGACTAAAATTGTCCAAAATAACATAAAGTTACCAAAGTTTTCTCTAGAATCGTCCAAAATAACTAAAAAACTGCCCAGAATTTCCTGAAACGTGTCCAAAATGACTGTTTTTGTGTATTTCGGGCAGGTTTTTGACATTTTCAACAGACCTGTGTCCAATTTCCAGTCTCAAGTAAAGAAAAATAGAGTCTATCTCCATGTTTCCAGCATCTCTAGACTTTTCTCTACTCTATGTTCCACCATGCTGGATGTATCTCCAACTACTGTCTCCTCTGTTCACTGTTTCTGAGCCGTGCTGCATTTATTTATCAATCCTGTAAGTTGGATTCGTTTTTCTGAGTCTAAAAGTGTCAGAAATGAGGTGAGAAAGTGACACGAAATTGTACAAAATGACTCAAAAATCACCCAAATGAGCAAAAACGACGACAAAAAAACACCCGGAGTGACTTGAAACTCTTTCAAACTGACTAAAAAACTCTCTAAAATGACTCAAACAGTCCCAAGTTGCTTAAAACTTGTAAAGATCGGCTTTAAATTAGTTGAAAATTACTATTTCTAAGTCGTTTCGGACAGTTTTGAGTCTTGTCGTCTGTGGAAACACTGCCTGCAGTTCAACCTGACCTCATCAGTCGAGCAGAGGAGCTCAGGTTTTTGGCGCAAATGGTTTATTTTTTGTTTATTTTGCAAATTTTTAACCGAGACATGTCGGATAAAGTGATTGATCCAGACAGAACCACAGGTCAGCCGTGATGTGTTCGAGGTCCGTCGGAAAGGTGACGATTCGTTCTTCGTCTGCGGTTTAAGTTCTGTAATTTTGGCCGTTTCCTTGACGATGAAAGTTAAAATGATGAGTAGCAAAAGAAGCTGCTGCTGCTAAGAGGACGTCTGTTGTTTCTAATGCTTGCTGTGCATTTCCTCTGCATTCATAATGAGCTGTATGAATATCACGCTCTTTAAAACCAGCATGATGAAACACTTACCTGCCTGCAGAGGAAGAGCGAATTAATCAAAGGGATGAAGCAGGAAAAGTGCATGTTAAAGGTAAAGTTAGTGGAGAAACTTAAAGTTAAGGACTAAAACGGAACGTAAACAAATAATAAACCCAGAGAACTCAGACTTTACTGTAGAGTCATGTTGAACCTGGAGAAAATAGACTTGGAATCATGTAAACACTCACCGGCCACTTTATCAGGTCCACCCTGTTAGTAAAAGCTTGGACCCCTCTTGCCTCCAGAGCTGCCTTAACTCTTCGTGGCCTACTTTCAACAAGGTGTTCCTCAGAGGTTCTGGTCCATGTTGACATGATAGCATCACCTGCACATCCATGATGCCAACCTCCCGTTCCACCACATCCCAAAGGAGCTCTACTGGACTGAGATCTGGGGACTGTGGAGGCCGTTGGAGTCCAGAGAACTCATCGTCATGTTCTAGAAACCAGTTTGATCTGAGCTTTGAGACATGGAGCTTTATCCTGCTGGAAGTAGCATCAGAAGATGGTCCACTGTGGTCATAAAGGGATGGACATGGTCAGCAGCAACACTCAGGTCGGCTGTGGAGTTTAAACCAGTTGGTACTAAGAAAACACCCCCCACACCATTAGACCACCAGCAGCAGCCTGAACCGTTGATCCAAGGCAGGATGGATCCATGCTTTCATGTTGTTCTGACCGACCATCTGAATGTTCAGCTGAAATGGAGACTCATCAGACCAGGCAGCGTTTCTCCATCTTCTACTGTCCAGTTGTGGTGAGCCTGTGTGAATCGTAGCCTCAGTTTCCTGGTCTTAGCTGACAGGAGTGGCCCCCGGTGTGGTCTTCTGCTGCTGGAGCCCATCTTCTCCAAGGTTGTTGTGGTTCAGAGGTGGTGTTCTGCATTCCTTGGTTGAGTTCCTGCTGCCTTTCTATCATCTCCAACCAGTCTGCCCATCCTCCTCTGACCTCGGACCATCCTCTGTAGACCCTGGAGATGGTTGTGGTGAAAACCCCAGTAGACTCAGACCAACAACCATGCCACGTTAAAGTCCCTTAAACCCCCTTTCTTCTCCATCCTGATGCTCGGTTTGAACTCCAGCAGGTCGTCTTCACCACATCTTTGTTGGGTTGCAGCCACGTGATTTGCTGATTAGCTATTTGTGTTAACGAGTTATTGAACAGGTGAACCTGATAAAGCTGCCGGTGGGTGAGAGTATATGTCTTTACCGAGAACGATTTTACAATGCGACTGCAAAATTGCACTTTTGTACCGTTACTGAATGCAGATATTTTAAATTCTTTCATGGAAAAATGACTGTTACTTTACAGATCAGGCATGTTTTGTTAAATTACAGATAATTTTAGCAAAAAAATGTATTTAAATGAGCAAAAAGTGTTGTTATTTTACAAATATTATAATTTTTGAAGCAGTAAATCTGTATATTAAAGGTATGTCCACATCAAAAATCAATATTTTCAGGAGCAGGATTTTTTTTCTATGTGTGACGATCAAACGAGAGTTTAACTGAGTTTAAATCAGCTTAAAAATCATTATTTTACAGATATTTGTCAGTATTATTACAGTTTTTAAACATTACAGCACTCCAGTGTTTTTTAAAATATTGTTTCTGGCATCCAGAGTCGTAAAGAAACGTCCAAACTGACTCAACGATTGTCCAGAATACTTCAAACTTATTCAGATTGATTAAAAATGTATTCAGAATGACAATTTTAAAGCCATCACAGACCATCTTTGAGTCATTCTTGAGTGTTTTGAGCTTCTTGTCATCTCCTCTGCTCTGTGGAAACACTGCCTGCAGTTCAGCCGACTCCTCAGATCAGTGTAAACAGATGTATTTGTTGTAAATGTGATTTACACCTACAGGGAATGACTCTTCATCAGCTCTCTGGCGGCGGCGGGAAGCTTTGGGAGTATTTTGTCGCTCCAGTAAATCCCGTCGGAGTCGTGATCTGGGGATCTGGGGATGTGTTTGTTCTGGAGCCCGTTAAGGTTTAATGAACGTGGTCTTAATGATCCGCATGTCGTCTTTCCAGGATGGACCAAGTTCGCCCGGCTCACCAGGGCGCTCACCGCCAACCGGAACACCCTGCAGCAGCTGGCGCCCATCAGCAAGCATGAAGTCAGCCACAAGCAGTCGAGGCTGGCCGAGGTGAGGAACAAACACGCTAACAGCAGAGACGACTCTGATTCAGTCGGAGGTGCTTTAAGCTGCAGGTAACCATAGAAACAAGTCCTCCTGGTCACACTGTGGGTCTGGTGAAAGTATCCAAGAAACAAACATGGTGATTTAAACCTGCAGTCACTGATGCTTGTGGTCAGGCAAACATACAATCACATTTTTAAAAATAATATTAAATTAATTCAAATTCAAATCAATGTAGTGGAACATCTGGAACATAATTAAATATATTTTTATTTATTTATTTATTTTACAATTGCACCAAAAAGTGCAGAATTTTTTGGATTTTTTTGTTGTTTTTTGGGGAATTTTTCTCTTTTTTTGGCAATTTTTTAAAAATAGAAATGAGCTCAAATCATTTAAAAATATATACTACATAACAAAAAATAATTCTATTCATTATATATAATAATATAGAATAAATTTTGCTCATAAAACAAAGAAACCAACCAAAAACAGTTTGTATTATTGTTTTCGAGTCATCTAAATGAGTTATGTTAATCCAATAAACTACTTTCACTTTGGGGAATCAGCTTTGTCTCTACAGTTAAAGGTGTTTTAAATTACTTAATGATTGGTGGCATAAATTCAAGATTTTAAGTTGATTATTCATAAAAATAAAGGTTTTACAACCAGTACTTCCTGTTTTATTTAAAGGGAATATTTAAATGTTATGTATTTATTTACTACGAGTATGAACACAAGTTTAGAAGTTGAAAAATTAAAAAAATAACTTGCTGCAATGTTCAGGAAGTAGGCGAAGAAATTCAGAATCCTGACCTCAAAGTGAAGAAAAATGTAGTTTTGGAGCGATTTTTTAAAAATGTTCTCAACTTGAATTAAGTTTAAATTAAATAAAGCTGAAATCTGGCCTGGTCAGTACCTGGATGGGAGACCATGAGGGAACACCAGGAAGTGGGTGGTTGGAGGGGCCGATGGAGCAGACTGGCCTCCGTCAGTCTACCCCAGGGCAGCTACGTAGCTTAGCACCATGGAGTGAATGAATCATGCAATGTAAAGCGTCTTTGAGTGTCTAGAGAAGCGCTGTATGAAACCAATGTATTATTGTTATTAGTGCAGAGCCGGTTGTGTAGAGCAGCGGTTCTCAACTGGTGGGTCGGGACCCAAAAGTGGGTCGTGAAGCCATTTTTAGAGGGTCGCAGAAGCATGAACCCTCTCCTAAGAAGTAGTGGTACAGTCTTTTATTTTGAAGGACGTGTTTCTTATGACACAGTTTGCTTTCAATAGCAGGATATTTAGTGGTGGTGACACCAGTAGTTGCCCACTATTAACCTCTAGATCTGTCTCTGCCAGTTTATTGGAGAAATTTATGCTAAAAACGAGCCAGAAATGAACCAAAATGTGCTCAAAATCTGTCAAAATGGACCAAAATATGCCCAAAACTTGGCAAAACTGTCCAAATATACCAAAATGAGCAAAAAATAAGCCAAAATTTTCCAAAGCTGTATCAAAATGTGTTGAGACTCCACCCAAATAAACCTTAATTTGTTAACAGGGACAGCAAACTTCAAAAATCTGGGTGGCGACCGATTAGAGACATAGTGGGTCCTGAGGCTGGACCAGCTGAGAACCACTGGTGTAGAGTAACTTTTCAATGCTGCTGCACTGAAAACAGCTGCCTTAGATGAATTTTAAAGATGGAAATATCAAAATAAATGTGGTAAATAATAAATAAAAACTCCACGGATGAACTTGGAGTCATCTGGGTTGGGTTTTCTTCGACTTTTTATGGATTTGGTACAAAGGAACATCGGATTTATTCACAAGTTTAGTTTTTATGGATCAGCCCAGCCCTTCAAAATAAAACCACTCCACCTTAACTTGCAGGGAAACCTCTCTGAGACCCCAGCAGCAGAACAGCGGGTCACCTGGGAGTCATTTCCTCTGTAGGACCTTCAACGCTCACACAGTCCAAACATGCAGCTCTTTGCATTATTTCTGCACAGATAAACCTTCATATAAAACATTAACCGCCGCATCCCCGACTGCTTCCTCAGCGCCGACTTAAAGAAACACTTGCATTAATGCCACGGGGCCACACCTTCTCGGCATGCCAGCCTCAAACTGTTGGACGCGGCCGCCATTAATATTTCATGCGGAGACACAGTCAGGGAGGCTCAGCACTCTGAATGATTGTGACGGCAGCTGGAAATTTAGAAAATGGATTTCTGGGAGGGGGAGAGGACGGAGTTCAGCCAACTGTTTTATTCATGAAGGCCTCGGAGAAGTGTGTTGGCTTTAATCAGAGTTTGTTTGGGTTTCATTCCTGCCCGGAGCACGAGAGAGGAGAGGATTCAGGTTTCAGTAGAGGTGTTTCTCTGAGGGTTGAAGGTGGACAAAGGAGGGGGAAAAGGGCAGGGAGAGGAAGGTGAATTAAGGAAAGTAGGTGGAATTAAGGAATTGTACAGGAGAAGAAGGGCAGGATGTAATGAAATGAAGGAAGCCCTCCAAGCATCTCCACCTGCTTCTCTTATTAAATCTTTCATTCAGCTTTTGCTCGATTGGTCCTTCCAAAGAACAGAAAGCTTGTTCCTGGAGAACCTCGTGATCTTCGTGATGTGTAGCGTAGTTTGACCGACATTTACATCCTCCAATGTGGTCGTTGTTGGTCCGTGTACGTCGCGGCCATTCGTTTTCTTATTTTGAGATTTCAAAATAAAAACGACAAATAAACCTTTTCCCTTTTTTTCAGTGATAATACAAAATGAAAAACAGAAAACAGGCCCTAATTCATCATCCATTATCTGTTATCTGATTTAATTAGATGTGTTTGTAAATGGAAATAAAATTAAAATACACCCGTGGAAAACTTATTTCTCTACTTCCTGTTGGTTTTGGCTCCGTGACCCGTCTGACTTCTGATGAGGAAGGATCTGGTATCTAAAGCTCCAGTGTTAGCTCACTGTTAGCAGACCTTGCTGTGTGCCGTGGCCTGATGAAGACCCACTGTGGGGTCCAAACGTTGCTTGGCTCACATTGTTCACTATTTCACAGTGGACTTTTCACCAGCGTGGGGTTTATTTGTCCCTTTGGAGGGACCTTGTGGTGCCGCTAGCTCTGCCGCTAGCGCTAAATCGCTAGCGTTCGGCTGCTTTTCGGGACGTTTTTGGGGAGGTGTGGAGGTTTTCTGTTACTTTAGCTTTGCCAGAAAGCAAAGTAGCGATTAAGTGCTAGCGGAAGAGCTAGCGCTAAATCACTAGTTCTGCCATTTAGTGGAGCTAGCTAAATCGCTAGCTCCTCTTCAGAAGGAGGAGGATTAGAACCTAAAACCATCATTAGAAGGTTGATCTTGGACACAGCTGGATGTTCCAACCAGACAATGAGCCCCAACACATCAAAGTGGTGAAGAAATGGTTCCATCAGGCTGGAATGAAGGTTTTAGACTGGTCCCCCCAAAGTCCTGACTTAGACCATCAAGAATCTGTTGACTGATGAAGACACAAGTCTGAGTCATGGAGACAACACATTTAGTTGGACTGAACCAACTCTGTCCAGAGGGGTCAAAGAGAAACCAGATGGTTGTAGACGGAAACCAGAACAACAAATATTAACATTTCTGGGTGTGTACTTTCAACCCAACAGATTTGATCGTATTTCCAGAAGACCTTTAATAAATCAGTAAAAGAATTGAAATGCATGATTGTTTTTTGTGACAAAGACAAATGTGTCTCAAAGATTCCATCATAGAAAATTCAGAGTTACAGGAGACATTGGAAACTCAGGTCTGTCATAATATAGATGTTTACGAGTATACATACTATCGTGCCACACATCAGGTCATATGTGTTGAATGTTATGTGGAAGTCCTCAAGACACCTCAGGACGTTAAAGCAGAACTCTGATTTGACAGTTCTAACCTGAGGCATGAATTAACGTTGCACAACCTCATGCATGATGAAGAAAACAGTGAGATTACTTTGGTCACCATGATGATCCTCCTCATGCTGCTGAATGTACAGTCACATTTAAACACCTGTCAGTGATCACATAACATGTTTAACACAGGTCCTGGTGTTGATATCTTGGTGTCACACAGTCTCCTGCTGCAAATGTTGCACATGTGACCGCATTATTGCACCATTTGCATCCATCAGCATCAGATATTGATGTGTGTTGCACCGACGTCACCTTGTTTAAATCTCTGAGACGCCGGCGGCTTCGAAAAAAGTGCAGTTTTTGACGCCTGAGGAATGAGAACAGGTTGATTTATTTAGTCTGTTTCTGAGGGAGGATAAGGTGCGCTGCCACGTTTGTAAGAAGGCTTGTTATTTTACCTTTCTCCCCTCACCGTGCTGCTGGGCTAATTAGCAGCCTAATTCCTGAGCAGCTCCTGACTGGAGGCTGTTTGACTGGCAGCTCTGACCAACAGGATGCTTCGTTATGAAGCTCACTGTCGATCCACTGATCTGCTGCTTCGCTTTGTTGTTCGACATCAGACTGAGTCACACTGAGAGGACAAGTGAGGCTAACTGAAGAGACGCAGGCCTTCATCGTGATGCTAGTACTTGTAGTTGTATCAAAATAGTCTTGACAGAACCAGTAAAATCCATTAGAGTTATGATTTGCAGTAAATGTTGCATGGTTGTTGTAGTAGAAATACTCATTACTCTAATGGCAGTAGTAAAAGAATTAACAGTTAGCAGGAGAGTTGAGGTAGAAATACAGCAGTAGCTTTACAAGTGCCTGTACTAACAGTAATAGGCATGGCGGTGGCATCATCAGTAGAGGTATGGAAGTGTAAGTAGTACAAGTGCTTGTAGTAACAGTAGTAGGAATGGTGGTGGCATCATCAATACAGGCACAGAAGTGCAAGTAGTAACAGTAATAGGCATGGTGGTGGCATCATCAGTAGAGGTATGGAAGTGTAAGTAGTACAAGTGCTTGTAGTAACAGTAGTAGGCATGGTGGTGGCATCATCAGTACAGGTACAAAAATTCAAGTAGTACAAGTGTTTGTAGTAATACTAATAAGCATGGTGGTAGCATCATCAATACAGGTACAGAAGTGCAAGTGGTACAAGTGTTTGTATTAACAGTAATGGGCATGGTGGTGGCATCATCAGTTGAGGTGTGGAAGTGTAAGTAGTACAAGTGCTTGTAGTAACAGTAGTAGGCATGGTGGTAGCATCATCAGTAGAGGTATGGAAGTGTAAGTAGTACAAGTGCTTGTAGTAACAGTAGTAGGCATGGTGGTGGCATCATCAGTACAGGTACAGAAATTCAAGTAGTACAAGTTCTTGTAGTAATACTAATAAGCATGGTGGTAGCATCATCAATACAGGTACAGAACTGCACGTAGTACAAATGCTTGTAGTAACAGTAATAGGCATGGTGGTGGCATCATCAATACAGGTACAGTAATTCAAGTAGCACAAATGTTAATATGTGCAGTTGTATTAGTACAAGTCATACCAGGTAAAATGCTGTTTTAGTAGTGGTAGTACAAGTGCAGAGGTGCTATAGCGTTAGCACAAATGCTAATATATTCTATAGTTTAGGTAACAGAAGTAGCAATGGAGAAGTGTTAGTACTGGAAGAACAAGATTCCGTCGTAGCAACAGTACATCTCGTCAGAGTAGTAGTACACAAGTGTGGAAGTGTAAAGGGTGATGGTTGGAGATGTCTGGAGATAATCTCAAAGTTTGGAATCAGGACCGATAAAGGCATTTTATAACTAATCAGTATCGGATTTAACCAAAGACCAATGTTTGTTTACGTCCACCGTCACACGGGTGTCGTAAGGAGAGCATAATGCGTATCTAAATGCTCGGGATGCTAATTTTTAAGAGTTTTCCGAGTCAATAATCAGCTGAATTATCGATCAATAACATCAATTGATGGTGCAAACTGAACATAGTGGTCATTTGTCCTGTGCTGATGTTGCTGCTTTAATCAAAAGACTCAAGATTATGCTCGTAATAACGACTATAAAACTAGCTGACCCCAGTTTGTCTTTAACACATGTTCTCTAGTCGGAGGTCATTAACCACCACATGAGTCTTTGTCATGGTGCCCGTTGTTAGCTAAACTCCCACAATGCTCTCTGCTTGCCAACATGAGCTGCCTGTAGTCTGAATGACGCCTCCACTGATCTCAACAGTATTAAACAGTAAGAGAAACTCCACCTGGTGGCCACAGCAGGTACTACAGCCGATCTACAGTACTTGAAGTGTGTATTATCTTGAAAAACTGTACCAGATTCAGACATGGCATTGGCAGATACTAAATATTATTCAACTCAGGCTTGGTTGGGACACAGTACGAATAGTACAAATGGAAATGGGGCAGTTAGCGGTAGTTTAAGTGTAGAGGCGCAAATATTACAAGTAGTAACAGTCAAGCTAGTGGAAGTCTAGAAGTACTGGTTGTATTCAAACTAGTTATACTATTTTTTTTTTCATTTTTTTTCTTTCTCTTTTTCTGTTCGATTGTTTTATCGTGTGTTTTAAACTGCTTCTAACTTTGCTTTTAACAGTAATTTCATTGATTTTTAAGTTTAAAAAGTCTACATTAAAAAATCTTTATTTTTGTGTACATGTTGATATATTCTTTTACAACATTGGACTGTAAAATTACAAATTTTACTTTAAAAATCAGCTAAAAATCATGATATTTTACAGATATTTGCTGGTATTTGAAAGAAAATAATGTCCGAAATAAATTGTTAGAAAAACTGCAAAGTTGCCTGTTAAAAAAGTCTTATTTTCATTATTTTTCATACTGCAGAAAGGACTGTTATCAACATAATACTCAAGTTTTAAATAGTACAAATGGTGCAAAGGAATATTCACTGAATGGATGTACATGTGGTGGATAAATATGTGCCGTATATGCATGAACACAGCCTATATACAGTATTTATGGTGCACGATTCATACTGACAGTACTGTGATGTACATGTTTAAAACAAAATGATGCATTTAATCTGTTAAATATCTCATATTTTAAATAATATTAGAGTTTATTCAGGTGTGAGAAGCTGAAAAATATGAATATCTTTTAAAAACGGTCTCTAAATGAGCTGATGTCATTTCACTGTAATGTTTTTGTCATGCATTATTTTTATTCTGAGCTGGAAAGTAGTTATACTGGACGTAGTGGTAGCAGGGGTGTTAGTAGAAGTAGTAAAAGATTCCGTAATAGTAGTAGTAGTAGTAGTAATGGCAACAACATAGTAATGGATGCCCAGTTGAAGTCATAACAGCAAGAGAATAGTACTCAGTGGTATTATTAATAGTGTTACTGGAAGAAACTGAGTACTAGAAGTGGTAGTAACTGCAGCATCAGTGGTACAAACATGAGCTGAATATTATTTGTTAGAGTCGACTCTTTCGTGTATTTAGGGGTGTTGTTTTATTGGATAGTAAGAAGTATTCATGTCTTGTGTTTGCGGCTGCAGAAGCAGAACAGCATCAGGATAAAACGTCGCATCAAGGATGAGTTTAATGGTTAATCTGTGATCTCTGAGGCCTGAAGACCAAATCAAACCGCCGCCTGCTGCATTAATGTGGAGCCACTGAATCAAACCCTGCTTTCTTTCTGTTTTCTCACCTTCGCCTCAGACGTTTTTTTACTTCTTCTCCTCTCTTCTGTCTCATTTGAAGCCAGATTTATTCGTCACGGGATTCTGTCGCCGTCGGCTTTAAAACAAACGAACCCGATGAAAACCGGAGGGACGACTTCTCCTCGTAACGTCTCGCAGCGGGAGATGATTATCAGCCGAGCGACGCAAACGTCAAGCAGAGTTTCGGCTGACTTTCCTCTTCTTCGTCTCTTTCATCTCTTTCACTAATTTAATTTTTCTCCTGCCTTTTCGGAGCAGTCGGCGTGTTTAGATGGTGGAAAAAAACTGCTGTTAGAAAGCGATACGATGCAGGTTACAGCAGGAAAACTCTTTAATAACGTTTGTTTTTATAAATTCTACACTGAATTATGTTAATTCCTCAAAGTTTCAGAGACAATAACATCTTAAAATCTGAATATTAGAAGGTAACATCTACGAATTTTGGAAGTAGAATAAGAAAAGATGCATGTTTTCTTTTATTTTTTTATGTTTCTGAGAGACGGAGATAAGAAAAAGCAAAATAAAGTTTATTTTTCTTAAGAGATTATTTATTTATCTTTGTACATGTGAATATTTGGCAGATTTAATGTTCTTTGCAGGATGTTAATTGGTTTTTTTGGTTATATTTAATATTTTTATTATTAACCAAATGTAGAATTGTTTGTTTTTCTATTCAACTCATGACCTCTGGGGTATTTTTTCATTTTAATTTATGTTTTATTATGACCTGCTTGTTTCACAGCTGCAAAACCAGTTTATATATATATGTTTTTTAAAAAAATCTAAAAAATATGTTAAAATTAAATTTAAATCAACTATTATGTCTTTTAACTATTTAAATTAGCAAATATGTCGTATAAATGACCAAAAGTACATTAAAAAAGTAAATATACATAGAAATAAATACAAATAGTGCAGGTTGCAACTGAAATATAACATGTTTAAAGTTAAATTACAGGCATAGAACTGTGAAATATGAACTAAACACAATAAACTCAAAAATTCGACATATTCTGTGGTTGTAATAATAATAATAAACTTTATTTCTGAAGCACCTTTTAAAACTGGAGTAACAAAATGATTCAAAAAAAGCATTAAAATACACAAAAAATTAAATAAAACAATAAAAAAAAACATCAGTAAAAAAGAACCTTAAAAAGACCAATAATCAAGCATCACAGCGGGAATGGGACGTTCTACAAATGCTCACCTGTTCAGGTGAGTTTTTAAAGGCGTAGTAATAAGATGAGCTGCAGGTAAACGTGAGGGAATAAATGAGACCCTGGAGGTTCAGCAGCTTCATTTAAACCGAGTGAGTTAAAGCGAACATCTGAAGAACTAATCTAAGTGATGGCACGTTCTTGGCAGCTGCAGCAGGTCGATGTGTAAACTCTGATTTATATCGTTTGTCTGCCAGGAAAACCAGCTTGAAGGTATTCGTTTTCCCTGATTTGCATATCGTCGTACATTTACCGGTCTGTTTTAATATCCATCGATGAGAGGCTGCTTTAATCACCTCGGTGAACCCGGTTAACTGTTCCCTCTGGTCTCCAGGTTCTGCAGCTCAACTCCGACATCCTGCCTCAGTACAAGCAGGAGGCGCCCAAAACGCCGCCGCACATCATCCTGCACTACTGCACCTTCAAGACCACGTGGGACTGGGTCATCCTCATCCTCACCTTCTACACCGCCATCATGGTCCCCTACAACGTCTCCTTCAAGACCAAGCAGAACAACATCGTGTGGCTGGTGCTGGACAGCGTCGTGGACGTCATCTTCCTCGTCGACATCGTCCTCAACTTCCACACCACCTTCGTGGGGCCCGGCGGGGAGGTGATCTCCGACCCGAAGCTCATCCGGATGAACTACCTGAAGACCTGGTTCGTCATCGACCTGCTGTCCTGTCTGCCCTACGACATCATCAACGCCTTCGAGAACGTCGACGAGGTACAGTCTGGATTCTTTAAAGTCTCTATCGGCTGTTAGAGGGGAAGAATCAGTTTTATTGCCAAAACGAGGAAGCTGACCTTGTGTTTTGGTGCATACAGACACTAAAATGTAGATTAAAAAACAAGCGTCGCAAGTCCTTTTACAGTCAAATGAGGAGCAAAGATCACTGGAAATATAAGAGATTATAAGTCGTAAAAAGCAGTGTGCAAATTACATTTAATGCAGGTGTTGTTGACCAAGAAACACTTGTTTTCTAAGAGTTTCCAGTATTCAGACAAACAATTATGGTTGTTTTTATTAAATATACACTGAAATATTTAAATTCCACAAAGTATCTGAGAGAACAACACGCCTGGTATCGTCTTAATACTGGAAACTCTCAGAAAACGAGTGTTTCTGAGGCTGAAACAAAGCACACACAAGCTGTACCTGCAAACTATTCACTAGTTAATCAGTTATATAGACCTAAA
This sequence comes from Dascyllus trimaculatus, assembly GCA_024666655.1. Classification (NCBI taxonomy): domain Eukaryota; kingdom Metazoa; phylum Chordata; class Actinopteri; family Pomacentridae; genus Dascyllus; species Dascyllus trimaculatus. The sequence continues at coordinate 30,044,867 of CM045462.1, read as the reverse complement.
ACCTTCATCAGAGCTGTAGAGTCAACTCAGCTCCATCTGAGTCATATAATATTTAGCATTTCTCAATGCCGAGTCTGAATCTGGTACTATTGTCCTGGATAACACCTACTTTAAGTATTGTAGATTAACTGTAGTACCTGTTTGTTCCACTGTTTTTAACACTGTACCGACCAGAGGAGGCGGTCAGTTCATGTTGGCAAGCAGAGAGCATTGTGGGGTTTTGCTAGTAAAGGGGAACCATGACAAAGACTTCTGTGGTGCTTAATGACCTACGACCACAGCTCATTAGCTATTTTTCTGGTACAATTCATGTGTACGATAACTGAAACAATAATATCAGCACAAGACAAATGTCTGTTGCGTTCAGTTTGTGTTATTAATTAATTAATTAGGTTACTAATGTAGCAACCAGAGGAGGCGGTCAATTCATGTTGGCAAGCAGAGAGCATTGTGGGGTTTTTTTAGCTAGTAAAGGGGCACCATGACAAAGACGACAGTGGTGCTTAATGACCTCCAACCAGAGCTCATTGGCCACTTTTCTGGCATAGTTGATGTGTACATTAACTAAAAGAATAATATCAACACAGGACAAATGTCTACTGATGTTCATTTAGGGGCACCATGACAAAGAATGCTGTGGTGCTTTATGACCTTCGACCAGAACTCATTAGCCATTTTTCTGGCACAATTCACGTGTACCTTGACTAAAACCATAATATTAGCACAAGACCATTGTCTGTTGCGTTCAGTTTGTGTTATCAATTAATTAATTACGTCACTAATGTAGCAACCAGAGGAGGCGGTCAATTCATGTTAGCAAGCAGAGAGCATTGTGGGGTTTTAGGTAGCAAAGGGGCACCATGACAAAGACTGCTGTGGTGCCTAATGACCTCCAACCAGAGCTCATTAGCCACTTTTCTGACCTAGTTCATGAGTACGTTAATTCAATATTATCAGCACAAGACTAATGTCTACTGTGTTCAGTTAGGGGCACCATGACAAAGTCTGCTGTGGCTCTTAATGACCTCCAACTAGCGTTTATGTAACAAATCAAGCCAGAATCATTGAGAATAGTGCTCTGATAGCTCAGTGTCAAACGCAACAGCTCCTCAAATCATGTATCTTTGGCTTTAAACAGTGTGTTAATAAAGGATAACAATCCAATGTGCTCAGTTTGCATTGTAAATTAAGTAATTATCGATTGATAATGTTACAACTTATTAAGAAAAATACTAAAAACTTACAATATTTGTGTTAAAGCAGACATTAACGAAGGTAAACGTAGGACTGATCTTACGTTTGTCCCACGAAAATACACACAAATGCATAGATTTACAAAAACGTGTAAGAATAATTAAGGATAAAAGAATTATATTGCCTTGATGCATGTTAAAGTCAAATTGAAGTGATTTTAATACACAAAAATATCAATAAAAATAATGGAAAAACAGACAGTAATTTAAAAACACGGAACTAAACAAATAATAATAATTTTGTTCTATCTTTTTTTCTAGAGAAAATATTTTTTTTACATGAACATACATTTGCAGATTTACCATAATTTTATAAATATTTCCTTTTTATTTAACAGATCAAAATATTTAAATTCAAATTCACCAACCGTAAATATAAATTTCTAACATTAGGTTCTGTAAAATGATTTAATCTAAAATTAAGACTGGAAAACGTGATGAGATATGAGGTGTTTTTAATTAGATGGTTATTTTCCATTACTATATAGTACTTTTTTGTCATTTGCCACCTTTTTAAACATGTATTTATGTATTTTACAGTGTATAGATGAAGGTATTTAAAATATTAGCTGTCCAAACACAGCAGCTGATTTCAATCTGAACTAAACCTCATGACGCTGCAGGTTTTAGTCCTCTCGTTATCAGTCGAGTGTCGGAATCGACTCCGAGTGTCCTGCAGCTGGTGAATCATCGACTCATTATGTCAACAGTTTGCTGATTGGCTCAGTTTGCCGCTGAGTCATGCTAAATGCTTCTGAGCCCGTTTACAACATGTAATCTGCATCTGCATGACTCATCTGTATAGAATAAAAATAATAAAAAAATAAACTTGGCGTGTTTAAAGGTCAGCAGTCTCTATAATAATGTGTGTAAACGTCCTTTTCCAGGTAGCAGGTCACAGCTCTGAAGCTACAGTCTGATTAAAGCGGTTGACAAACTGTGTGTTGGAAGAAAAGGCGTATAGATTTGGGATTTGGTTTGTTGCTTGGAAGACCAAACGGAGGAGGAGAGGTTCGGATGATTTGTCGTTTCTCTCCTCAGAAACAAGAAGAAGTTTCTGGTGGATTAAAAAGGACTGATGACCTTTAAAGTAGAGACAGAGCTGGACGAAGTTCTTAGTTGGTATCACAATCACGATTTCGGCTTTCATCAATTAAATAAACATGATCTACTGCAGTATTTACAGTTAAAATGATCCATGTAGTTAAAAATACTTGACTTATAGTTTGGTAAATCTGATGTGTGAACTCCTTATTTCACTCTTTTCAAACTAACATCTGGTCTAACAGCTGCCAGTGAACTGCATCTACTGTGGCCTACATGTGAGGCGTTTAGGGAACATCTGTAAATTGTAGCGCCTGTTGATAAGCAGATGTTTAGCAAGTGAGAAGTTTAGCCTGTGACCAGTTTATAGCGGTGATAGCAGACAACCTCCAGGTACAAACTGGTGAAAAAGTGACTACATCTGACGATTTGTTGACATTTTACGGGAAAATTTCCAATAGTTGGACGACGTATCCTGATCAATTTGTAGAATATATCATCCACATTTCATTTAGCGTCATCATCAGGTTGAAATTTTGATTTATCATGAACCTAATGAAAAAATAAAACTGTTATTTGTGTTGTGTGCAAACAGCAAAATTAAGCCAATAGCTGCAGTTCCTCAAATGTCCACTTGAGGCTGCCTCCAGATCTGATCCGTCCCCATAGACCTCCATGTTAAAATGTCAAACTTCACAGTAGAAATAAACATGTTTGCAGCCCGGAATAAAAAACTGTTTTGGTTTAATTCCCACATTCATGCCAACTTTATATAGATGAACTTTTATTTTTTTTTAAAAAAAGGCCTAAAGTTGTGCAGAAATTAGCTTTAAAACCCCTTTTAAGGAGCCTGTAGGTGATGTCATGGAGGGCTCCAATGGGTTCACAGGGTTTAGCATGCTAAAGGTGTTGCCTTTGTCATTGTGTGTTTCTGTATGGATATTAGAATTTGGCTATAATTTAGCTACTGTTGCTGTTTGTCTCGTTGTGGCATGTTAACAACTGTTAAGCCATTTTTAGTTGATTAGCTTATAAATCTAATTGATTGTTAACTGAATTTGCAGTGACGTCACAGAGGGTTCAAGCATTTTTATATACAGTTCATGCCTTTGTGCTAATTAGCAAAGATTATCATGCTAAATGTGTTACATTTGTCATTGTGTGTTTTTATGGATGTTAGCATTTTGCTAACCACACTTGCACACAGCTGCTACTGTTGCTGCTTGTCATGCGGAATGTTAATCTGCAGCCATTTTTAGCTGGTTAGCTTATTAAGATAATTGATTAATAATTGATTTCACACTTACATCACAAAGGGTTCAAACATCTTTATATACAGCTAACACTTTTGTGTTAATTTGCAAAGGTTAACATGCTAAATGTATTAGCTTTATCAGTGTCTGTTCCTGTATGGATGTTAACATTTAGCTTAAATTTAGCTACTGTTGTCATTCAAACATTTTTAGATATAATGCGTTTGTGCTGATTAACAAAGGTTAGCATGCTACATGTGTTGCCTTTGTCACTGTGTTTTCCTGTATGGGTGGTAGCATTTAGCTCACATTTAGCTAGTGTTGTTATTCAAACATTTTTATATACAGTGAATGCTTTTGCGCTAATTAGCAAAGATTAGCATGCTAAATGTGTTGCCTTTGTCACTGTGTTTTCCTGTATGGATGGTAGCATTTAGCTCAGATTCACCTAGTGCTGCTGTTGAAGCATTTTTATATATAAACAGTTTTGTGCTAATTTGCAAAGGTTATCATGCTAAACTTATTAGCTTTGTCAGTGTGTGTTCCCATATGGATGTTAGCATTTAGCTCAGATTTAGCCACTGTTGCTATTCAAACATTTTGTGTTAATTAACAAAAATTAGCATGCTAAACGTGTTGCCTTTGCCATCATGGGTTTCTGTTTGGATGTTAGCTTATTACACCTTCACACAGCTGCTTCTGTTGCTGCTGTGTAGCTTATGATGCTAATTGAATAATAATTTGTTTTGCAGCAGACTTAGTTAGCTGAGATATTGGATGTGAAATTAGAGCATAATTGCTGTTTATTCCTTAGAATCTATTACTGAAATTCATTAAAAGTCAATATGCTGCAGGTTGTTGGGGCACAGTGATGTATTTAAACTTGTTAGCATGTAGAGGCTAAATTAGCATCATGAATAATAAAGCTGTGATTGCTTCTCTTATTCTTTGTCGTGACGATCAAGTTAATGTTGGTTTTACTGGTGTTTAAGGAGTTTTTAGATCCTGAATCTGCAGCTGGACGTCCTACTGAGGCTTCACCACCAGATCAGGCTCAATCCGAGTATTTTTCACGGCCACTTGCCTCCATCAGATATCAGGGAGTTATTATCAATACGGCTCGAGTCCATTAAAGGTGATTTTCCACTTGATTTCCCGCTAAATTAATTAAACCTCAGCCTGAGTGGAAGCAGCGATCAATGGAAAGAAAGCTGAAGAAGAAGGAGAGTGTTTCTTGCTGTGAAAACCCTCTTTAGCGTAGCCGCGGCCGCTAACGCTCAGTTTGTGGGTTTATTCGCTCGCAGTCGTCCATTATTGAGCTTGTGTGTTCGTCTGATTCGTGCCAAGTCGGGGGTTTAATCACACTGGAGCCCGAGCGCCAGTAATAATAATAAAACCGGCGTTTAAGCTGCCAGCAGCGGAATTTCCAACATCTATTAATTTTTCATGGCAGCGTCTCGTTTCCACGCCTCCCTCAGCAGTTTATTCTTGTTAACATTTGGACCGACACGGCTCTGATAGGCAGCCCAGACGCTCTGATCCGAGCAGCGCTTTAAGTCACTAAACACATTAGACTTGGACTGTTTGCCTCCTCACAGGCCTTCAGTTTGTCTGGTTTTAGTGTGTTATTCTCTGTTGTTAGTCTTTTATGAAGCTTTTTGTAAACCGTAACAGGAAAGTTTAAGGGTAGAAAGATGTTCCTCCATGCTGGATGTATCTCCGACTACTGTCTCCTCTGTTCACTATTTCTGAGCCATGCTGCATTTATTCTGTTGATCCAGGAGGTTGGATTTTCCTCTCACTTTGTCAAAATAACTTAAAACCTGCCCAAAGTAACATAAAATTGACTAAACTGACTCAAAATTGGTTCGAAGTAACACAAAATATCAAAAAATGACTGGAAAACTGGTCAGAATTGCCTGAAACTTCTTCAGAATTGTCCAACATTTGCCTAAAACGACAATATTCACATCATTACAGATAATTTTGAGTCTGATTTTTAATTTCTGTTCATCAGCAGTAGAAAGATGTTTCACCATGCTGGATTTATCTTGGAAAACTGACCCAAAAGTTGTCAAAAAGTCCTTAAAACTACTAAAAAATGACACTTTTTCAGTCATTATAGACTATTTGAGTGGTTTTAGAAGAGACTTAGTCCAGTTTTGAGTCTCTGTTCATCATTTGTAGGAACATGTTTCACCATGCTGGATGTATCTCCAACTACTGTCTCCTCTGTTCACTGTTTCTGAGCCGTGCTGCATTTATTCTATTGATCCGGTAGGTTTTTTTCCATCTAAAAATAACCTTAAAACCTCCCAAAAGTCATATAAAACCAACCAAGTTGACACAAAATTGGTCCAAAGAAACAAAAAAGTCCAAAAAGACCTGAAATGTCGTCAAAATGGCCCAAAAATGATTCAAAATGACAACATTCAAGTCATTACGGACGATTTTTAGTCCAGTTTTGAGTCTCTGTTCATCATCTGTAGAAAGATGTTCCTCCATGCTGGATGTATCTCCAACTACTGTCTCCTCTGTTCACTGTTTCTGAGCCGTGCTGCATTTATTCTATTGATCCAGTTGGTTGGATTTTCTTCTAAAATTGTCCCAAATGATTTGAAACTTCAAAATAAAGGCTCAAAATTTGTCCAAAACAACTTTAAACTTTCCCAAAGTCACATAAAATCGTCCAAATTGAGTCGAAACTTGACCAAATTAATTCAAGAATCGTCTAAAATAGCTTTAAGTTTGTTCAGAAGGACTCAAAATTAGTTAAGAATGACGGTTTTCAAGTCATTTTGGATCTGGAGTCCCACAGGTGCTACAGACATCTCTATAAAGATGTTCCTCCATGCTGGATGTATCTCCAACTACTGTCTCCTCTGTTCACTGTTTCTGAGCCATGCTGACTTTATTCTATTGATCCAGTAGGTTGGATTTTTTAAATCTCAAGTCTAAAGCCTAATCTAAAATGGTCCAAAATGATTTGAAATGCATCGAAAGCGCCATAAAATTGCCAAAACTGACTCATGAATTGTCCAAAATAACCCGAAAACTCTCCAGAACTTCTGAAAACTTGTCCAAAAGGATCATTTTTGAGTAATTTAAGACAGGTGTTTTCAGTTTGGACAGTTTTGTATCCAAATTCCAGTCTCACAGTTAAAGAAAAAGAAGGAAACATAGAGTCTATCTCCATGTTTACAGCCTCTCCAGACTTCTTCTCTCTACTCTGTTCATCATCTGTAGAAAGATGTTCCTCCATGCTGGATGTATCTCCAACTACTGTCTCCTCTGTTCTGTTTCTGAGCCATGCTGCATTTATTCTATTGATCCAGTAGATTGGATTTTTATCAGTAGTCTAAAGTTTAGACTAAAATTGTCTGAAATACCATAAAATCCCCAAAGTTTTCTCTAGAATCGTCCAAAATAACTCAAAAACTGCCCAGAATTTCTTAGAAACGTGTCCAAAATGACTGTTTTTCAGTATTTAGGGCAGGTTTTTGACATTTTCGACAGTCCTGTGTACAATTTTCCAGTCTCAAGTAAAGAAAAATAGAGTCTATCTCCATGTTTCCAGCCTCTACAGACTTTATCTCTCTACTCTGTTCATCATCTGTAGGAAGATGTTCCTCCATGCTGGATGTATCTCCAACTACTGTCTCCTCTGTTCACTGTTTCTGAGCCGTGCTGCATTTATTCTATTGATCCAGGAGGTTGGATTTACCTCTGAAACACTGCCTGCAGTTCAACCTGAAAACTCTCTGTAGCTGTGTCATGTGACTGTTGAGTGGAGCAGAGTCCTGGAACTTTTCCTATCAGTGATGTTTTTGGCACATTTTCCAATAAGACTCTTAGAATAAAGTGATTTTTGCGACATCTTGAGCTCAGATTTGCTTCGTTTTCCTCACGAGTAGTTCAAGGACAGTCGGAAAGTGGACAATCCATTGATTTTTTTCTGTTTTTACAGCTTCTTGCTCTGGTAAATGACGTAACACTGGTGATTTTAAAAAAGATAGCGTGTATTTCAGACTGTCAGGTAGCTCAGAGGGTTTTAACTGAGTCTGTTTGATTGAGACGGAGGTGGAAACACCACGACGTGAAGCAGAGCGCTGATTTCCCCCATCAAGCTCCACATTTAATTTACCAAAACGTCTCATTCTCATCTCATTAGCTGAATCACTTTTCTCCCGTTGGTTTGCGTGAACATGAGTGCTGTTGCCATGGTTACCTGCGTTGTAATAGTAGTTTAAATCCCAGTGTGCTCTTTAAATGGACTTCCAGCCAATCAGAGACGAGCTTTGGGGTGATGTTAAATAAAGGGAACCTTCTCCTGGGACTTCTGTTAAGTTACAGAAGACGTTATTGGGTGAATAAACAAAGCGTGCAGAGAGCGACGTCTCTCTACGGGGAGGTTTGGGTTTAATTCGGGGCTAATATTTAGTCTCAGAGTCGGTTCAAAGCAGCTTCCTGAGGGTTTCTCTCTGAGGTCTGCAGCGTCTCAGTCCAGGTGTGTTTGGCCTTCAGGTCGCCGGTTCGATGGGTGAAGAGTTTCTCTGCAGAGAGGAAATCAATGCCGCGTAAATTTCCAGCCACTAAAGACGCCGCCGCCTCCTCCTCCTCCTCCTCCTCCTCCTCCTCGCTGCCCCTCTTTGCTAAATTGACGTTTTCTGTTGCCGTATCAGCCGCCGGAAGACGAAGAGGCCCGACGGCGGCTGAGGACAGCGAGTGGGCGTCTTAAAGAAGCAGCAGATTGTTGCGGTGGTCTGGTGGCAGAAACAGGCAGCGGGTATTTTTAGTCGTGTTCCAATGCAGGACTCGAGACGCTGCCGACGCCGAGCCGCTGCCAGCTGGTGTTCAGAAACAAACTCCTGATGGACGAACCTGAAAACACGCCGACGGTCCTGGAGGGGAACCGGAGCAGAACTCTTCTTTCTGAGGACGTTCAGAGGCGTTGATGCTCACTGCTGAACAATGCGGCTGTAAATTACCAGGACAGATTAATTAGGTCTTTTCTTCATTATTCTCTGACTGATTATTTCACATTTTAACCCTCCGAGCTCCCAAAGTTGGTGTTGTTTTTTATAAAGCTTGCCATCTTTTTAAAAAATCACCAAAATGACACCAAATTTCAGAGTCAGAAACTGTCAAAGCAGAAATATTTATTGGATTTTCAACTTTCCAACAGTCCTTGAACTAACCACGAGTGACGTTTGGTTCCGTCATGAAAATTGACAACATCTGAGCTAAAAAAAAATAACAAACCCCACTATGGACAGAGTTGGAACGCTCTACCCCAAAACCTGGCAGCATTTTTAAAGGTGTTGTTTCTGAAATAAAAAATAAAAACAAACAAAAACAATGACAACAAATAACCCCACCAAAATTCTACCATTTATAAGAGCAGAAGCTGTTAAATTTGACATATTTATCCAACTTTCAACTTTCCAACTGATCGCTTGGTCTTTTAATCCTTCTAATGCTCTCAAAAGACCCACTGTGGGGTCCAAACGTTGCTTGGCTCACATTGTTCACTATTTCACAGTGGACTTTTCACCAGCGTGGGGTTTATTTGTCCCTTTGGAGGGACCTTGTGGTGCCGCTAGCTCTGCCGCTAGCGCTAAATCGCTAGCGTTCGGCTGCTTTTCGGGACTTTTTTTTTTTTTCAAGATTTATTTTTGGCCTTTTGTGCCTTTATTAGATAGGACAGTGGATAGAATCAGAAACGTGACAGAGTCGGGAAGGACATACGGTAAACGCCCGAGGTCGGAGTCGAACCCGAGACTGCCACTACGCCTCTGCATTTGGGTCACGCGACTTAACCATTAGGCTATCAGGGCGCCCTTTTTGGGACGTTTTTGGGGAGGTTTGGAGGTTTTCTGTTACTTTAGCTTTGCCAGAAAGCAAAGTAGCGATTTAGCGCTAGCTCCACCGCTAGCGCTAAATCGCTAGCTCTGCCATTTAGCGGAGCTAGCTAAATTGCTAGCTCCTCTTCAGAAGTCAGACGGGTCACGGAGCTGAACCGAACAGGAAATAGAGAAATAAGTTTTCCACGGGTGTATTTTAATTTTAATTTCCATTTACAAACACGTCTAATTAAATCTGATAACAGATAATGGATAATGAATTAGGGCCGTTTTCCGTTTTTCATTTTGTATTATCACTGAAAAAAACGGGAAATGGTTTATTTTTCATTTTTATCTTGAAATCTCAAAATAAGGAAACGAATGGCCGCGACGTAAACGGACGCAAAAGCTAACTAGAACAAAGGAAACCCAGCCAAAGCGCCATAAACTAAACCACAGAAACCTAATAGCTAAATAGACCAACCAGGAAAACTGGAATAACCAACGGCAGACACAGTTTAACAAAGTAAAAATATGCAAAACTAGATTCAAATAAGGAGGGGAAAATAAACCAAACCACGGAAGAAGGTGGATGCAAAACATTCTGCAACTGAGAAGCCGCGACTGACTCGGCTGTGACCAACACTCAAAATTTTTTCAGGTTGAACTGCAGGCAGTGTTTCAGACAGTAGTTGGAGATACATCCAGCATGGAGGAACATCTTCCTACAGATATATCAGTAGATCATAGTGTCTGTTTGTTTACGGCCTGTTACAGTCAGTAAAATGTTGAATATGTGGTAAAAGTGTCAGAATAAAACCCCCCATCTTGTCCTTTGAGGTGTGAGAACCTTTGTGTTTGTTGCTGCTGACATTTTGAAGCGTGGAGGTTCTGGATGTGTTAAAGCAGCGAAACACCGAGACGCTCCGAGGTCAGCAGCTCAACAAGTGACGGAGTCTGCAGCTGGAGAACAGCAGCAGCAGAAACCCTGAGCAGCTGACGGAGCTTCAGGCTGCAGCGGCGTCGGTGATTCTGGATGTCGAGTGTCGGCAGCAGACGGAGCTCCGAGCTCTGATCCGGTCTGACCTTTTCTGCTGGCAGCTGACGGAGCTGCAGGGAAGCTGAGGCTCTGATTTAACTCTGGATGGTGAAGCTGAAGGGAAGGAAAGTTAGTGGAGAAGCTGCAGAGACAGAAGGGAAGTAGCTGGATGCTGTCAAACATATGTCATAAATGAAAAACAGAATTTGTAGCAGGATGCTAATTTAGATTATTTTCTAGATCAATAATTAGCATCATGATCAATAAACAGCCAATTGATTATTAGCATAAACGCAGTGGACATTCATCCTCACTGGGACGTATGAAAACTGTCCCAGTCAGTCCCAGTTTGTCTGAAACACATGGGCTCTAGTCGGAGGTCATTAACAACCACATGAGTCTTTGTCATGGTGCCCATTGCTAGCTAAACTCCCACAATGCTCTCTGCTTGCTCAACACAGACCACTGTAAATGCTTTAAGAAATGTTTATGGTTTGTTTAGCCGTCTATGTACCATTTAATACTACATTTACCTTCTAGTACTACATTTACCCTCTAGTACTACATTTACCCTCTAATACTACATTTACTCTCTAATACTACATTTACCCTCTAATACTACATTTACCTTCTAGTACTACATTTACCTTCTAGTACTACATTTACCCTCTAATACTACATTTACCCTCTAATACTACATTTACCCTCTAATACTACATTTACCCTCTAATACTACATTTACCCTTTAATACTACATTTACCTTCTAGTACTACTTTTACCCTCTAATACTACATTTACCCTCTAATACTACATTTACCCTTTAATACTACATTTACCCTCTAATACTACATTTACCTTCTAGTACTACATTTACCTTCTAGTACTACATTTACCCTCTACTACTACATTTACCTTCTAGTACTACATTTACCCTCTAATACTACATTTACCCTCTAATACTACATTTACCTTCTAGTACTACATTTACCCTCTAATACTACATTTACCTTCTAGTACTACATTTACCCTCTAATACTACATTTACCTTCTACTACTACATTTACCATTTAATACTACATTTACCTTCTAGTACTACATTTACCCTCTAATACTACATTTACCCTCTAATACTACATTTACCTTCTAGTACTACATTTACCTTCTAGTACTACATTTACCCTCTAATACTACATTTACCCTCTAACACTACATTTACCCTCTACTACTACATTTACCTTCTAGTACTACATTTACCCTCTAATACTACATTTACCCTCTAGTACTACATTTACCCTGTACTACTACATTTACCTTCTAGTACTGCATTTACCCTCTAGTGCTACACTTACTTTCTAATACTACATTTACCCTCTAGTACTACATTTACCTTCTAGTACTACATTTACCTTCTAATACTACATTTACCCTCTAGTACTACATTTACCTTCTAGTACTACATTTACCCTCTAATACTACATTTACCCTCTAGTACTACATTTACCCTGTACTACTACATTTACCTTCTAGTACTACATTTACCTTCTACTACTACATTTACCCTCTACTACTACATTTACCTTCTAGTACTACATTTACCCTCTAATACTACATTTACCTGCTACAACAGACAGACTTTACGTAGTACCTTTTAGCCCAGCTGGTGGTATTCTGAGTTTTGGTGCATATTTCTAAGTTTTTACTGTGTTTTCTGTCTGAGGTTTGTGTCGCTAAAGTATTATTAACTCCAACGTCTCGTCTGTGTTTCTCATCCATGTCACTATTTGAAGTTTTCTTCTACGTTCTGACACTAAAACAGCCTCACGTGGTGTTTTTTTGGTGACTTCAACCACAGCTGCAGCGCATTTTAAATGAAACGTGACTGTCAGTGCTTCTACCGCTTCAAATACACACCAGTATCTCATTCACGCTGAGCAGCATCTGCATGTGTGTGGAGGAGGATGAACGCCGTGGCGATGTGGAATCACTGACTCAGCCTCCTGGTTTCATTACAGAGTGAGGACCGTGGCAGCTTTGATTCGAGCCACTTAGCAAAATGAAAGTAGAGCCGAGTAAACAAGTCGAGGATCTGGTGTTAACATGACAACAGCAGGGACTGTGTTAGCGTAGCGCCGCGTTTAGCAGCATCCTAAAATGTGGTGGCGTATCTGAGCCGGCTTGCATTGTTGTTGTGAGGCGTTCGGCTCGTGCAGTCGGAAGTGTGAAGTCGTTTTTAATCTTTAATGACGTCAGGTTGACCCCCGCAACCACGCTGTGCTTAAAAATGAACAGAGAGAAACCAGCTTCGTCCGTTCCCATACAGCTGCTCAGTGATGTGGTTTCTCTCTCGCGTGCCGCTTCGAGCCCTTTTCATCCGAGCCTCCCGGTCCGGTGGCGGCTTCGTTTGGAGGATTTGCATACGAGCTGGGAAGCGTCCGAGTCCCAGCGGAGGCCTTTGAAGCTGCAGAGAGGCAGGAAGAGCTGCTGGATCGGAGCTTCAAAGAGACGGAGCGGAGAGGAAGGACCTGAAAGGCCCGGCCGAGGTGGAAACGGAACCCGGTCTGGTGGAAGAACAAAGAGACCGGGTCGGATTAAATGTTAGGGATGAGCTCAGAGGCAGATCCAGGTTTAACCAGCTGAACTCTGAGCAGGTTAATGGGTGGACGTCGGCTCCCTAGGCTCATCTACAGTTTTATTACCCTGCTGACTGTGGAGGAGCAGGTTTCCTGTTTGACATCACTGGGAACTGATTGTGTTTGAGTCCAAACTGCTGACGAAGAATCTGAACTGAGCTTGTTTAGGTTTTTTTTTGCTCCTGTTAGAAGAAATACGTTTTTTTCTGTCTAACAAATATAAAAACAGCAACCAGATTGAAATGTTGTTTTGTCTTTTACAACAAATTTAATCATTTTTGATGATTTTTTTAGTCATTTGGAACAAATTTTTAGCTACTTTGGAGAAGATCGTTGGCAATTAATGTCAGACATTGTGTTGTGTCTAAAATTTTAGATAAATTTGAGTCAGTTTAAAAGTATTTTGAGTCCTTCTGGATTAGCGGTTTTGATCTTTGACATGTTTTGACAGATTTTAATTCATTTTTTAAAACAAATTATCGATGATTTTGAGCAAGTTTTACGTAATTTTGGCCAAGTTTTGTAGTTTTGGAAAAATCCTGAGTCTTTCTGAACAAATTTTGAGTCATTTCAGCGACGGTTTTATAATTTTTGACAATTTTTCTGCCATTTAAGAGAAGTTGATCTAACTTGAGACACTTTTAGTCACTTTGAAGGAGTTTTTAAGTCATTTTACACAAAGTTTTGTCATTTGTAGACACATTTTTCAGATGAATGGACGGATGGAAGGTTGTTTTCATCTTTGACACATTTTGAGCCAATTTTGACATTTTTGACGGGTTTTAAGTCATTTTTAAAAACATTTTTCAGTGATTTTAGTCTTCAGTAATTTTTGACCAAGTTTTGTCAATTCAGACAAATAGCAAGTTTTTTTTAAAACACATTTTGACTCATTTCGGCAACATTTTTGTAATGTTTTACAATTTCTCTGTGCTTTTGGAAAAGATTTTGGGCATGTTATCATTTAAGACAAATTCAGAACTCACTTCGAAGTAAGTTGGAGCCATTTTACGCAGATTTTTATCATTTTAGGCATATTTTGAGTTGATTTTGACATTTTTTTAAAGGTTTTAAGTCATTTTTAAAAGAAATTTTCAGTGATTTTAAACAAGTCGTAAGTAATTTTGACCAATCGCGAGTTATTTTGAACAAATTTGGTGTCATTTCGGCCTCGCTTTTGTAATTTTTGACAATCTTTTAATCATTTAAAATGAACTTTGAGTCGTTTTGGACAGGTTGTTTTGATCTTTGACATATTTTGAGTCGTTCTGGAAACAATCTCAGACGTTTTAGATGTCGGTTTTGTAATTTCAGACGAATCACGAGTTATTTTCGACAAATTTTGGGTCATTTAGGGCAAAAACATGCCCCAGTGTTCAAATAGTGCCATTAAGTGTTTTGGGATTTGTTGTTCTCAACAGGGCAAACGCTTTAATTATTTAACACTATATTAATGCAAAGTCTAGAGTCTCTCATGGCTGCACACATTCATGTACAACCAGGATGTTTCTGCAGATGTGAAACGATCTGAACTCTGGGCATCGTAGCACAAGTTTAATCCATTAGACCTTTATCAGTTGTACGTTTGAGTGAGTTACGTTTGTTTTCATGCACATTTCTGGAGAATCAAACCGTGAAGCAGCAGATGTGAACCTTCACTGTGGGCTGTAACAGGAGACGTGGACACATTAGAGTCTTTAATTCCACCGAATCGATTCGTTTATTTGCAGAAGTAAACAAAGCAGCAGAAACAAAACGGTGAAAGCAGCTCATGGAGGAGATCTCAAGTTAAATTAGCCTCATAAGCTGATAGAAAAGTCCTTAATGTGCAAGAAAACGAGCAAACAAACAGCCGTGGGATCAAAAAACGACACATAAATGAAAAATAACAGATATTTCTACCACTTTCCCTTAAACTTCAGTCCTGTTCCAACATTTACAACCAAAAAGAAGTGTATAAACTGTTTTCCTGCTCTGAAATATTCCCAGCTGTGTTGTTTCTGCTCCTGTTTACCTGTTTTAAACCCTCCGTTTCATCCAGACGGCTTCACAGCGACTTTAACGGCCAGTAAAACGTTCGATCCTCCAAACGATTAACTGACAAATTACTTCCAATCAGGCTAATTGGACGGCCGACCTCCTGGAAGGACGAGCTCAGCAGGTCCGGCTCCAGCTGCAGGTTTTTACTGATGTCGTAACGGAGTATTGTCGTGTTAAATGTCGCCGCGGCTGATTAGCGTTGTGTTTTTCTTCTGAGGATTTAATTAACTTCATTTCCAGCTTCTCCTCTGATCTCGGCTCTTATTTGAAGTCTTGCTCTACTTCTTCAAACGCCGCCGACGCCGTACAAACTCTGCTGTTGTGTTCGTCGGAGCTTCCAGAGGCTTCCAAATACCGCAGCGTAGTCTTCCTCTCTGCTTCTTGTGGGATGCTTCACGCTTTGGGTCTTCACAATACAGTAGTTTTGGGTCGATTTACCTCCGATTCAGGGGATAAATCGCAAATCTTTGTCTGGGATCTCAGTCTGAACCCATGTTTGGCCCAGTTTATTCGATAATGTGAGGGTTTTATAGATTCAGTCTGAAAGCTCCTGAAAGGTTCACAGACTCATCAGAGCTGGTAATATTAAACATGATGGATAGAAAAGAGCATCTAGAGAAACAAACACTAAAATGAGACCATTTATCAGCCCGCAGAAACAGAAAGAACTATTAAAGCCCTCAGAGAGCTCAGACCTCCACCAAGGAGCTTCAGTCCACCCCCAACACAATCTCCCAGTTCACATATTTTCTATGGAACGTTACAGATACAAATGTAATTACAGACAGTTCAAATGTCCTACCAACAATGCGGCCTTCACCCCATCCGACCTAATGAACAGGCGCGGCCTCTAGCGCGGCAGCTCCTAACAGCCTCCCAGCTTCTTAGACAACCAGAGATAAGAATGCCGGCCCAACCGTGCGTATGTCACTCAGGAAGGAAAGAGAAGTCCGTCATTGTCGCTGTCTGTTGCGTGGAGACCCAAAATGTCTTGTGGTCAGAGGGGGTTGCCCCAAAAACAAGAGTGCCCTCTGGTGGCTTTTAGAGTAAACCACATTTTACAACCAAAAAACAATGAAATTGGCCTTTTTCTCCATTTCAAACCAACAACAAAAACCAAAAAACAACAAAATTGGCATTTTCTCTCCATTTCAAAACAAAAACAAACAACCAAAAAAACAACAAAATTGGCCTTTTCTCTCCATTTCAAAACAAAAACAACAACCAAAAAACAACAAAATTGGTCTTTTTCTCCATTTCAAACCAAACCAACAACCATAAAAACAACAAAACTTACCTTTTTCTCCATTTCAAAACAAAAACAAACAACCAAAAAACAACAAAGTTGGCCTTTTTCTCCATTTCAAAACAAAAACAAACAACCAAAAAACAACAAAATTGGCCTTTTTCTCCATTTCAAACCAAACAACAACCAAAAAACAAAAAAATTGGCCCTTTTCTCTATTTCAAACCAACAACAACAACCAAAAAACAACAAAATTGGCCCCTTTTCTCCATTTCAAACCAACAACAATGGAAATCAACATAATGAACTTATTGTTTTTGTTTTTCTAGTTGGTCTGACAATGAAAGAAAAGACCAAACAGGCCAATATTTCCATTTTCCCAATGTCCAATACCTTTAGCAATCAAGGGTAGCAGTGTGGTTCTTTAGTTTAGTTCACTCTAGTGTCAGATTTTTCCATTTTAAACCAAAAATGATCCCATTTCCTTGTTTTTTTGGTTTGTTTTTGGCATTTGATGGGAAAGTAGACCACACTTTAGCAGCCACACAGACAGCATTACCTAAATTCTGTTCTGACTAACCCGCTGGTATCATTGGGTCTGGGTTCAGTACATTTACTGCTGCTGATTCTGAATCAGTCACTTTGGGGAAAAACCCAAACTGAGCAGAAAAGCCTGAAGCATCAACAACACGCCATGTTTTACCCGTCAGTGAGCGTGAATGGGACGAAGTGAATAAACGGCACCACAGCTCTTTTCATAGTGTTACTGTACACAACACATCAGCGCCGAGGTGAAAGGGAAAATCTAAAGGCAGGACGTGGATTCAGGGGAAGTTCTCACAATAACACAAAGAAACACAAAGCCTGCAGCCAGTCGTGTTATTGCTGGTGTTCAAACACTTGCTGAACACTTTTATCATCATCATTTAGGCTCCAGTGGGTCAGGCATGTGGCAGATGCTTTCTATTCACAACCTTTGACAGCATCACATAATGTTTCTGCTCTTTATAGGGAAAAGAAAAACTCTATTGTGTGACTGGCGTACTAGTTATTAGGGATGTTTCGAATACGGCTTTTCTTGCCTCCAGTCCGAATGATTTAATATTTAGCATCTACAGATACAGAGTCCAAATCTGATACCATTTTCCCTGATAATAAACACTTTAGAGACCAGAGGAGGAAGTCGTGTTGGCAAGCGGGGAGCATTGTGGGGGTTTAGCTAGCAAAGGGGCACCATGACAAAGACTTATGTGGCCGTTAATGACCTCCAACTAGAGCTCATGTGTTTAAGACAAACTGGTGTTGACTCTTTCTCAGTAATACA
Source organism: Dascyllus trimaculatus (assembly GCA_024666655.1). Classification (NCBI taxonomy): domain Eukaryota; kingdom Metazoa; phylum Chordata; class Actinopteri; family Pomacentridae; genus Dascyllus; species Dascyllus trimaculatus. Next base: position 30,027,194 of record CM045462.1, on the reverse strand, counting down.
TGTAGTAGAGGTACTTTTGCAGCCAAAATAATGTGTCTGTTGACTAAAACTAAAATATCAACGGTGTCAGGGCACCATGACAATGACTTCTGTGACGTTTAATGACCTCAGACCAGCGATAATATGTTTAAGACAACTAGACTGACTATATACTCATAGTATATGTAGTAGAGGTACTTTCAAAGACAAAATAATGTGTCTGTTGACTAAAACTGAAATATTGGCAGTGTCTAACACCTGAGTGACAACGAGCACCATGACAAAGACTTATGTGGCCGTTAATGACCTCCAAACAGAGCTCATGTGTTTTTAAGACAAACTGAGATTGACTATATCCTAGTAGTAAATGTAAATGTTGACTAAAACAGAAACATCAGCAGTATGTCACACTTGAGTGACAACGGGCACCATGACAATGACCTTTGTGACGCTTAATGGCCTCCAATCAGAGCTCATGTGTTTAGGATTAACTGAGATTGACTATATCCCAGTAATATATGTAATAGAGGTACTTCTGCAGCCGAAATAATGTGTTTGTTGACTGAAACAGAAACGTCAGCCGTGTCTGACGCCTGAGTGACAACGGGCACCATGACAATGACTTCTTTGACGCTTAATGACCTCCAACTAGCGCTTATGTGTTTAAGACAAACTGATGTTGACTATATCTCAGTAATAGATGTAATAGAGGTACTGACTGAAACAGCAACATAAGCAGTGTCTGACACCTGAGTGACAACGGGCACCATGACAATGACTTCTGTGATGCTTAATGACCTCAGACCAGCGATAATATGTTCAGAACAAACTAAATTGACTATATCCTTGTAGTATATGGAGTAGAGGTACTTTCAAAGCCAAAATAATGTGTCTGTTGACTAAAACAAACATCAGCAGTATGTCACACCTGAGTGACAACGGGCACCATGACAATGACTTCTGTGATGCTTAATGACCTCAGACCATCGATGTCGATGGGGTCTCTTTTGCAGAGCCTGCAGCGCTCTAAGGGGTCCGAATGGAACCCAGAGCCACACGCATTTGTTCCGCCCGTCACATCGGCGCGATACCAAAGCTTTTTTTATGGTATAATATTTGTTTGCCGTGGAGTCGGGGGGTCCAGGTTCAGTTTTACAGGGGCACCCCTTGGCCCCCCCCAGAACCGCCGCAGTTATGGAGGCCAAGAAGTGCTTTTCTCTGTTTTTGCAGAGACATTTTCCTGGTTTTCCCCCTGAGCTTTAAGCTGCATAACAAATAATTTCCAAATGACATTTAGAAATTATGTTGATGGATGAGAAAATGTGGCTCAGGATATAAAAGTCGGCGTTCTAGTTTTGCTTTCTATAAACTAAGCAGTGGAAACTTATGGAATATTACTCTCACTGTCTTACAGAAGAAGCTCTTAACATCTTTATCTACCTCGTGTGGATGTAAGGAAATATTTTCTGTTTGTTTGTTCCAGAGATTAAAAAAAAAACCTTCTAAAGGGAAATATTAGTTTGCAGGTGGGCAGAAAGCAGCCTAACAAGCTCACTGCTGTTTTTTTATTGTGTCTCTGTATCAACTAACTTTACAAAAACTTTTAATTGCCGCAGCACCAACAGAAAAACCCCCTCTGTTTACGGATTAATGAGCCGGTTTTTATTACATTTAAGTGAAAATACGACAAGATGATATGAGTTTTTTTGTGGTTCCACCTCCTACGGATCTATTCCTGATCAGATTTCAACAGCATCCGAGTTCAGAGAGTTTTATCCTTCGAATTTAACTTTGTTCAGCTGCAGAGAGTCCATCAGTTTACTCAGTGATGATGATTATTATGAGTAAGCAGGGTTTTAGTGTTTCTATGCACAAATAACAACTCGCCTAGCAATCAGAGAAGTTATATTTTGTGAGGTTGTCTTCTTCAGCAGCTGCCCCACATGTTGCTTTTTGACTGAGAACGATCTGAAACACCTTCGAGAGGCTTTTGAATGCACCTCTTCAGTTCTCGGATCAGGTCCAGAAAGTTGTGGAAACAAATCTGTGGTGTTTAATGAGTCTCAAAATCCACGCACATGAATAAAAACAGGCGATACGAGCGCAGAGGAAGGCGATACGTGAATGTAAAACCGTCCTCATGAGGGAGGATTTAGGACTCTGGAGGCTGATGGGTTGTATTTCTGTTGCGATGTAAAGACCTGCAGAAGTTTCAGGGGACAAAATGGACTTTTCCAGTTTGAAGTTAAGCTCTCAGGTTGTCATTTATTTCTATGGTCTGTTGTTTACATGTTTAATCATTTCTGGAGAAACTAAACGTTCATGTGTTTTCTCTTATGTTTTATCTCATGTGGGTGTTTTACATAAGAATCCTAGAATAAAGGTTCATCTGGGGCGACGACTTGCGTCTCTACTGAGCTCTTCATCTTTGGAAAGTAGGACTCGGCATCTCTTAGACTATATATAAAACTTCGTATCGGTTAAACTTGCAGGATTATGTGCGGCTTTTGTGCTCAAATAGTCTTTACTTTCTCTGTTAAAGAGACGCTGGACAGATTCTGCGTCTTGCTGCAGGTTTAAAAGTCAGTTTGTCTTTAGAAAAAAGCCCAAATTACACAATTCATCAGAGGCAGAAACTATAAAACCAGCAGACAGAAACATCTGATGGATTGTGAACTCTCTGACTGCCTTTGAACTATTCATCTGACATTCTGTTGGGAAACGTGACCAAATCCAAGCTTGGAAATGTCTCATTTTAAACCTTGCCAAAAATGAACTGTTTGTACAAACAGGATTCTGTAAAAAACAAAAAATTCTTTGCTCCTCAACAAAACCAGGAAGCCTTTAAAGACTCAGCTGAGATGAACACTCAGGTCACAAAAATTCAGGAAACTTAACCAAACGAAGGCTTAAAAAGTTGTATTTAATCAAAAACATCTTGTTTTACTTTAACTACTAAACATATAACTAAAAATTAACCATTTACAGAAAATACAGTCTGTAAAAAATCTGTTCTCCTCAGTCCAACCATGAAGCTATTAGTGTCTTAGCTGTGACAAACAGTCCTGTCCCAAGAATTCGGAAAGTTTCTTTGGTTGAACTGCAGGCAGTGTTTCCACAGAGCAGCAAGGAGACAGATGGAAACAAATTAAATATCCATAATATGGAGAGTCCCCATATTCCTACTAACTGTGTCATACTGCACAGAATAGGAGGAGCAAGTTGTTGGAAGATGCATCCAGCATGGTGAAACATCCTTCTACAGGTGATGAACAGAGTAGAGAGAAAAAGACTATAGAGGCTGTGAAAATGGAAATAATTAGATATCTGTGGTATGTGGAGATGAATTGACCACAAAGAGACACAAAATGACACAACTGAGACTCAAAACAACAAAAATGAGACTCAAAACGAGACGAAACAAGACGAATGTGGCACGGCTCAAAGCGAGTTGTTGGAAGATGCATTCAGCCGTTCATCTGTAGAATGTGGAGACAACATTTTTCAAAACTTTGTCGCTAATGATTCAAATCTGCACAAAATGACTCCAATTTTATCCAAAATGACCTTTAAATCTATCTTAATTGACAGTAACTTGTTTAAAATCTTCTCCAAAGTAACTGAATATTTGTTCAAAATGACTTAAAATTGGTCAAAAATGACAAAAAAACGAGGCCGAAGTTGCTCAAATTTGTCATAAAAGGCAAAAACCTGTCCAATAATAACGACACAGAAGGCATTTCTTCATTCTCTCTCCTTCTTCATGGTTGTTCTGTTTCCAGAGAGGTGCAGGATTTTATGTTGCAGTGAAAAACGAGCCCACAGTGTTCTTTAAAGCAGTTTCTTGGGGGCTCGTCCGGGATCACAAACCTGCCATTGTTGCTTTATTTAAAGAACATAAAGTGACCTTGGCCTGGATGATTTATTCAACTTATTCGGGGTCTTCTAGAGCCTCTTTTGAGCAAGTTTAGTATCTTAAAGCATGAAGTTAACATAACGCAGCTTCAGCAAACTAGCAGCACATTCATTTATACTAAGTTTTACCCGTAATAAGTGAGTCTGCCCTCATTTTCTACCTTCTTTTACCCCTTTTTCCCTCCGTCTTCTGCCTCCTCAGGGCATCAGCAGCCTGTTCAGCTCCCTGAAGGTGGTCCGGCTGCTTCGTCTCGGCCGAGTGGCCCGAAAGCTGGACCACTACCTGGAATATGGAGCAGCTGTTCTGGTTCTGCTGGTCTGCGTGTTCGGACTGGTGGCCCACTGGCTCGCCTGCATCTGGTACGTTGGATTTTTTATGGGTTTTAGCCTCACGCAGGGAACTTTCTCCCATCCAAACCCTCCTGCTGTCACTTCCTAATAGTTTATTCATGCTAAACGTTGTGTAGCACAAAGCTGCTGCTGCTGCTCTTTTGCTTGCTAACTCTGTTTCTTCCGTATGGTATCCAGTGAAATGCTAATTTACTTCTGCCCTTTAGCAACCAACAGCTTCCTGCTTCCTAAAAATCATCCATTAATTACAAATACACACTAACATGAAACACAACAGTAGCATCTCCTCATAGATGATTATGCTAATGATTAATGGTTTTAATAAGCATAATTAAGGTTTGCTGAAGTGGCCTGTTGAATATTCTTATAATTAAATGAAGGGAAGCATGGATTCCATTAAATTCAGACGTTTAAAGGAGTTTATGTTGGAGGTTGTGTGTATTCAGATGTTTTATGTGTTTTTAAGATGAGTTTGTTCCTCAGAAAACCAGTTTTCATAACAGTGGATCTCATATTGTTCATGCAACCCATCAGGTACAGCATCGGAGACTACGAGGTGATCGATGAGGTCACCAACACCATAAAGATGGACAGTTGGCTGTACCAGTTGGCCATCAGCATCGGGTCGCCGTACCGGTACAACGCCAGCGGTTCTGGCCAATGGGAGGGCGGACCCGGTAAAGACTCCCTGTACATCACCTCGCTGTACTTCACCATGACCAGCCTGACCACCATCGGCTTCGGAAACATCGCCCCGAGCACCGACGGAGAGAAGATCTTCTCCGTGGCCATGATGATGGTCGGATGTAAGTATAAGATGTTCTGCTTTAACTGGGCTGAGCTGGAAGGTTTGTGATGGAAACAGTCTGAATCTGCTGCTGTGGTTCTGGTCATTTTGGAGTGAAGCCGCACTCCTGTACTGCTGTTGGAACATGTTTTATACAAATATACAAATGTTGCTGCTGCTGGTTGAGTTGCTGTATGTGTTGACATTTGAGGCAATGTGATATGTACGGTTTTCAGTATTTGCAGGGTTTTATCATTTTAGCTTCTGGTTGGATGGTGCCGTTGGTTGGTCAGTCCAAAGCCATGTCAGAAAATGTATTGTAGATTAGCTGTGGTGCCTGGTTTTGCCACCAGGTGGATCTTACTGTTTGATGAGATGGAGTTACAGGTGTGTTTGCTGACCGCCCCCAAACGTTCGTAAAACAAGCTCACCTCCCTGCTGTCTAACTGCTAACTGTGGAGGTCATAATGATGAACTCAGCAGTATCAAGTAATAAAAAGATATTTGGAGATTGTCTAGTTAAGCTAGCTAGCTAGCTGAGTCACATGCTAAAGATGCTATCGGAGCTACTTTGAGCGAATGCTGCTGCTGGTGGACTTTTTATATGTGTTGACATTTAAGACATTGTGTTGCTAGAGTTTTGCTACTTGCTGGTTTTTGGCATTGTAGATTAAGGCTGGATGCTATCATGGGTTCGTCAGTCAAGTGCTTTTGTCTGCTCTATTAATTAGTTATGTTATGTAATTGTTAACTGATTAATAGCTGGAAATAATTCAATTAAAATTGTATTTACTGACAGAAAAGTCAGTAATGTCAGAAAATGTATTGTAGATTAGCTGTAGTACCTGGTTGTGCCACCAGGTGGGGCCTCTTGCGGTTTACTGAGATGGAGTTACAGGTGTGTTTGCTGACCGCCCATGAACGTTCATGAAATCAAATGCACCTTCCTTCTCTCTAATTGCTAACTGTGGCAGTTGTGTTGATGAACTCTGCAGCGTCATGTTATAAAATGGTGGCTGGTGGCTTTCCAGGTTAGCTAGCTACCCGAGACTCATGCTAAAGATGCTAAGCTAGGATTTTCTCATCTTTCAGAGGTAATCTGAGGAAACGCTGCTGCTGCTGGAGTTTTATTATGTGTTGACATTCGAATCAATGTGATGAGTGAAAGTTTCACTACTTGCTGGTTTTTGATGGTTGTTCAGTCCAGCACTTCGTCTACGCTACTGATTAAGAATGAATGGGGATGTATCGATTGCTGTTAATAATTTAATAGATTGAAATTGTGATAACTGAGGCAGATCATGAGATGCATACATGTCAGAGAATATATTGTAGATCAGCTGTAATACCTGGTTGCTCCACCAGTTACTGTTTAACGGGATGGAGTTACAGGTGTGTTTGCCGACCGCCCTTATTGGACAAATTTTGATGCATTTTTTGCTAGTTTATGAGTCACTTTGGTCCATTTTTGGGGCATTTTGTACAAGTTTCCGTCATTTCTGACCTTTCTTGAGTAATTCTGGGCAGGTTTTGAATAATTTTGAAGGTTTTGTTTGTTTTTTTCAACAAATTCTGAATCTTTTGGAACAATTTAAACTATTTTTGTCTGAACTTGGTTATTATGGACAAATTTCAAGTTGTAAAAACGTTGCCTGAAGGCTGTTCTGGTTTAGCTAGCTACCTGAGGCTTATTCTAATGATGCTAAGCTAGTGTTAAATCACAGGCGGGGAGCTAAGTGTCCGCAGAGACACCGCTAAGATCGCAACATAGGGTATAAATCTTTGTAAATGTATGATACACATGTGCAACGTATGTAAACAAACATTTAGCACAGGAAGACACCCATGCAGTCGTCTACATGTATGTTGGGTTGTATCTTGGCGCTAGCTGTAGCAAAATGATCATGTCTCTTTTGTTGTGATCCTCATTTTGCTTTCGTCTGCAAGTTTGATGCCTCACAGGTTCAGTTTCTCAGCTTTCATTTACTCGTCGCTGTTTTTATTTCAGATTTAGTTAAAACTTATTTCCAACCTCAGCTCGTCGTCTACATTCCTGCACTCAGAACCTTCATCAGCAGCAAACTTTAGCTCTGGGCGTCCCCGCGGAGCTGAAATAATGGAGGATGTTAACGGGCAGATTTGTGTTTAAAGAGTTTCTTAACGACGTTAGAAGCTTCTCTGCAGGAGGCGGCGATGAAACGGGAGATAAGTGAAGTCGATAATAGAGCTCAGCACTGGTGATGAATGGCTCGCTGGGCTCCCTGTGGTTACTCCGAGGAATGATCCGAACAAATGACACCAGATGAGATGTCTGTGGTTAATGTGGGAAGGAAACTCGTCTCATGTGTTGCAGCTTAATAAAAGATCCAGAAAGCTCTTTGTGATGCGGAACAGTTAGCATCGAATCAGAATGTTTCACTGCTTTGCATCACATCCTCTGTTCCTCCTCATGTTTTAGTTCCTTTTACTTCCTTCACTAAATGTTAACTGTAATTAAATTTGCTCCAGCCACAATCTTTTAATACCTGCCCTGTATCTCACCACTGATTCAACATTATTCAGTGTTTTGCCGCCTTTGAAATGTGCCTGAACAAGTACACCCAGCTGTGTCGAATCTAAATGCAGGTAAATGATGTTGCAGCTCTTCATAGAGGGATGCAAAACACTGCAAGAGAAGAAACAAGTTTATCTGTGTGTTCTTGGTGAAGTGAAACCAGATTTTTTAGCTTTTCTAGTCACCAAAAAAGCTCGTAACCAGATTTGTCCAGCACATTTTAGAGCTAGATCCACCCCAACGGACCAAATTTGCATCCCTTCTTCTCAGTGGCATTACTTTTGTAGTATTTATTGCAGCAGCATGTTGCACACATCACATGAAACTGCACTACCTGACCTTTAAAATGATGCCAGTGGCTTGTCTGTGCAGAATAGTGATGCTGAGAAAAACAACTTTGAATTTACATCAGATTTGACCTCTCTGCTGGCTAAACGCTAACTGTGGCTCTCATGTTGATTTACTTTGAGGAATCAAGTTTTAAAAAGGTGTCAAGCAGCTTTATGGTTTGTCTGACCTGATTAATTTTTTTTTTTACAATTTTAGCTTCTTTTGGACAAGTTTTAGCATTTTAGCAATGATTTTATCAGCATATGGAAAAACATACACTGTTTTTTAATGTGTTTTTTGCGATAATCAAATATTGAGCTAACATGTTCGACTATAGATCAACAGAATAGTTTAAAATTGCCTTTCCTACTACTGATAAAATTGTCCTAAGATGCATTTGAACATTCAAGACTCCAACTGGAAGATTTCTAATGACATTTTTGCCATGTGAAAGTTTCAGGTAAAACACGTTCATGTATATTTTTGTAGCACAAAACTAGTCCGGTGAATGTCCATAGTAAAAACCACTAACATGTATAAAACTCAGGTAAAGTAGTATTCTGTATAGTTTTGTTGGGTTTTAATTCCTAGTATGTAAATTATTCAGGTAAATTCAGACCATTGATAACACTACATGCTCTTAACCTCAACATTTCTCAATATTTAAACTTATTAGGTTATTTTGTCATGCCTGCCATGTAGTTTTCTTTTATTAGAAAGCACTCTGGTCCTTCAGTCCACCCCCAACACAATCTCCTAATTCACATATTTTGTATGGAACGTTACAGATACAAATGTAATTACAGACAGTTCAACTGTCCTACCCACAATGCAGCCTTCACCCCATCCGACCTAATGAACAGGCGCGGCCTCTAGCGCGGCAGCTCCTAACAGCCTCCCAGCTTCTTAGACAACCGGAGATAAGAATGCCGGCCCAACCGTGCGTATGTCGCTCAGGAAGGAAAGAGAACTCCGTCACTGTCGCTGTCTGTCGCGTGGAGACCCAAAATGTCATGTGGTCAGAGGGGGTTACCCCAAAAACAAGAGTGCCCTCTAGTGGCTTTTAGAGTAAACCGCATTTAATTGTCCACCCAGTTACACTTACATTAAAAACATCCTGGATCCAGACGGTGATCCAGATCAGAACCAGAATATCATCATTTGTTCCTTGTCCCATTTCACACATTTCCTGAAAATTTCATCCAAATCCGTCCATGAGTTTTAGAGTTATTTAGTACACAACAAACAAACAAACAAACCAACACCGGCCATCACATAACCTCCTTGGCGGAGGTAATAACTTAATTTGACATGAAGACAGATCAACCTTCTGAAAAATATCTTTCCCAAGTTATTCGCCTTTTTACACTCTTGCTTCTCAGTAAAATAACTCATGAAATCCATGTTATTTCATGACATACCATATATCTAAATAAACAGCAGGACTTCCTCTTTCTGACGAGACCAGTAGTTTCTCTGTGAATCAAAGCATTGTTGAGTAAACCTTCTCAGAAATTACAGCAAATGTCTGCATCGTCGTTAACATTGTTCTGAAATTACATTTGACTCTATTTGAAAAATGAGCACAAAATAATAGATAAGAGATTAGACTAGATGCTGAAGGATTGTTTCATATATTCCTCAGAGAAAAGCTAAATTACATGTCATAAGAAATGCAGTGTCTCATAGAAACTGACTTGCTTTTTATTGCCGTTTCTGCATTTAGGCGACTGCATGTAAACACTTGAAAGTTATTTTCGTCGGTCACTAAAGCTCCTATTTTTCCTAATATCTCAGTCACACAGCTTCCCACCATCATGGTTCTGATGTTTCCAGATTCCAGACGCTCTCCTCTACATGATTATATAAAAACATCTCCACTGCCAACATTTTACGGCGAGATATAAGCAAAAACATAACAATTTAAACATACGAAATGTGGTTTTTAGTTAATATAAAGGCTAATATGGAGAATGTGCAGCTGTTATCATATCAAATGATGGAATATCTGGATAGATGAGACTGTTCTGAAAAAAATAAGATATTACATGTATAGTTAACACTTATAAAGACCAAGATAGGAGCTTAAAAGTAGGAATAGTAGCTTGAAAATAGCCTCGGATTCTGCTGGGTTTATATTATATTGTCCATGTGTGGGTGTGGACGCTCAGGACGACTGGCTTCTGTGGTATTTGTTGTATTTTTTGGTGTTATTTAAGTAAAATCTTGTGTCTCTGCGTTGCTGTGAAGCTACAGATAATAGAAGCTTCCAGCGGAGGAAGGCGCATTAATTAAATCTGCATACTGGTGGGTTTAACGACCTGCTCTGGGCCTCCGGTTTAGGTTCCTCAGGTTTTTACGGCTCTGGAGTTTGTGTGTTTTCTTGACAACGCCGAGGCCTGACGGGGTTGGAGGATAAAAAATTCTGTATCCTGCAGGAAAAGTTACTCTCAGGTCATTTATTATTAAACTGTGCTCCGTCTGCAGAACTCCGAGTTTCCCCCCGGAGGTTTGTCGGAGAACAGTTTGGTGTTAGAGGTTGAACTTTTCACCACGTTTACGCAGAATCCTTCCTGGGATCGATGGTTTCAAGGCTCAGTTTTACATGTTTTACAAGATTTAAAGGCAGGAAATCAGATTGAACAGTGTGTGGTTTAAGAAGAGCTATTATTAAAAGGCTTTCATTAAATAACAGATAAGGTTGGTCCCTGTTGATACTCCCTGTTTTGTTAGATTACATATAATAATTAGTAAAATCACACACAAAAAAACGATAATTTACATGTTGACTGTAAGAAAACAGGCCAGCATTGTCACAAATTTGTTCTTTTACAATGTTTGGCCATGAAATTATTTTTAAAAACTGTGAAAATCTGGCAGCAGAGTCCTTCCATGCCAACTCGCCGAGGGCCTCCCAGTTGGGTTCGTGGACTTTCTGGAAATAAATCAGGCAAAAACTTCCACCTAAAACACAGAACCTTGCAAAATCCCACAGCTCTGCTCTGAATTTTTGAAAACAGACCCTCAGTGTTAAATTTGATCACTTCAATGATTTTTTGAAGCATCTTTAAAGACTCACTAGTTTTATTTTTCACACCATTTTGTTATATTACTTATTCATGAGGTCAGCCCTATGTTCCCACATCCCTATGTTCCCACATCTCTATGTTCCCACATCCTTATTTTTCCACATCCCTATGTTCCCACATCCTTATGTTCCCACATCCCTATGTTCCCACATCCCTATGTTCCCACATCCCTATGTTCCCACATCCCTATGTTCCCACATCTCTATGTTCCCACATCCTTATTTTTCCACATCCCTATGTTCCCACATCCCTATGTTCCCACATCCCTATGTTCCCACATCCCTATGTTCCCACATCTCTATGTTCCCACATCCCTATGTTCCCACATCTCTATGTTCCCACATCCTTATTTTTCCACATCCCTATGTTCCCACATCCCTATGTTCCCACATCCCTATGTTCCCACATCCCTATGTTCCCACATCCCTATGTTCCCACATCTCTATGTTCCCACATCCTTATTTTTCCACATCCCTATGTTCCCACATCCCTATGTTCCCACATCCCTATGTTCCCACATCTCTATGTTCCCACATCCCTATGTTCCCACATCTCTATGTTCCCACATCCCTATGTTCCCACATCTCTATGTTCCCACATCCTTATTTTTCCACATCCTTATGTTCCCACATCCCTATGTTCCCACATCCCTATGTTCCCACATCCCTATGTTCCCACATCTCTATGTTCCCACATCCTTATTTTTCCACATCCCTATGTTCCCACATCCTTATTTTTCCACATCCCTATGTTCCCACATCCTTATGTTCCCACATCCCTATGTTCCCACATCCCTATGTTCCCACATCCCTATGTTCCCACATCTCTATGTTCCCACATCCTTATTTTTCCACATCCCTATGTTTCCACATCCTTATGTTCCCACATCCCTATGTTCCCACATCCTTATGTTCCCACATCCCTATGTTCCCACATCCCTATGTTTCCACATCCCTATGTTTCCACATCCTTATGTTCCCACATCCCTATGTTTCCACATCCCTATGTTTCCACATTCTTATGTTCCCACATCCTTATGTTCCCACATCCTTATGTTCCCACAGCCTTATGTTCCCATTCTTTAAGTGTAACTTAAAACCAGGATATTATAACGTTTTCAATAATGCAAATATTTTACAAATTTATAAGAGCAGAACTTTTGATTTTCAACTGGAAGCGTGAACAAATTCATGTTTATGTTTGTAAAAATCAGTAAATCCAGGCGAGAAAATTCATCAGATTCTGTTAAAAACGGATGGAAATTAAAGAAGAAAAATTATAAACTAGAGACTGATGCAGGAGAAAACAAGACTTAATCACTGACTGTAAACAAATGTGAATTAATCTGATCTGTGAAGGAGCTGTTCTGTCACCTTTAAATCATGTCCAGTGATGAAGCCAAAGTTCTATCAATAAGGACAGAAGCAGCCTCTGTTCAGGTTCTGATTGATTCCATTGATCAGATCGTGAAGAATGAAATCCTGAAGTAATCAAAGCAGCACAATAGAGGAAAAGCAGGATCTAAAAGCAGCTCTTAAAGATGTATTCTGGTCGTGTTTCTGCGCCTCATCCAGATGGAAGTAGAGTTTCTCAGAGATTGTAATCGGCCGTTAAGACGCTCCTCAGATCAGCCGAGATGAGATCCTCCAGAGGAGACGTCCGGGTCGAGTGCCGCCTCTTCAGATCCTCCTCCTCCTCGTTTATCCACGTTTAATCTGTCAGGACAGACGAGCAGATGTCTGGCCTCGAGGTGACGGTCGGTTCGGTGCTGGAGGTTCCTGATCGGCTTGTGGAGGAAGTTTGGAGGCGTCGACTTGGAAAAATTAGCAGTTGAAGATGCAAGATTCAGGTTCTTTGTTTTGGATGTCTCAAGAACAGGATCATCAGACATTATACTCTATTATAGGGAACGATTTCCAAAGATTCTATCCCCGAACTCCTAAAATAACAGTACCAGAACCCCTTATATTCCCTCAATGGACCGGAAACCTTCAGGTCTCCACAACACTTTAAACTACCATTAAAGCCATACGTACCTTTACTGATAAACTCAATAAGTATAGAACCAGCAGAGTCAGGGTGAAATTCTTGGGTTTAAATCTGCAAATTTAGCTAAAATACAGCAAACCGAGGCAGGTTCATGAACACGGACACGTCTTTTGAAGGTTTTAGAAATATTCCGTCATTTTACACCATCATCTCCCGATCTCACCGCTACATGAGCATAAATTCTTTCGTTAGATGAGGATAAATTACACAAAGCAATCAATAAAATTACAGAAAAACAAGAATTATTACTGTAGAGACCAGAGGAGGCGTCACTCAGACTACAGATAGTTTAATGTTGGCAAGCAGAGAGCATTGTGGGGGTTTTTAGCTAGTAAAAGGGCACCATGACAAAGACTTCTGGGATGATTAATGACCTCCGACCAAGAAAATGATTCAAAATTTGCATTCCTATTGTTACCTTTCAAAGAGAAATCATGTACGTTAGCTAGCAGTGGGCACCATGACAAAGACTTCCGTGATGATTCATGACCTCCGGACAGAGCTCATGTGTTCAAGACAGGCTGGAATTGACTGGGGCGTTTTTATAATCACAGAATTATCGTAGAAGAAACATTAAATTACTGTAGAGACCAGAGGAGGCGTCGCTCAGACTGCAGGCAGCTCATGTTGTCAAGCAGAGAGCATTGTGGGGGTTTAGCTAGCAAAGGGGCACCATGACAAAGTTCATGTGGTGATTAATGACCTCCGACCAGATTCGCCGCCACATTCATGCACCTGTTGACTAAAACAGCAACATCAGTACACGGAAAATGCCTGTTGACGAATGCTGCCATTATTTAAAACAAGCATTTCTATCGTTACCTTTCAAAGAGAAACTACACTGAACAAAAATCTAAAGGCCCCATGTGAAATATTGATGCCACATGAAGTGCACCACCCAAAGTGAGCGTATACTGTCTGGTACTTGAAAATGGATATTGCTCTTCGTTAGTGTCCCAAATTTGAGTCCACCACTTCCTACGATGCATTAATTCCACGCTTAATCCTCTGTAGGGTCTGGGAGGGCTGCAGTCTATCCCAGCCGACTCGGGCGACCTGGACAGGTAACAGCCTATCACAGGGCTACACATAGAGACAGACAACCAAGCACACTCTCATTCATACCTACCAATAATTTAGAATCATCAAGCATGTTTTTGGACTGTGGGAGGAAGCCAGTGTACCTGGTTAAAACCCACGGAAACTCCACTCAGAAAGGCGTCCTAACCGGGATGCGAACCGGGGATCTGCTAGCTGCTAGCGGCAACGCTGCTAACCACCGAGCCACTGTTTTTACTAGATGTTATATACAATTTAACAAAACAGGTAAAATCTCCAAAATAACAGTTAAATAATACTAATTTTTTCCTTTAAATGATGCAGATTATGTGTGAAATAACTACATTTATTGATCATTTAAACACAGTAGGAATGTAATTTCATAGTTAAACATACGTTACAGGTCTTTGATGTGGGGGTTATTTACAGTTTGGGCTTTAGTTAACATATAAATTGCTTTTTCTCCGTGACGTCGCTTTTTATCTGTAATTTAACAAAACGGGAAAGCTTTTAAATCACCTGTAAAATGTAGAACAACCCTTTGTGAGGTTTTTCCAGCAGCTTAACAGCAAAATGCAGCTTCATCGTGTTTCGTTTGTCTTGGAAAAAGCCTGTCAGAGGTGGATTTAGGTGCTGAAACACACAGTGATTTATACACGAGGAGGTGGTTTCAAATGCATTATAGAACCGGAGTGACGCGTTCATATTTCCAACACCAGCAGCGGTGTTCTGATCGTGTTTTAATGCTGGAGAAACACAGCGGGTCGTGAACCTGGACGTCTCTGCTCCTCATGAAACTTTGATCAGCAGCACTAAAGAGCAATTAGCATAATCAGCCGTGATGATTCCATTTAATTCTATTATGTGTAATTACATCGCAGCACGAGGAGGCTGAGGCGTCGTATAGGAGTCACGATACCTCGGCTCATCTGATCTCGGTCCAGTTACTAATGTAAAGTTTTCAGTCCACGTGCATGAAAGGAAACTGCTTCCTTCTGTGTCTGTACTGGTTATTATGATGAACAGCGGTAGGGTCTTCCTCTGCTCGAGAGCTTTCTTTAAAAAGTTTGCCGTATTGGAATTATTTAAAGGCAGCGAAGATAACAGGACTCTATAAGGCGAAGTGACTTTTCTCTCAGGTTGTATTTTTTAGTTTTAACCCTCTAAACCCCCAAAAACTGCCAACAGGTTTGCAAAAACATGCTATCTTTTTTTTAAATTCACCAAAATTACACCATGTATCAGAGCCAGAAACTATACAAAACAGAAAGAATCACTGAAATTTGGCCTTTCTTGCTCTACATACAGAAAACTGCACCAAATTTCAGCATAAAATCGCAATATTTCATCAAAATTACTTTATTCCACATGTCTCGTTTTTTTTTTAAAATTGCCAAAAATTAAGAGTTTGTTCTAACCAGATTATGTAAAAAAACAAAAAATTCTGCACTCCTCAGCGTAACCAGGAAGTCATCAGCGACTCAGCTGTGACCTACAGTCACGTGACAAAAATTCAGAGAGTTTTTAGGTTGAACTGCAGGCAGTGCTTCCACGGAGTGCCTTAGAGGAAAATCCAACCTGCTGGATCAGTAGAATAAATGCAGCACGGCTCAGAAACGGTGAACAGAGGTGGAAGTTGTTGGAGATACATCCAGCATGGGGAAACATCTTTCTACAGATGTACAGTCAAAGAGAGTCAAAAACATAGAGTTTGTCGAGTTTGTAAAAATGGAAATAGTTTAATATCTGTAGTATTTGGGGCTTCCATTTTATTTTTCCAGTATTGGTAACACCTGTAAACACCACGGGACTAGAAGTTAGTCAAATATTGCCCAAATTAATCCAGTTGGTCAATATCTGAGTAACTTTGGTCAGTTTTCCAGCTATTTAGGGCAACTCTTGAGTCAATTTTGACACTTGCACGCTACTTTTGACAAGTTTCAAGTCATTGTGGACGATTTTAGACCAGGAGGAAAATCAAATCTATGACTCAAAACCAGTAAACATGGAAGCAAGTTGTTGGAAGATACATCCAGCATGGTGAAACACCTTCCTACAGCTGATGAGCAGAGTAGAGGCTGTAAAACATCTGTATTTCTCCATTCTCTCTCCTTCTTCGTGGTTGTTCTGGTTCCATAGAGGTGCAGGACTTTATATTGCAGTGAAAAATGAACCACAGTGAGGAAAAATGAGACGGGAGCTGAGGGTTAATAAGAGGAGACCTTCTTTTCTCAGATTCTCAGCTGCATTGTTGGATCACTGGCTTTGTCTTGTGCCCACAGAGCCTCTAAAAGCTTCACGGAGCTGCAGAAGTGATCTGATGTGAAGGGACACTGTTCTTTTTAATATTTCTTTGACGCTGTACAGTCAGCAGCACGAATGCCAAAGGCTCGGGGAAGCACTCGTTCAGCCCCGATGCTTCTGCTCATGCAGCACTTTTGAAGCTGCACTGTTGCATGCAGTAGATCACTGCGTCTGCTCTGCATTAACCGAGCGGCTGATTATCACTGAGGGGAAGCTTTTCGGAATCAGCATCTCACCGACGTTTATTCACACGGGTGGCCGAGAATAGAAGCTCCGGTCCTGAACTTTATCCGCCACTTACCTTTACAGTGAAGAGGTTTCACTGGAGTGTAGCGCCTGGAAACTGGATCTGATGCTCGTGGGTTTCAAATTACAAGCTTATGCAACTAAACTGCTGATTTTTTCAAGGGAAACATATGTTCTACTAGACAACCTTTGTTGACGTGTCAGAAATATGTTTTCTAATCAGCATGTCTTTACCATGGCTCTACTGTGGGTCCTGTATTTGATGCAGTGGGACCCAGAAAATGTAGGAAACACTTCAAACATGTAGTGAAATAGTCGTATTTTAACCTAAACCGTGGTATTTTCCAAAAATCTAACCTAACAGCAACTGAAAACGAATCTTTAGTCGAAGAATAATGGTCCCACACGGGATGCAAACCCTACTCTCTTGGGTGAACGTCTATTCCCAGTATGTCACAGTCTTACTTTTTGGATAGAAACACAACAGGACTTCTAGAGACTGTTACAAGTGTTGCAGGAGCACTGGGAGCAGAGTATGACTGCACAAGGAAACCAGGGCCTAGGGTTGGTGCCAAAGGGACATGTTTGCATAACTGGACTTCCAGGTGGCATTACAAGGGTTGCAGGAGCCCTAGGAGCAGAGTATCACTGCACAAGGAGACTAGTGTCTATTGTTTGCGCCAAAAGGCTAAGTATTTTTATGCAGTTTAGAAGATTCAGTACCCTTCGTGGATGGTGCTTGGCATGTTTACATAATAGGACTTCTAGAAAATGTTAAGTATTGCAGGAGCACTGGGAGCAGAGTGTTACAGCACAAGGAGACCAGGTTCTACGCCAAGGGATTGCCATTTTCATTCCATTTAGGAGATTCAGTATGTATCTCGGATGGTGCTTGACTTGTTTCTATAACTGGATTTCGGGGCAGCATTACAAGTGTTGCAGGAGCACTGGGAGCAGAGTAGCACTGCACAAGGAGGCAGGGTATTCGTCAAAGGGTCACGATATGGACACAGTTTAAGAGATTCGGTGCCCATTGCAACTGGACTGCCATAGAGCCTTACAAGTGCTGCAGGAGCACTGGGAGCAGAGTGTTACTGCACAAGGAGACTAGTGTCTATTGCCTACGCCGAAGGGTGACTATTTTTTATACAATTTAGGAGATCCAGTACCCTTCATGGATGGTGCTTGAAATGTTTGCATGACTGGACTTCTAGGAAATGTTAAAAGTGTTGCAGGAGCACTGGGAGCGGAGTGTCACTGCCCAAGTAGATAAGGATCTGTGGTCTCCACCAAAGGGTCACTGATTTGATACAGTTTAGGAAATCTAGTGCCCATCGTGGATGGTGCTTGACATGTTTACATAATGGACTTCCAGAGAGTGTTGCAGGAGCACTGGGAGCAGAGTAGCACTGCACAAGGAGACAAAGTTCGAGGGTCTTTTCCAAAGGGTCACTGTTTTAATGCATTTTAGGAGATCCAGTGCCTAATGCAAAGGGTGCTCCCTGTAATTACATAATAGGGCTTTTAGGGAATGTTAGAAGTGTTGCATGAGCACTGGGAGCAGAGTATCACTGCACAACGAGAATAGTGTGTATTGCCTACGCTGAAGGGTCACAGTTTTGAAACAGTTTAGGAGATTCAGTACATACCCCGGCTGGTGCTCAATACGTTTACATAACAAGACTTCTAGAGACTTTTACAAGTGTTGCAGGAGCACTGGAAGAAGAGTATTGCTGCAGAAGAAAACAGGGTCTATGCTAAAGAGTCACAGTTTTGTGTCCATTACAGATGGTGCTCGACATGTTGACATAACTGGACTTCCAGGTGGCATTACAAGGGTTGCAGGAGCATTGTGAGCAGAGTATACCTGTGCAAGGAGACTAGTGTCTATTGCCTACGCCAAAGCATTGCTATTTTCATACAGCTTCGGAGATCCAGTGCCTTTCGTGGATGGTGCTCGATGTGTTCACATAACTGGACTTCTAGAGACTGTTAGAAGTGTTGCAGGAGCACTGTGAGCAGAGCACAACTGCACAAGGAAACAGGGTCTACGTCAAAGGGTCACTATTTTGACACAGTTTAGGAGATCGGTGCCTATTGCAGATGGTGCTTGACATAGTTACATAACTGGACTTCCAGGGGGCATTACAAGGGTTGCAGGAGCCATGGGAGCAGAGTATCACTGCACAAGGAGACTAGTGTCTGTTGTCTTTACTGAAGAGTCACCATGTTGATACAGTTTCATCAGCACCCATCACTGATCGTGGTTGGCTTGTTTACATAACTCAGTTTCTAGGGAGTGTTAAAAGTGTTGCAGGAGCACTGGGAGCAGAGTATTACTGCACAAGGAGACTAAGTCGAATGGGATGGCAGCCAATTATAAATCAGGTAGAGTTTTTGACTTTTACACTTGCAGATTCTGGACTTTTTTTTTTTGAAAGAGTTCTTTAGCTTTAATTATAGCTGAAAAGATACATGGAAGTAAGCCAACAGGGCTCCTCACAGTGTTGGAGCTTCTCGGTCACACCTTGTATTCACCAGGTTTGGCTCTTGCAATTTCATCTTCTTCCTCAAATTTAAATTAAAATTGAAGGTTCCCCATTTCGACACAGTGGAGGATATCCAGCATGCATCGCACACGTTGCCTGACATGCCTCCAGATAGCATTCCAGATGTGGCAGGAGCACTGGGAGCTGTGCATCCTCGCACTAGAGCGAGACTCTGAACGGATAGTGGCTGAATTTAAATCGGGCGACGCTGCTGCCTTTTGTAAGCGCAGTTACGGACCCTCAGTAAATTGGTTTGGCTTATCACAGCTCAGCCTTGATTGAAAGCAGCAGAACGTCGAGTACACAGTAGAAAGTAGAGCAACACGACAAAGAAACGCAAGAAAAATTTAGCATAATGAAAACACAGCATCCACTCTGTGACGGTTTGCACTCCAAGCTCTGCGTTTTTAGAGCATATCTGAGGTTCCAGGCTGCTTTTTCCAAGTTCAAGAAGGAACTTTTACATCCAGTGTGAAAAACTGAACTAAAACTAATGTTAACATCCGTCTCCATGACTGTCGTAACTCAACCCGCCTTCGATTCGATCCTGACAGCCGCGTATTTGTTGGTGCGTCATCTCCCTTGTTATCCTAAGTGATTAAAATTAAGGTTTTCGTCTGACAGCGACGGTTTGTCAGCGTTCCTCGCGAGCGTCTGTTTAAAGGTTTGATTGCGGAGGAGATGGAAGAGCTCGCTGACAGTTTCTCCACTTTCTAAGCTGCACTTAAGGAATAACGGTGATTACAGGGCGGCAGGCGTTGCATAAGCGTTGTGTAAAACCTTTCTGTTAAACTCCTCTGACTGATCCCGGTAATCTTCCCCTCCGTCTGACTCCCACATCCACTGCATTCTTGCTCCTGACACTGACTGAAAAGGGCATAAAAGAAGCCTTGAGTCGAATTACAAAACACTTCCAGGGTGAAATCAAACCTCGAACTTGTCAAAATCTAATTGGCAAAGACCAAGTTTTCTTCTTTTCCCTGCGAGGTGAAATCACAGATGTTGATCGGGAGAAAAGGAGTCCCTGCTGAGTTTTTCGTGCTGCCGAGCAGAAAGGTGTCAGCAGGTTTAATAGGACTCCAGGTGAAGCAGGTTAACACCACGAGGCTGCTGCTGGAATCCAGACTGAGCAAAGTGAAGCTCTGCAGAGTCGGAGAAGCAGCAGCATAAAGGGAGGCTTCAGTGTTCGTCCAGCACAGAGTCTCAGTGGTGTTTCTAAATGAAATCCAACACTGTGGTGGAACAGTTTCACTCTCTTCCACTGCAGATTGTCTTTCTGCATATTATATATCTGCCTAAGGCGAAGACAGACTGCCAGAAATCATAAAAACAAAAAGTAAAAGTTGCAGTTTCATTGATTGTTCACAATCAACATGCACAACGTTTTTCCAGGTGTCCAGAGGTTTTTACCAACACTGGAAAAAAAAAAAGGCAGGGCTCCACATACTGCAGACGTTTTATTATTTACAAAGTAGAAATGTTCTGCACTGATCCTCACATCAGCTGTAGGAAGATGTTTCACCATGCTGGATGTATCTCCAACTACTGTCTCCTCTGTTCACTGTTTCTGAGTCATGCTGCATTTATTCTATTGATCCAGTAGGTTGGATTTTCCTCTCAGTGTCTCCCAAAGTAGCATAAATTTGCCTAAACTGACCCAAATTTGGTCCAAAGAAACAAAAAATGTCCAAACATGGCTGAAAAACTGTTCAACATGACTTGAAATGTGTTCAAACTGACCCCAAAATATATTTAAAATGACAATGCTTGAGTCCATGTAAACAATTTGAGTAATTTTGGACTATTTTGAGTCTCCACTCATCAGCTGTAGAAAGATGTTCCTCCATGCTGGATGTATCTCCAACAACTTGCTCCTCTGTTCACTGTTTCTGAGCCATGCCGCATTTATTTCATGCTTTATTTTCCTCTCAGTGTCTCCCAAAGTACCATAAAATTGCCCAGATTGACTCAGAATTGGTCCAAAAGTAATAAAAAATGTCCAAAATGACCAAAAATCTGTTGAAAAATGACCTGAAAATTCGCTTAAAATTAAAAAATTTCAAGTCATTATGAACCACTTTGAGTCCAGTTTTGAGTCTCTGTTCATCATCTGTAGAAAGATGTTCCTCCATGCTGGATGTATCTCCAACTACTGTCTCCTCTGTTCACTGTTTCTGAGCCATGCTGCATTTATTCTATTGATCCAGTAGGTTGGATTTTCATCTGTAGTCTGAAGTTTTGACTAAAATTGTCCAAAATACTATAAAATTACCAAAAATGTCTCTAGAATCGTCCAAAATAACTAAAAAAAATTGCCTAGAATTTCTTAAAACGTGTCCAAAATGATTGTTTTTGAGTATTTAGGGCAGGTTTTGAACATTTTGGACAGTCCTGTATCCAATTTTCAGTCTCAAGTAAAGAAAAATAGAGTCTATCTCCATGTTTCCAGCCTCTTTAGACTTTTTTGTACTCTATGTTCCTCCATGCTGGATGTATCTCCAACTACTGTCTCCTCTGTTCACTGTTTCTGAGCCATGCTGCATTTATTCTATTGGTCCATTAGATCTGATTGATTGATGCAACTTTAAGCTCAGGTTTGGTTCTTGTTGTTGATGGAAGTGTGTTTCCTTCAAAGCGTATTTGAGAATGCAGTTCTTTTATATAGGAACCTACGTTTGTGTAACTTTTTGTAGCAGGAAACAAACAGTGAAGGCGGTAATCTTTAATCTCACTTCTTTAAAGAAGGAAAACATTGTGAGACTCGGACACCAGGTGAAACTCCTCGCCTGATGTGTGTTTTTATGCAGAGCATAGAGGAAAGTGAACAGAACAGAGAGGCTGATGGGAATATTGGGAAAGTGAGGCTCCGGCTCGAAGGGAATTATGGGAATTACCTGGGATCAGAGCTGCAACCAGGCGGAAGGAAGCAGCCGATTCAGCCTGAGGAGTCTGAAGGCTGTGAATCCTAATCAGAGGAGACTTAACGGAGAAAACAAAGAGCTGGAGGGTTTAGAGCCGTGGAGGTGAGAAAGGAAGGAAAGATCCCCGTTTGACGCCTTCAGCGAAGACTTAAGACCCACCTGAGGCGAATCGCAGGACGAGTTCAGGCTTCGGCAGGTTGATGAAGTGATGCAGGGAGACGAGCAGCAACAGAGAGGCCTCTAGTCCGCACTGTAAAACAATAATCTGATTCCAACAGTGGAATAGTGTACATTTAAAGACTGTGACAATAACAGCAAACATCTGTAAAATATTTGGTATTTTAAGCTGATTTAAGTCCAGTAAAACAGTCATTTTGCAATCCCACAAATATAAAATAGGAAAAATCTGTAAATGAACAGTCCAAAAAAGAATTTATCATTTTAAATCCTTAATATATATCTTGATAATTTGAAAAACACAGAATACATCTGTAAAATAGTGAGTTTTAATTAAAATTATTTTTTTTGAGGATTTAAACAAAAAAAATTGTCAAACGTCAAAAAAGAACGAATTAATATTTGTAAAAAAACGTTTTTAATTACAGATAATAAACATAAATTACAGAAAACAAAAATATTAATTTACATGTAGAAAAACAACAAATAATGTCCAATTTAAAAATGGTATTTTTATTAAAATTAATCAGTTCCTTCTCAGTGTTTTATGGTAACATTACATAATTTTTTTAGTGTATTTAAATAAAAAAAGTCATAATTTTACAGATATTTGTCATTATCTGAAAGGCAATCTTGTATAATAAGGATATAAAAATGCTAAAAAAAAATTACAGTTATTTTACAGATTAACTGAGTTTTGTTATAATACAGATAATGTCCATTTTTTATTTTTTTAATAAAGTAAAATTACAGAAAAAAAAACATAAATTAACTCATTGACTTTAACTGCAGATGATGTCAACAATGGAAACCAGTATTTTTGATGAAGCTTTTACTGTAAAATGACAATTTGATTTATTTAAAACCACTAAAAATATAATTGTTTCATAGATATTTACTGGTATTTTCATAGTTTTTTTAAAATTTATTTTTGCAGTTTTTTAAGTAACAGTATTCCATCATTTTTTATATATTTTAAATTTTTTTTGCATTTTTAACTTTTTTTTCTGGCACCCTATTTTTATATATATACTGTATTTTTAAGGAATTTTGTCGTATTTTTATTTTTTAGGCTGCTATAATGTGTGAATTCCCCCTGTGAGGGATCAGTAAAGTTCATCACATTCCACCACACTGATTGGCTGACTGTCGGTTCAGGAAGTAGTTTGAGTTCTGCGCCTCTGAATCTTCCTCTAACTGCTGTGACTGTGGCCTCCTTTACTTTGTTGGCTTCGGCCACTTCCTGTTTTCCTGTCGGTTGTTTCTCCGTGAAGTCCAGCAGCTGTCTGTCAAAACCCACTGAATTCTGGGTTGTGTTGGAAACCACCGCGGTGAGTGTGTTCGGGGAATCTCTACGTTCACTTTCTGCCTGCAGAAGTTGGGTTGTTTGGTTTTCTTCCCAACTCCTGGCTTTGTTTTGGGGGGTATCTGGCCTCGTCGTTTCGACTCTCCCTTCATAAAGTCGGTGTTTTCCAGCTGCTTTACATTCAAGCTCTTCCTCCACTTCCTCCTGGGAGCCGAACACTGAATCTACGTCCTGCTGCTGCTGGAAACCCTCTGCTAGCTTAATGCTAATGTTGGAATCATCTCCAGAGATCGCTGGACGGCTTGCTGCAGTCACCTTGTGTTAGCGTTTCGCCTCCGTGGCCTCATGATTGGTTGTGAGTCTCCTGCCTCCGTCTGCATTCATCCCTCTGCCCTCTGGAGCTTTTGTTACCATCCACGGCCTCTGATTCTCTTTCATCACGGTGCCGTCCTCTCCTCGGCGGCTGGGGAAAGTCGTGGCGTTACCGAATGCTAAGTGCGGCGGTGGCGGCGGCGGCGGCTCACTGGGCGCCCTGAATAATGGATGCAAAGACAAGAGGCGGATAATTTTCCTGCTTTCCTTGCAATGTTTTCACCCCAAGGTCTTGGAGGGAAGCGGCAAACAAACAAAGATCTTGTCACCGAGATGCTGAGAGCTGAACAAAGGACACTCAGATGGTTTATTCCCTCTGCAGGAACAGAAACTATTCAGACACATTTTACTGCCTCAAGACAAACATCAAGGAAACAGCGAGGCTATTTGTTGGAGAAGGTTCTGTGGATCCACCGGGTTTTGGTTCTGTTGGTGTTTATATAAGCAGAGGTTGATCATATTCTAACTGTGATTGAAAGTAAAACGCACTGGAAGTAAGTTGAAGGTCAGACTTTGTGTGTGTTTTTTTGTAACCAGACAAGTTTACAAAAAGCCTCCAAACACATTTACATAACTTTTATTCCCTTTGAGTGATTCCAGGAAGCCGAGGTCAGTTTATGTTCTTCAGACGAATGAGGATGTTTGTGATCCCGGGCGAGCCCCCAAATATCACTGTGTAGAAACCGCTGCGACTCTTATGACCGTAAAAAACACTAAAAACACTGTGTTCTGTCTTTTTCCACTAGAATATAAAGTCCTGAACCTCCATGGAACCAGAACAACCATGAAGAAGGAGAGAGAATGGAGAAATGTCGTCTTTAAGATGCCAGAAATCATAAAAAAGTAGAATTTCATTGGTTATTTTGCAACAATAACATCTCAGTTTACAACACTGGAAAGAATGGTGGTTCTACATGCGATAGATATTGAACTATTTCCTTGTTTCCAGCCTCTACAGACTTTCTCTTCTCTACTTCATCATCTGTAGAAAGATGTTCCTCCATGCTGGATGTATCTCCAACTACTGTCTCCTCTGTTCACTGTTTCTGAGCCATGCTGACTTTATTCTATGGATCCAGTAGGTTGGATTTGGTTCACATAACTGGACTTCCATAGAGCATTACAAGTATTGCAGGAGCACTGGGAACAGAGCAGCACTGCACAAGGAGACGAGGGTCTCGGGACCACGGCAAAGGGTAACTGTTTCATACAGTTGAGATCAAGTTTATATAACTGGACTTCTGGGTGGCATTACAAGTTTTGCAGGAGCAATGGGAGCAGAGTGTCCCTGCACAAGGAGACTAGTGTCTGTTGCCTACGCCGAAGGGTCACTATTTTTACTCGGATTAGGAGATCCAGTACCCTTCATGGATGGTGCTTGAAATGTTTGCATGGCTAGACTTCTATGAAATGTTAGAAGTGCTGCAGGAGCACAGGGAGCAGAGTGTCACCATGCTGGATGTATCTCCAACTACTGTCTCCTCTGTTCACTGATTGACGTAACTTTAAGCTCAGGTTTGGTTCTTGTTGTTGATGGAAGTGTGTTTCCTTCAAAGTGATAATATAGATAATCTTCAATCTCACTTCTTTAAAGAAGGAAAACACCACCCTGAGACTCGGACAGACACCAGATGAAACTACTGGTTACAGATGAAACTGTAGGTTCAGCCTAAAATTGTCTAAAATGATTTGAAACTTGCCAAAAGTAACATGAAATCTCAAAACTGACTTAGAATTTGTCCCAAATAACTTAAAACGTCTCCAGAGTCATTTAAAATTGTTCAAACTGAACCAAAACTCATCTAAACTGACTCAAGAATTGTCCAAAATGACAAACTTCAAGTAATTTTGAGCACTTTTTTTTTTGCCAATTTGGACAATTTTGAGCCAAACACCTCTACTAACTTCTTCTCTCCACTCTGCTCATCATCTGTAGAAAGATGTTTCACCATGCTGGATGTATCTTCAACTACTGTCTCCTCTGTTCACTGTTTCTGAGCCATGCTGACTTTATTCTATTGATCCAGTAGGTTGGATTTTCATCTGTAGTCTAAAGTTTAGACTAAAATTGTCCAAAATACCATAAAATTACCAAAGTTCACTGTTTCTGAGCCATGCTGCATTTATTCTACTCGCTCAAAATGTGTCCAAAGTAACATAAAATCGTCTGCAAACGGAGCCCAGTAATTATTTGATAAAATATGGGTGAATGAAGATGAATAAAAGACATGTTTGAAGGCTGAGATCAAGACTTTTGCTTTAAAAAGAACCAAAAGACCTGATTAATAAGCTGAAAGTCGGCATCAAACTTAGTGATTCGGTACTAATGAAGCTTAAAGATGCTGTCCGACAATTAAAGATGACATAAACCTTTATGAACCCCCTAAAATGGAAGAAATATAGGGAATTACGGTTGATATTATATAGAATCTTCCATCAATTATAGGTGGACAAAGCACATAGCAAGGACATTAGCAGCAGGTGGAGTTCGTTGTTTGTGCGATTAAAGATCCTTGATGATGCTATAGATACAGATAGATGAAGCCCCAAGAACCCTCGATCCTTCTACTTTAACCTTCCTAAAAGACGTCGTTTATCAGAGAAGTCTTCAACGTGACAGTCGTGATGGATGAACTTCACATGTAAAATCAATGGAACAGCCCTTTATAGCCGCTAACAGCCTGTAGAACAGCTTCTCTCTGGGGTTCAGTCGGCTTCAAGTCCCTCGGCTGTTCTCACCGTTGGTTCTACATCTTCATTGTTCCTTTTCCCCTCGAAGGTCTTGACTGGCTGCTAATGAACTCGCCCCGCTGCTTTCTCTTTTACACCCTGACATGCTGATCCGACCGCGGCGGGAAATTAACTTCCGCCCACGACCGACCGACCGCTGAAACGCTTCAACAGCCAGACCAGAGGGAGGGTTTCAGCAGACAGACGTCGGATCAGAGGAAGCCTGTCAGGCATGTCCGTCATCCAGACGTTAAACAGCGGAGAAAAGAGAAACCTCACAGCTGTCCTCCTCTTTCTTTACCTGTTGACATGGCAACCACAGAAAGCTGAAGGGTTTTACTGCTGCTCTTATTTAGTTATCACTTCAGGAACCTGGCAGGCGACTCCTGCAGCTTTTGGCCTCATGAAACACTTTGTGTGAATGAAGAACCAAAGAGCAAAGCTGAGTTAATGACCCGGTACCTAATTTACCCATTAGGTACCGGGTCATCCCAGTACCTAATGGCAGTCAGGGTACCTCTTGCTAGCACGTGGAGGGCTGTGAGTCCCTCCAAAGAAATGCCTCCCCACACCACTACTGACCCACCGCCAAACCGGTCATGCTGGAGGATGTTGCAGGCAGTTCTCCACGGCGTCTCCAGACTCTGTCACGCCTGTCACATGTGCTCAGCGTGAACCTGCTCTGATCCGCGAAGAGCACAGGGCGCCAGTGGCGAATCTGTCAATCCTGGTGTTCTCCAGCAAATGCCAATCGCCCTGCACGGTGTTGGGCTGTAAGCAAAGGCCCCACTTGTGGATGTCGGGCCCTCCTACCGCGGTGTTCCTCCTGTTCCTCCTTGCACAAAGGAGGAGGTAGCGGTCTTGCTGCTGGGTTGTTGCCCTCCTACAGCCCCCCTCCATGTCTCCTGGTGCACTGGTATCTCCTTCATGCTCTGGACACTGTGCTGACAGACACACCAGACCTTCTTGCCACAGCTCGCATTGATGTGCCATCCCGTTTGAGCTGCACCTTCTGTGGGTTGTAGACGCCGCCTCATGCTGCCTCTAGGGGCGACAGCACTGACAAAATGCAAAAGTGACCAAAACATCAGCCAGACAGGACGAGAACAGAGAACTGGTCTGTGGTCACCACCTGCAGAGCCACTCCTTTATCAAGATCGTCTTGCTACCTGCCTCTCATTTCCACCTGTTGTCTGTTCCATTTGCACAACAGCAGGTGAAACTGATTCACAGTCAGTGTTGCTTCCTAACTGGACAGGTTGATTTCACAGAAGTGTAATTGATTTGGAGCTACACTGTGTTGTTTAAGTGTTCCCTTTATTTTTCTTGAGCAGTGTATATACACTTTAACTTTCTGAGGCCGCAATGCCACTTTTGTTTGAAACGTTTGTACATTTTCCCATTTTCAAGGGCGTATAACTAACAAATTGTCATATACTGGAGCCACACAACCACTTATATCTGTTGGAAACTATTTTGTTTTTGGTTTTACCAAATTTCATGGCTGTCAAAGTTTTATTTCTGGAGATATTGAACCCTGAAAATGGCATCTCAGGTGCTTTTTGAGGGCGAAAACATAAAATAGGTAAAATCATTTAAAAGTGAAATACGCCACTGTTTCAGCGACTCTTCCCTTTCCTTTTTTTTCCTTGTAGCAGACAGCATACAAGGTATTTTTAGTTGGAAATATTGATCCATCCATATATATACACTTACAGGAACTTTCTTGGGCCACAATACCGGCCATTATTTTGAAAATTTTCACTTTTTCCCATTTCCAAGGGCCGATATTCAGACATGTGTCCTCTGCTGGGTCTATTCAATCATTTAGATCTACTTGGAAGTATTTTGTCTGGGTTCTCACCAAATTTCATGGCTGTGGGAGTTTTATTTCTGGAGATATTGAAGCCTGAAAATGTCATCTCAGGTGTTTTTGAGGGCAAAAATATAAAATGGGTAAAATCCAGCCACAACTCCACTTTTGTTTGAAAATGTTTCACTTTTTCCCATTTTCAAGGGCCGATAATCAGACATGTGTCCTCTGCTGGATCCATTCAATCATTTAGATCTGCTTGGAAGTGTTCTGTCTGGGTCCTCACCAAATTTCATGGATGTGAGAGTTTCATTTCTGGAGATATTGAAGCCTGAAAATGGCATCTCAGGTGTTTTTTTTTGAGGGCGAAAATATAAAATAGGTAAAATCATTTAAAAGTGAAATACGCCACTGTTCCAGCGACTCTCCCTTTACTTTTTTCCTTAAAGCAGACAGCATTTTTAGTTGGAAATGTTGATCTATCCATATATATATATATATATACTAGTGCTGTCAAAAATATCGCGTTATTAACGCGTTAACGCAGATCAATTTTAACGGCGTCAATTTTTTTATCGCGAGATTAACGCCGGCGGGGGTGGATGGGGCGGTGGCATGGTTGGCGAGGTCGAGGGAGAGGTGTTCGCCGTCAGAGTCAGATAGGATCTCCTGCTGGTGGTGGTACAGCAGTAATATTCTCGCTCGCGTTTCTGTCGGCTCCTTTTCCGGGTCCCGAACCGTGTGCCGCTGGTCCAGATGCTCCGCCAGGTGACGGCGGCCTGGGGTGCGCACATGACGACTGACAAGACCAAAGTTATCTGTGTGTGTTGTCAGAGTGAACTGAGTTTTCATCCTAGCACATCCAGTCTGTAATACCACTTGATGGCCAAACACAGCTGACGCGAATTCTCCGCCTCCTCCTAGTATAAAATGATAATTTAAGGGACATTTAGAACAGATAAAAAATGTGCGATTAATTTGCGATTAATCGCGAGTTAACTATGACATTCATGCGATTAATCGCGATTAAAAATTTTAATCGATTGACAGCACTAATATATACACTTAAAGGAACTTTATGGAGCCACGATACCACTTTCGTTTGAAAAATTTGCACTTTTTCCCATTTTCAACGGCTGATAATCAGAGATGTGTCCTCTGCTGGATCCATTCAATCATTTAGATCTACTTGGAACTGTTCTGTCTGGGTTTTTACCAAATATCATGGATGTGTGAGTTTTATTTCTGAAGATATTGAAGCCTGAAAATGGCATCTCAGGTGTTTTTTGAGGGCAAAAATATAAAATGGGTAAAATCATTTAAAAGTGAAATACGCCACTGATCCAGCGACTCTCCCTTTACTTTTTTCCTTAAGGCAGACAGCATTTTTAGTTGGAAATATTGATCTATCCATATATATATACACTTAAAGGAACTTTATGGAGCCACAATACCACTTTCGTTTGAAAATTTTGCACTTTTTCTCATTTTCAAGGGCCGATAATCAGAAATATGTCCTCTGCTGGATCTATTCAATCATTTAGATCTACTTGGAACTGTTCTGTCTGGGTTTTTACCAAATTTCATGGCTGTGGGAGTTTTATTTCTGGAGATATTGAAGCCTGAAAATTGCATCTCAGGTGTTTTTGAGGGCAAAAATATAAAATAGGTAAAATCCAGCCACGACACCACTTTCTTTTGAAAAATTTTCACTTTTTCCCATTTTCACCTCTGCTGGATCCATTCAATCATTTAGATCTGCTTGGAAGTATTCTGTCTGGGTCCTCACCAAATTTAATGGATGTGTGAGTTTTATTTCTGGAGATATTGAAGCCTGAAAATAGCATCTCAGGTGTTTTTTTTGAGGGCGAAAATATAAAATGGGTAAAATCATTTAAAAGTGAAATACGCCACTGATCCATCTACTGGGAACTATTTTGTTTGTGGTTTTACCAAATATCATGGATGTGTGAGTTTTATTTCTGGAGATATTGAAGCCTGAAAATGGCATCTCAGGTGTTTTTGAGGGCGAAAATACATTCCCTTAGTTTAGGGTCCCAAACAGCAAAATGTGAGCGACACTTTTGCACTTTCTAGGTAAAATAATTAGTGATGACGAGAGAAAAGTGGAGAAGGCTGTAGTTTTGTTGACTCTGTGCTGCTCTGTGTTTGCAGATTAGTTCTCAGCATGTGTTTCTATGTAGATCAGTGTATCTGCATGGGAGAGAGGCAGCTTCCAGTGTGGGTATTCGAACATTAAAGCAGATTCATTTGCACGTGTTTGACAGCGTGCTGTTAGCGAACGTTACACTGGAGCTCGGCCATAAATAATTAATCTCAGTTTCTCTCCCTTCTCTGCGTGAATCACCCGGAGGTTTGCTTTTCCACTGATTCATCCCCATTTCCATAATTATCAGCGGTTGTAATCGAGGCGAACCTCTTTCCTGCTCATTCATTTGTTCCCGCGGTGAAAAGCCTCCGAAGGCGGCGAGGGCTGCTATTTTTATTCTAATTTTTTAATTCCCGCTCTCGTGATTTATCCCGGGGCGGCTGGAGTCGTGGGGCGAATGAATCCAGCAGGTGATGGATCGGCTCCGTAATCGCTGACGGTGGTGAAAAACCGGTGAGGGTCTGTCGGAGTCACCAGCTGGTCTGATGTCAGGAAGCCAGAAGACCGAAGCGGTTCGACCTCTGAGCTGCTCCGATCCAGAGTCAGACAAAACCAGCAGCTGGAAGGTCGATCGATGTCTGCCGTTACCCGATGCCTCCAACGGGACGGACCGACGAGCATCAAGGACTCATCGAAGAGCAGGAAGTTTAAACACAAGGAGGCAGAGCTGGTTCACAGGGAGAGTCTGGGTCTGTTTTCTAAACTCCTGCGTCTTTTTTCCTCACTGTAGATTCAATTTTCACTGCAATCTGAAGTGGAAACAGAACAGAACAACCCTGAAGAAGGAGAACTCAGACATGTCTTCTGTCAGAAGGAAACAGTTATGATGATGGAAGCCAGAAAAATGTTTTGATTATTTATTTTACAGAAACAAGTCGTTAAAATCAGCCAGATTTCAGCGTCGTTTTCGTCAACGACGGCCGTGACGGAGTTATTTCTTTAACGCCCCTTTCTTTCATGACGATAACAAGACGTTGACGAGCTGAACACGGCTCTTTGACGACCAAAACATGACGAGTCCTGCGTGAGTTTTCGGTCCGTGTACGTCGCGGCCATTCGTTTCCTTATTTTGAGATTTCAAAATAAAAGTGAAAAATAAACCGTTTCCCGTTTTTTTTCAGTCATAATACAAAATGAAAAACGGAAAACGGGCCCTAATTCATGATCCATTATCTGTTATACGATTTAATTAGATGTGTTTGTAAATGGAAATTAAAATTAAAATACACCTGTGGAAAACTTATTTCTCTACTTCCTGTTGGTTTTGGCTCCGTGACCCGTCTGACTTCTGGTGAGGAAGGATCTGGTATCTAAAGCTCCAGTGTTAGCTCACTGTTAGCAGACCTTGCTGTGTGCCGTGGCCTGATGAAGACCCACTGTGGGGTCCACACGTTGCTTGGCTCACATTGTTCACTATTTCACAGTGGACTTTTCACCAGAGTGGGGTTTATTTGTCCCTTTGGAGGGACCTTGTGGTGCCGCTAGCTCCGCTGCTAGCGCTAAATTGCTAGCGTTTGGCTGCTTTTCGGGATGTTTTTGGGGAGGTTTGGAGGTTTTCTGTTACTTTAGCTTTGCCAGAAAGCAAAGTAGCGATTTAGCGCTAGCGGTGGAGCTAGCACTAAATCGCTAGTGCTAAATCGCTAGCTCCTCTTCAGAAGTCAGACGGGTCACGGAGCCAAAACCAACAGGAAATAGAGAAATAAGTTTTCCACGGGTGGATTTTAATTTTCATTTCCTTTTACAAACACATCTAATTAAATCGGATAACAGATAATGGATAATGAATTAGGGCCCGTTTTCTGTTTTTCATTTTGTATTATCACTGAAAAAAACGGGAAACCTTTTTTTTTTCGTTTTTATTTTGAAATCTCAAAATAAGAAAACAAATGGCCGCGACGTACACGGACCGAAAACCTATTTCTCTACTTCCTGTTGGTTTTGGCTCCGGGACCCGTCTAACTTCTGATGAGGAAGGATCTGGTATCTAAAGCTCCAGTGTTAGCTCACTGTTAGCAGACCTTGCTGTGTGCCGTGGCCTGATGAAGACCCACTGTGGGGTCCAAACGTTGCTTGGCACACATTGTTCACTATTTCACAGTGGACTTTTACCAGCTAAAGTAACAGAAAACCTCCAGATCTCCCCAAAAACGTCCCGAAAAGCAGCCGAACGCTAGCGATTTGGCGCTAGCGATTTGGCGCTAGCGGCGGAGCTAGCGGCACCACAAGGTCCCTCCAAAGGGACAAATAAACCCCACGCTGCAGATCCAGAGAACAAGCAGGACACAGAACCTATAGGGGGGGACACAGGTTAGTCATATGTAATGGTGATATATGACAGTACAGAGTAGAGGAGCGGAGCCCAGTGCATCATGGGAGTCCCCCAGCAGTCTATAGCGATGGCAGCATCACTAAGGGACAGCTCAGGTGATCCTGAGCAGCCCTAACTATAAGTTTTGTCAAATAGGAAAGTTTAATCTTAAAGTAGAGAGGGTGTCTGCCTCCAGAACCCAGACTGGGAGCTGATTCCACAAGAGAGGAGCTGAAAACTGAAGGCTCTGGGAACCACAAGTAAACCTGCAGTCTGAGAGCGAAGGGCTCTGTTAGGATAATAAGGTACAACAAGGTCTTTAAGATATGATGGAGCTGGTCAGTAACAGTTTTATAGGTTAAGAGCAGGATTTTAAAGTCTATCCTGGATTTTACAGGGAGCCAATGAAGAGAAGCTAATCCAGGAGAAACCTGATCGCTGGTCCTGGTTCCTGTCAGAACTCTGGCTGCAGCATTTTGGATCAGCTGGAGGTTTATTTAGACGTCCTGATAATGGGGAATTACAACAGTCCAGCCTGGAGGACTGGGTTTGATGGACTATTAGTGTGTTT
The DNA here is from genome assembly GCA_024666655.1 of Dascyllus trimaculatus. NCBI lineage: Eukaryota > Metazoa > Chordata > Actinopteri > Pomacentridae > Dascyllus > Dascyllus trimaculatus. The sequence goes on along the minus strand of CM045462.1, from coordinate 29,993,614 downwards.
AGGCCTGGGCTCGTCTTTTGAGTGAACAATGGTTGGTAAAAACGCTGTAAAAACAGAAAAAAATCTCCATTTTTTGTCCTTCTGATGACCCAATCGAGTTCAGTCGTCTTTAAAGGGTCGGTTTATAAATATTTCTAACTCGCATGTCTGGTTGTTGGTTTTTGAGCAGACTGTGGGGAAACTGTAGGGAGCCGAGGATCTCATAAGATGAAAAATGAGCAAACAGAGCCGGCATTAGCTGCAGTGGAGTTGAAGGGGTAAATATTAGTCTTATAAATTGGGTCAAGCCTTTAGATCCCAGCGGCTCTTTGACCCGAGCATCGACTCCTCGTCCCCCTTAAGAAGCCTCTCATTGTTCACCAGCCGCCGGTGGTTCGATGCCGCTCCGGTCCGTCGGGATCCTCGTCGGCCCCCGTGGCCTCGTTACCTTCAGGATGGAGCCTCTTGTTTGTGCTGCGTTTTAATCCGGTCCCGTTAGTGGAGCCGAACATGAAGAACGTCTGGCGGTTGTTGGTTTTATTCAGGAGGATTCAGAGCGTCTGGAGTTCGTCTTCGCTCAGAACCAGCCTGAAAACAGCAGAGCTCCGCGAAACATCCGACCAGAGGGAGAAGCCGAGTGTTTGTTTGTTTCTTTTCCAGCTGCAGACCCGGATCCTCCCCCAGGATCTGGTTTTATTGGTGACATTTGCCCAAACAAATTGCTTAAACGGGTCGAAGCGTCACCGGGGAGCCGGAGCTCAGCGTCCTGAGGCATCGATCTTCATATCAACACCTGACCTGCTCACATTTTACACACCGCCGTCGTTAAAACGCCGCCAATTACCAGGCAGCCGAGCAGAGAAACCCAACGAAGGAAACGAAGCGTCAACGCTGTGAACGGTCTGAATGTAACGAGCTGCAGGATGAGGCCTCCTCCCACAATCCCAGTGATTGTTTTAATCCTGATTTATGGAGACTTGAAGCTGCTGCAGGTGTTCGGCTTCAGTTGTTGAGGAAACCTTCAGATTTCAGTGGGAAAATACTCTTTTTTTCCACTTTACAACATTTATGCAGCAGATTTATGAGCTCATGTGATCAGCTTAGCTTTATTTTGTTCTTTGTTTCCAGTAGAAGTTAGTTTTTCAGCAGAAATTAAAGCTCTGAGCCCTAAAACCTGCTTACGGGTTCAAAAGGCGCATTATTATCGAAAAAATCATAAAAAAGACACCATTTATCAGAGCCAGAAACTGTAAAAACTGAAAAATTTGGCAGAATTTCAGCTTTCAGACGGGCCTTGAACTACTAATGTTTGACTTTTGATTAAGTCAGGAAAATTAACAAAATCTAAGCTTAAAATTGTGATATTTTATCAAAAGTCAGTTCATCCTTCCTGTGTCAAAACCAGCTGTGGGCTTGAAAGACTCATGCTGTTTTAAAAAAATCATAAAAATCACACCTTTTATCAGAGCCAGAAACTGTAAAAGCAGAAAAATTTGACGAATTTTCACCTTTCAGACGGTCCTTGAACTACTCATTTTTGACTTTTGATTAAGTCAAGAAAATTAATTAAATCTAATCTTAAAATTGTGATATTTGATCAAAAGTCATTCAAGTCATTCATTCAATCAGCTGTGGCCTTGAAATATTTGTTGTTTGGACAAAATCACCAAATGCCGCCATTTATCAGAGCCAGAAACTGTAAAAACAGAGATAAAATATGGATTTTTAACTGAAGTCACCATGGTGACGATACATCCAGCATGGTGAAACATCGTAGTACAGTTAAAGAGCAGAGACTCAAAACTGTCCAAAGTTATTCAAATTGTCCAGAAAGACTCGAATGTTGTAGTTTGAACGAGTTTTAAAAACAATGTTGGACCAATTTTGAGTCAATTTGATGTTACTTTATTTATTTATTCTACTCTCAGAGTAAAGTCCAACCTACTGGATCAATAGAATAAAGTCAGCACGGCTCAGAAACAGAACAGAGGAGACAGTAGTTGGAGATACATCCAGCATGGAGGAACATCTTTCTACAGATGATGAGTGGAGTAAAGAGGAGAAGTCTGTAGAGGTGTTTGTAGCACATGTGAGACTCAAAATTGTCCAAAATGACTTAAAAATTGTCATTCTTAGCTAATATTGAGTCCTTCTGAACAAGCTTAAACTAATTTTTGGCAATTCTTGAATTATTTGGTCAAATTTTGACTCAGTTTGGACGATTTTATGAGACTTTGAAGAATTTAAAGTTGTTTTGGACCAATTTTGAGTCTTTTTTTTTTTTTTTTTTTTAAAGTTACTTTGGACAAGGTTTCAAATCATTTTGGACCATTTCAGAGGGAAATCCAACCTACTGGATCAACAGAATAAATGCAGCACGGCTCAGAAACAGAAGGAGGAACAGAGACAGTAGTTGGAGATACATCCAGCATGGAGGAACATCTTTCTACAGATGATGAGTGGAGACTCAATACTGGACTAAAATGGTCCAAAATGATGAAAAAAACACCTGTGGACACCGAGGGACTCAAGACTGGACTTAAAATTTGTCCAGAAATACTTAAACTGCTCAAAATGACCTGAAAACTGTAATTTTTTTAAACAAATTTTGAGTCATTTTGGACAGTTTTAGACTGAGAGAGGAAAATCCAACCTACTGGATCAATGAATAAATGCAGCATGGCTCAGAAACAGTGAACAGAGGAGACAGTAGTTGGAGATACATCCAGCATGGTGGAACATCTTTCTACAGATGATGAACAGAGCACACCTGTAAGAATTTAAAAGCTGTACCTGACGTAAAATTGGCTGCCATCCTTTTTGAATTAGTCTCCTTGTGCAGTGACACTCTGCTCCCAGTGCTCCTGCAGCACTTCTAACATTTCCTAGTGGTCCAGTTATGCAAACCAGCATGGTGAAACATCGTTCTACAGATGATGCACAGAGGCTCAAAACTGGACTTAAAATTGTCCAAAATGATTCAAATACTGTCGTTTTAATCATATTTTTGGGTCATTTTGAACAAGTTTTCGGTCATTCTGTCCAATTTTTTGTTGCTTTGGATCAATTTTGAGTCAATCTGAGTGATTTTATGCTACTTTGGGAGACACTGAGAGGAAGTTAAAACCTACTGGATCAATAAATAAAAGCAGCATGGATCAGAAACAGAGAACAGAGGAGACAGTAGTTGGAGATACATCCATCATGGAGGAACATCTTTCTAGAGTGAGTTTGTAGAGACTCTCAGTTGGACTCAGAACGGTCCAGAACAATTCAAATCGTCCATAATGACTCAAATATTGTAATTTTTGGGTAATTTTTAACAAGTTTCGAGTAACGTTGAACAGTTTTTCATTCATTCTGAACATTTTTGTTGCTTTTGACCAATTTTGATTGAATTTTGGGCGACTTTATGTTGCTTTGGGCAGGTTTCAAGTTATTTTTTAGATTATATAGTAAAATCAAACCTGCTGGATCAATAAATAAATGCAGCATGGCTCAGAAACAGTGAACAGAGGAGACAGTAGTTGGAGATACATCCAGCATGGTGGAACATCTTCCTAGAACCAATCAGAGCTTGTGAAGGTGTGAAAATGGAAACGGTTAAATATCTATGTCATGTATAGGCTCCATTTTTTACAGTGTTGGTAACACCTGAGGATATGTTGAGGTTCTTCTGGAATTTTTCTTCAACAAATAATGAAAGAAACTCAACTTATAGTTTTCATTTTGTGAAGGTTTCGATCGTTCTAACTGCAGACATGACGTTTCTTCACTCTCTCTCCTTCATGGCTGCTTTATTTCCATCGAAGTTCGGGACTTTAGATTGAGAAATGAGACGGGAGCAAAGGAAAACGAGGCTGTAGGTTGATTCTGTCCAGGATTTCCAGTCTCTATGCTAAGCTAAGCTAACTGGCAGCTGGTTGTCGGCTCATGTTCACTGAAAATGCTTCTGATCTTTCTTTATTCCTGCAAAATAGGTTTATTTCTGAAGCTTTTACCTTTGTTTTAATGTCAGTTTCACGCCAGTGTAAATAAAAAGCTGCTTTTCAGACCAGATCAGGTACTAGAGAAGTAAAATCTGATTAAAATGCAGGTTTTTGCTGATAAACTTGAGCATGAAGGTGATGTTTTTCTTTAAAGTTGCAGTCTAGATTTGAGTTTTGTTTCTTCTGCTGCAGAAAACTCCCGCGTGCATCACATCCGTAGGGTTTTCCTCCTGTAGTCTGGATTCTAATGTCACTGCTTCAGGTTTAGTCACACTTCAGCATCGACTCCTTCACTCAGAACCTCATTATCATCTGTGCTCGGCGATAAACAGTCGATCAGGGCGACTTATTAATGAAGGAGCAGCTGATTTACTGAGTCCAGAGACGAACCTTTGGATGTTCATCAGCAGACAGACGTCAGGATGTTTGATGAGCGGCGACCAGTCAGAGGGTTTTCAGGATGTTTGGACTGGATGCGTCCAGCTGGTCCTGCTGCTGTTTAATGCCTTAATGGACTCAACGCTCTAAAAGCTGCTGCTGCTGTTTGTTTGTCGCTGCTCAGGTTTGAAGCTGTAAAAGCAGGAAGGAAACCCTGAAACCGCAGACGGCAGGTCGCTGACTGCTTCTACATCCAGCCTGGTCGGAGTCGCTCCCGGGTCTCGATTAGTTTGGTCGGTTTAGAGACAGACGGGAAACAAATCCAGTGTAAAAACTGAAAATCTGACAGCAGAGGTGCCAGAAAACAAAGAATAAACTGCTGTGACGTTAAAAAAAACAGGAACAACTGGCAGAAATAACCACAATATCTGCAGAACTGATTTTAAAAACAGAAAAACAGAGTAATTCTACGAACACAGACGACATCCTGTGGAAAACAAATTAGTGAAAACCGATTTTAGATTTTTTAAGTGGACATTATTGACAGATTATTTTTTTGTGTTAACTTTTTAAAATTTAACTTGTTTAATTTTTGAAATTTACTTTAGTGCTATGTGACGACTTATTATTCTTCAATCCTTTTTCCTTTATTCTTTATTTGTTTTAAATAATTGCATTTTTTGCTGATTTAAATACAGTTTTAAATAATTAATTATATATTTGCACATAAAAAAAATAATGTTTGTAAAAAAAAATACAGATTTTTGATTTGGTCATGATTCAGAGTTGTTGTTTTTTAACATTAAACATGTAAATTAATATTTTTGTTGTTATTATTATTGTTATGATTATTTATTATTTATTTTATTTTTTAAATTTTGATTTTTTCCTTTAATTTCTCTAGTTATTATGTGTAATTTTATAAATCAGAAAAATGCAGAATGTTTTTTAATATTAAATATCTCTAAAATAGATTTAAATCAAGTAAAATTGAGTGATTTTACAGTCAAATGTTGTGAAAGAATGAATTACAATTTTTAAATATACAGATTTTTAATGTGGAATTTATGTACAGACTTGGCAGTTTATCGGCGGGAATTGATATATTTTTTATGGTATTTTACTTATTATCTGTAATTTAACAAACAAATGAAAAACTCTGCATATTAAGTAAGATTTATTTCTGATTTAAATTCACTAAAGTAGTGTAATTTTATGATCCAGCATTATAAGAGAACTAATTATGATTATTTAGAGATTTAGCTGTTGTTTTTCTCCTCAGTCAACATTTTAATTAATGCGCCTCTCTGTAATTTTAACAGTTCGTCTTAGTAATTAAACAAAACAGAAAACAAATGTTAAGTAACCATTTTTTATTTACTGTTCTCCAATCACTACTATTCATTATGTTTCTATTAATCACCAGCAAATATCTGTAAAGTACTGATTTTTTCTTGATTTAAATACAGTAAAAGATGTAATTTTACAGTCAAAAATCGTTTAAAAAAACATATAAAAATACAGATTATTCATGTTGACATTATTTACAGTTTTGACTTTTTAATCGTCAACATATAAATTAAAATCTTCTCTGTAATTTTACAAGAACATGTAAAATAAATGTTTTAACCTTCATATAATTACTAATATGCATCATTTCTCTTTTAACCAGCAGCAGATTTCTGTTATATACTGTTTAATGCAGATTTAAATGCAGTACAATAGTTTGATGTTGTAAAAGAAAGAATCAGTATTTTATAAAATACAGATTTTTGATGTGGATGTTATTTTTATAGATTTGCCCCATTCTTTTCTCTCTAAACCCAACGTGTAAATTACTTTTTCTTTTCCTCCTAGTTGTTATCTGTACTTTAACAGAGCAGGGAAAATATGTAAATTAACAGTAAATTGATCAATAAATACACTCGTCTGTGAGTCACAATGGTAATAAGTCAATAATACATAAGCAAGTAAACATTTTCTCTCATCAGTTAGAAAGAAAAAGGACTTGGTGTATTTCTGTCGTTCTTCATTAAAGCCTGAGACGAACGCAGCAGAAACACAACATTCATCCTCTGTTTCCACCAAACGATCTTTCTTTATGACAAATGTGTTCCAGCTGCTGCTTCAGATAATGTCACTCATCATAGTTTGTTCCTCTGACGGATCTTTGTGACACCAGAGAGGATAAAAAACCACAGTAAAGCCAAGAATGATGAGCTGTCAGCAGGGAAGGAGTGACAAAGAGAAAGACGCTGTTAAGAAAAGCTGATATTAAATCTGTACTAGAGTCACCAGAAGACATGTGGAGACTCTGAAGTCACCTGGAAGAAGGTTCTTTGGTCTGAGGAGACCAGGATGGAGGTTTTTGGTCGTCAGATTCGATGCTGTGTTTGGTGGAAACACACCATCCCCACTGTGAAGCATGGTGGTGGCAGCATCATGAGGTGAAGCATGGTGGTGGCAGCATCATGAGGTGAAGCATGGTGGTGGCAGCATCATGATGTGAAGCATGGCGGTGGCAGTATCATGACGTGAAGCATGGTGGTGGCAGCATCATGAGGTGAAGCATGGCGGTGGCAGCATCATGTTGTGAAGCATGGTGGTGGCAGCATCATGACGTGAAGCATGGCGGTGGCAGCATCATGACGTGAAGCATGGCGGTGGCACCATCATGATGTGAAGCATGGCGGTGGCAGCATCATGATGTGAAGCATGGCGGTGGCAGCATCATTATGTGGAGTATGGTGGTGGCAGCATCATGATGTGAAGCATGGTGGTGGCAGCATCATGAGGTGAAGCATGGTGGTGGCAGCATCATGTTGTGAAGCATGGTGGTGGCAGCATCATGATGTGAAACATGGCGGTGGCAGCATCATGATGTGAAGCATGGTGGTGGCAGCATCATAATGTGAAGCACGGTGGTGGCAGCATCATAATGTGAAGCACGGTGGTGGCAGCATCATGTAGGTAAATCTTGAAGGACAACCTCATGTCAAGTTTGGACCTGATAAAAAAAAGTGCTGACTGTGTAAATATGAGTTAAAAGGCTTTTCAATATTTCTGCTTTTTTATTCCTTTTTAATGTCAGATTTACAAAATCTTCTATATAGTAATAATAATATTAATAAATAATAATGTCACTTTTAGGCCTGATTAATTCTAATTCGTATTAAAACATTATTCAGTCTCTTTTACAGGTAGTTTTATTGTGTTTTTAAATATAAATATCCTTTTGTAAACATTTAAAAGTTAAATAAAATTACATTTTAGGTTAAATTAAAGCCAGATACTGTATTTTGACGGTCGTGTTTGGCGCCGAAGCTGCTGGGATGTTGCTTTTTTTGCAGTGCAGGATGCAATTAGCTGACCAGGGTTTTCATTAAAACATGAGAGGATGTGATTTAAATGAAATCCTGAAGTCAGACTCTCACAGTGAGGCTCCAGCTAACAGCTGAGACTCCCGGCTGATTCCTGGATGCGTATCGATAACAAGCCAAAAAATTAATCTTTGTTTCAGACCAACTCGGCCTCCGTCTCCTCGTCTTGCCGTCGATACGACTGCCGGCTAATTTCCCTCAGGCTTCAATTACGTCGACTCCAGACCTTCTGCTGGGTCGTTTGTATGTAGCATCACCTCTTTACGTCGGTGCAGGTCGTCTCTTCGTACGACTGTTGGTTTGTTGTTGTTTTTTTGCCGCCTGCAGCGACTCGACGTCTCGACTGACGGATTCCTCACGTTCATCCGCTCTGACAAATCATCCGAAACTCCTCCAGCCAGTCGCTCAAAATCTGGAAATGGAAAGCAGCCGTGACGTGGAGGCAGGCGGCTTCTGATCCCTCTGTCGTCTCTTCTAAAGACACAGTTTCATTATTGTGGTGTTTCGTCATTTGAAGATTCGCCTCAAAGGGAAAGTAATTACTCTCATGTACTTTAATCTACTGACGAAGGAAAACGCTTCTCTGTTGACGTCTTTGTGTTTGGACAAAAGCGTCCTCGTCTGCCAACGTCAGCACTTTAATTTAGCAGGAATATAAATGAAAACACGAAACAAGTCGGTGCAAAACCTGAACAGTTTCAACAGCGGCTGAAAACGACAGCAGACAGTGGCTGAAAATGACAGAAAGTAGTGACTGAAAGCAAAAGAAAACAGCACCTAATAAACAAAACATAATAATGACTGAAAACAAAAGATACCAGCGACTTAAAACGACAAAAATAATCAGCAACTGAAAACAAAAGCAATAAAAATGAAAGTAAACAGCAACCGAAAAAAGAAGTGACAGCCACTAAAACTGAAAGTAAACAGTGACTAAAAACAAAAGTAAACAGTAACTAGAAAGGAAAGTAAACAACTGAAAATGAAAGGAAACAGTGACTGAAAATGAAACTAAACAGCAAACGAAAACAACAGGAAACACCGTCTGAAAACCAGCAGCATCTGAATGTAAAAGCAAACAGCGACTGAAAACAAACGTAAATAACAACCGAAAATGAAAGCAAACAACTGAATTTGAAAGTAAACAGTGACTGAAAATGACAGCAAACAACAAACGAAATAAAAAAAAACACCATCTGAAAAGGAGAGTGAACTGTGACTGAAACAGACAAAAACAGTGACTGAAAACAAAAATAAACTGAAACTGAAAGTAAACGAAAAATGAACACAACAAAAATACACCACCTGAAAAGGAAAGTAGACAGCAACTGAAAACAATAACAAACAGTGACTGAAGACTAAAGTAAGCTACTAAAAACAACAAAAAAAACCAATCTGAAAACTAATGTAAACAGCAACTGTATGTAAAAGCAAATAGTGACTTAAAACAAAAGCAACAGTGACTGAAAAAGAACGTAAATGGCAGCTGAAAAATACAGCAACTAAAACTGAAAGTAAACAAATCAAAATGAAAGTAAACAGTGAGAGAAAATGAAAGGAAAGAGCGACTGAAAACGAAAGCAAACGGTGACTGAAACCGAAAGGAAACAGTGACTGAAAACAACAAAAAACACAATCTGAAAATGAGAGTAAACAGCAACTGAAAATGACAAAAACGGTGACTAAAGACTAAACAACTAAAAACAATAGAAAACACCATCTGAAAACCAATGGAAACAGTATCTGAATGTAAAAGCAAACAGTGACTGAAAACAAAAGCAAACAGTGACTGAAACAAAAAAACAAAAAAACAACCAGGAACTGAAAACAAAAGTAAACAGCGACTGAAAACAAAAGTGAAAGGAACTGAAAACAAAGGCAAGCAGTGACTGAAAACAAAAGCAAACAGTGACTTAAAACAAAAGTGAATAGGAACTGAAAACAAAGGCAAACAGTGATTGAAAACAAAAGCGAATAGGAACTGAAAACGAAAGCAAACAGTAATTGAAAACAAAAAAGCAAACAGGAACTGAAAACAAATGCAAGCAGTGACTGAAAACAAAAGCAAACAGTGATTGAAAACAAAAGTGAAAGGAACTGAAAACAAAGGCAACAGTGATTGAAAACAAACACGAATAGGAACTGAAAACAAAAGCAAACAGTGATTGAAAACAAAAGTGAAAGGAACTGAAAACGAAAGCAAACAGTGATTGAAAACAAAAGCGAATAGGAACTGAAAATGAAAGCAAACAGTGATTGAAAACAAAAGAGAACAGTGACTTAAAACAAAAGTGAATAGGAACTGAAAACAAAGGCAAACAGTGATTGAAAACAAAAGCAAATAGGAACTGAAAACGAAAGCAAACAGTGATTGAAAACAAAAAAGCAAACAGGAACTGAAAACAAAGGCAAGCAGTGACTGAAAACAAACATGAATAGAACTGAAAACAAAAGCAAACAGTGACTGAAAACAAAACAAACAGTGACATAAAACAAAAGCAAACCTGTGTCGATAAGCAACAGTATAACAAACGTTCCTGTTTATTTTCCGTGTACATAAACGCAACATGAGGCACTTTAAACGCTGCAAATAGAAACAGCTGTTGGCTTTGAACAGGACGTTCAGTGTTACAGACAAACGAGTCTCTGGAGTCTCTGGAGTCTCTGATTTGGGCCCAGAGCAGCTTCAGGACCCAGAATTCTCCACCAGATCAAGGGTTTGATGTGTTTTCATCTCGGTGTCACAGTCGATTTGGAAACAAGTCCCTGAACAGATCTCCGGTCAGTGGATCAGAGCTGCAGTCTGACAGCGTCTGGTCTCCTCGGGCTGCTCCGTCGACTCATAACGGAGAGGAAATAGACTCTTCATCTGACCACCGTCATCACCATCACCATCATCGGCCTCCATCTCTGGACACCAGACGGAGCGGGTTTAAATAAACGGAGCCACTGGGGACGGATCAGACTGTAAATATAGTGTTGGGATGACAGCTTCAGACTGCAGTGATTGAATTATTAGATTTTACCAGACTCTAGTGTGGAGCAGCCTGGTGGCACATAGACGTGTTTTTAACGTGAAACTCCCTTTGTGTGTTAGTGGAAGGCTTTTTATTGTGTTTTGTGTTTCATTGCAGGCCGTGTAGTTCTGGTTAAAGACGCCCCTTTATTTAAAATATTCAAGATGGTGGAAATCAGCATATGTTTTGGTTCTTCTTGTCTCCCACGCTGTAAAAAGTGAATGTAAACAATAACAATGAGCCGTAATTTTTGATGACAATTTACTGTTATTTTACAGATTGTCCCTGTTTTGTTAAATCACAGATAATAACTGCTAAAATCCCAGAGAAAAGGCTTTAATTTGCATGTTAAGCGTAAAAAGCTCTTATTAAATCTGGACTAGAGTTCACCAGACGACATGAACTGGAAGAAGGTTCTTTGGTCTGATGAGACAAAAATGGAGCTTTTTTGCCGTTAGACTAGTTGGGTGGACTTTGAATGCTGCACATCATCACAAACACACCATCCCTACTGTGAAGCATGGCGGTGGCAGCATCATGTTGTGAAGTGTGGTGGCAGCATCATGACGTGATTCATGGCGGTGGCAGCATCATGATGTGAGGCACGGTGGTGGCAGCATCATGATGTGAGGCACGGTGGTGGCAGCATCATCATGTGAAGCACGGTGGTGGCAGCATCATGTTGTGAAGCATGGCGGTGGCAGCATCATGTTGTGAAGCACGGTGGTGGCAGCATCATGTTGTGAAGCACGGTGGTGGCCTCATCATGTTGTGAAGCATGGTGGTGGCAGCATCATTATGTGAAGCACGGTGGTGGCAGCATCATGTTGTGAAGCATGGTGGTGGCAGCATCATGTTGTGAAGCACGGTGGTGGCAGCATCATGTTGTGAAGCACGGTGGTGGCAGCATCATTATGTGAAGCACGGTGGTGGCAGCATCATGTTGTGAAGCACGGTGGTGGCAGCATCATTATGTGAAGCACGGTGGTGGCAGCATCATGTTGTGAAGCATGGTGGTGGCAGCATCATGTTGTGAAGCACGGTGGTGGCAGCATCATTATGTGAAGCATGGTGGTGGCCTCATCATGTTGTGAAGCATGTTGGTGGCAGCATCATGGTGTGAAGCACGGTGGTGGCAGCATCATGTTGTGAAGCATGGTGGTGGCAGCATCATGTTGTGAAGCACGGTGGTGGCAGCATCATGATGTGAAGCATATTGGTGGCAGCATCATGGTGTGAAGCATGGTGGTGGCAGCATCATGTTGTGAAGCACGGTGGTGGCAGCATCATGTTGTGAAGCACGGTGGTGGCAGCATCATGTTGTGAAGCACGGTGGTGGCAGCATCATGTTGTGAAGCATGGCGGTGGCAGCATCATGGTGTGAAGCACGGTGGTGGCAGCATCATGTTGTGAAGCACGGTGGTGGCAGCATCATGTTGTGAAGCACGGTGGTGGCAGCATCATGTTGTGAAGCATGGCGGTGGCAGCATCATGTTGTGAAGCATGGCGGTGGCAGCATCATGATTTAAAGCATGGTGGTGGCAGCATCATGATGTGAAGCATGGTGGTGGCAGCATCATGATTTAAAGCATGGTGGTGGCAGCATCATGATTTAAAGCATGGTGGTGGCAGCGTCTTGATTTAAAGCATGGTGGTGGCAGCGTCTTGATTTAAAGCATGGTGGTGGCAGCATCATGATGTGAAGCAGTAAATTGTTCAAAACATATTTAAATTCTGTTAAAAAAACATACATTTTTTACAGTGTGGAGATTACAAGCTCAAACGTTTTAAAGTCGCTTTGTCAATGGATGTTTTTAAAACCGTGGGGTTCAGTTTTTAAAGTTCATTTCTCTTTCTATTTACTTCCACCTTCTTTAATCGTCGTCTGAACATCGAAGCGCTGAAAGGGAGACTTTGTTTACATCAAACTAACTAACGCTGCTAATTAAACCGATACGGTCGACGTCTGCAGGAGCCTCGGTGTCAGTTTGTGGTTGGGTTTCCAGCCGCCGTCTTCTTCTTCTTCTTCTTCTGCTTCTTCTTTTCACGCTCCACAAACTTCGAACTTCTTTGACGCAACAAACCAAGGTGGAGAAGGTCCTGGAAGGTCCTGGAAGGTCCTGGAAGGCTGCAGGCTTTAACAAAACTAACCTGGAGCGGCGTTTATCATTCGACACCTCCCTTTTTCCTGTTTCTTCTTCTGCGAGCATGAAAACACGCTGTCCTTTGCTTTCTTTGTCCTCCTGCTTCACCGTCTTTGGTTTTCCTCCCTTTTTAGTCCCAAGCAGCTTGAAAAGACTCATTTTATCTCAACGCCGCCGTCACTTCAAGGCATCAAAGCGGCCCTCCGTCATCAGATCCTCGCTCTCCGTTCGGAGGTCTTTTAAATTTTGCTGTCCTTCCTTCGCGGCGGCCGGGAGGAGGGAAACCGGGGGACTATTTAAAGTGAGGTCTCTATGGAAACTGGATGCAGAGGAGGCTGGGAGCTCGGCAGCAGCGACGCAGGAGGATTCAGGTTCCAGAGGTGGAAAACGTCGTGGGAAAAAAGTCGCCTGTGAACTACCCGTTGCTTCACTTCGCTCATCACGACTCCTTCCTCGTAGGTTGACGCTTCTTTACCCCGACGTGGCGTTCAGGGACTGCAACCTTTAAAACTTCAAATCTGAGATGAATAAAGCAGCAAAACAACAAAAACATTGTGGAGTCGATGCAAACTGGAAAACGTAGACTGGAACTGGAACGTTTCTGGGATGTTTGTTGCTCCGACGGGTTGCTGGTTGGTTGATACACTGTAAAAAATGAACGACGCTACAGTTTTTACATGTGCCGTTTTAACAATTATTAGTTCTTCTGCAGATTTTCCCTGTTTTGTTAAATCACAGATAATAACGGGTAAAATAAAAGAAAAAATAATAAATTTTAACCACATAAAACTGTAAATAATGTCTAATAAATGGTTGTTTGATGTTTTACAGTGTGTGACCATGAAATTCCACATTTTTTGCTTTATTTAAATCCGCAAAAAAAATGTTAGTTTTAAGATATTTGCTGTTATTTGAAGAAATAATTCTGCATATTAAGGACTGAATCATGTTTATGGTCCTAGTCACAAACAGTGAGTTGTACTCTATTGTTATTCTGAGGAGGAAAGTTGTTTTTTTCTCCGTCTTAAATCGCAATTTTGAGGCCCTAAACATCCTCGAAAACACGTATAACTTGGCACGCCCATCAGACCTGGCGAAAAATTTCATATTTCGGGGGAATTACACATGTGAGTGGCAAAATGGCTCAACAGCGCCACCTTGACAATTTAAAACAAGGGTTTTGATGCCATTACTTTAACATAGAGCTACGAAATTTGGTAAACGTATGTGTCTCGACAAGACGCACAAAAAAGCTCCATGTACCAATACCCAGAATGCAACAGGAAGTCCACCATTTTGGATTTACCGTCACATTTTTGGCCCGTTTTTCCAGAAATTTAACATTTTCTAGCGCGAACTCGTCCCAGGGGATAACTCCTACAGATCTGACATTTAGCCCACATATAAGAGAGGCGGTTCTGAACAAAACCTATTAAAATGTTCCATAAAAGTATGAGGGCGTGTCTGTGGTGCCCCGCAGCGTTTTGGTGTTTCACCATGATAAAACCAGGTAGTGCTGCGTAACTGGCCTGTACATGCTCTAAATGGCCTGAAACTTCACAGGTATGATTAGAGTCCAGGCCTCATAACAGCCAATCACAGGGCTACACATAGAGACAGACAACCAAGCACACTCTCATTCACACTTACAGACAATTTAGAATCATCAGTTAACCTCAGCATGTTTCTGGACTGTGGGAGGAAGCTGGAGAACCTGGTGAGAACATGCAAACTCCACACAGGAAGATCCCAGGTGTCCTAACCGGGATGCAAACCAGGGATCTTCTAGCTGTGAGGCGACGCTGATAACCACCGAGTCACCATGCAGCCCTGATCAATTATTTTTTTTAACTAAAACAGCCCAAAACTATAAAAAAATTCAAACATTTAACTGTAAAATAACACAATTTAACTGCATTTAAATCCGCAAAAATAGTATTTTACAGATACAGTATTTGCTGTTATTAAAAAAATAAAAACATTATTATTATTATTTTTATGTAGATTAAAGTATGGTCAATAATTTTTGTCTTTTACATATTTTTCCGTTTTGTTAAATGACAGATAATAACTCGTAAATTAGAAAAAAATAGTGTTAGTTTACATTTAACTGACTGTAAAAAAAATAGTTCAATTTTCTTTTACAGCGGGTGACCATAAAATAACACTGTAACTGTATTTGAGTGAACTAAAAATATAAATGTTTTACAGATAATTTGTTGGTATTTTTACAGTATTTCACAGTTTTTTAACATATTTTTTAAGCCCTCACACTGTCCGATTTTGTTGTTGTTGTTTATACAGTGTACGGTCTGGCTAGCTACAGTCTGCTAACATGCTAACAGTAGCTCTCGATGCTGATCGGCTGTTTGTTCCTCGTGATGTGAGACCACAGAGTGACGACGAGGACAGAACCAAAGCAGCAGGTTTAGTTCGATCCCTGGTTCACGTGTTTCATCCCTCTTTCTCTCTGTCTTCCTCTCCAGCTCTGCTCTACGCCACCATCTTCGGAAACGTCACCACCATCTTCCAGCAGATGTACGCCAACACCAACCGCTACCACGAGATGCTCAACAACGTCAGGGACTTCCTGAAGCTCTACCAGGTCCCCAAAGGCCTCAGCGAGCGGGTGATGGACTACATCGTGTCCACGTGGTCCATGTCCAAAGGCATCGACACGGAGAAGGTGAGGCCCGGGGATGAAGGAGTGACACCCTCCCAGCCTCTCCCTGCTCTGAACTTCTGACCCGTCGCTCCGGCTGCACTTATCCACACATTCAATTTAGATTTAAAGATTTTATTACACCCAGGAAACTGCTGCAGCGTCACAGCAGGAGTTCAGGCTGCAGAGGCTCCATCAGCTCCGTGAATGAGAGCTAAAGATGCTGCAAATCAAAGGACTGACTGTCAAAGGAATTTTAAAATGATAAAAGCTCCATTAGATGAAATAATTCGGTGCTGGTGGTTAAAATAAGTGAAAAATCCAATGAGCTAAACAGGATTTAGACCAGTTACACATAAAAGTATGAGGTGCAGCTGAAAGATATTAGTTTATTGGTGCCGGTACGTCCACAAAACTGATATAAAATACAGAATATCCAACTAAACTATCAGTAAGAAACTGAATATTTTCATTCTAGATTAATCTCTCAAATGTTTTCTGGAATCATCAACTAGTTAACTACAAAACAAACCAAAAAAATCTCATAAAAATGGTAAAAATCTGGCAGCAAAAACCATAAAAACTGAAAATAACTACGAATATGTGGAAAATAATGATGTTTTTCAGCTAATTTAAATCCAGCAAACCAGTAATTCTACAAACAATACATTAGTTTTGACAGTAACCATGTAAATTAAGACTTTTCTTCTGTGATTTTACAAGATATTAACCTTAAATTAACAAAAAAACAACAAAAAGTCTCTTTGTCGGTTCTTATAATGACCTTTTTTGCTTATTTAAATACTGTAATTTTATGGTGAAATATAAAAGAATTAATTATTATTTCTAAAAATATAGATGTTGTGTATTTATGTCTGTTTTGTTTTTCTTTTTTTATTCTGAGAGCAACAAGACAATGACAAATACTAGTTACTGAATGAAACTCCAGTTCTATGTCGTAAGAACCTCCTCCAAGCAGCTCATTTCACCCCATGTTGGGATTTACACCCAGAAATAATCGTCCCAGGATTGTTTTATCAACATTATCAGACTCCTTGACCAAGAAAACAAACCCTTAGCATCTGGATTCACATTGATATCATCATTAGTTCAATAGTTATTCACCAGAATCTCTTTCTGGGTAATGGTGGTTTCTTCTGGATCCAGCTCCATAGCTGTTGATTCTACAACAGATCTGTTGGATCCTCCTGATTCAGCAGAGTCTCAGCTACATGTTGGTGTTGGCTGCATGTCTGGATCTTCATCTGTTACCTTACAGTGATGACCATTCCACAGGCCCTCTAGTTGATCCTGTTCTGGATCATAGTATCTGGAATTTTTCCCGGATCCGGATTAAATGTTGAGATGTTGTAGAAATTAGTGAGAACTGATCCTGTATTTTTTGCCAAGCAGTCTGGACATTTATTGTGGAGTTACATGTAGATATGCGTGTACATATCTCCCAATGCTACCTTGGTGGAGGGAATAAAACAATGTAGGTTTGTTATGGTAGAATAAAAGGTGAATTTTACGCTGACGATGGCGAACAGTTTATCCCAAAACAGCCCAGAATGGAAAATGGCTGATTTAAGATATTTAACAGTATCAGAGCTGTTTTATTCTATTTCTTCAAAACCCTTGGTCTCTTTAATTCTGACACAAATTCAGTTTGTTTTCCGACTCTAGATGATTATTTTTTATGTTCCGTTGATCACTTCTAGAGAAACTTTCAGAACTAGAAAAGCCCTCAGAGAGCTCATACCTCCACCAAGGAGCTTCAGTCCACCCCCAACACAATCTACCAATTCACATATTTTCTATGGAACGTTACAGATACAAATGTAATTACATACAGTTCAAATGTCCTACCAACAATGCGGCCTTCACCCCATCCGACCTAATGAACAGGCGCGGCCTCTAGCGCGGCAGCTCCTAACAGCCTCCCAGCTTCTTAGACAACCAGAGATAAGAATGCCGGCCCAACCGTGCGTATGTCGCTCAGGAAGGAAAGAGAAGTCCGTCACTGTCGCTGTCTGTCACGTGGAGACCCAAAATGTCATGTGGTCAGAGGGGGTTACCCCAAAAACAAGAGCGCCCTCTGGTGGCTTTTAGAGTAAACCGCATTTAATTGTCCACCTGGTTACACTTACATTAAAAAACATCCTGGATCCAGACGGTGATCCAGATCAGTCCCAACATTTCATCATTTGTTTCTTGTCCCATTTCACACATTTCCTGAAAATTTCATCCAAATCCGTCCATGAGTTTTCGAGTTATTTTGAACACAAACAAACAAACAAACAACTGACCCATCATGAGATCATAATCCTTGACAGTTCGTGGTGATTTCAAGTCACATTGCCCAACAAAAAACTTCAACAAAACTCATATAATCTTATTATCTCTTTCCTGCTCCATTTGTCTTCTTTGTCCGTCCCTTCAGTTTATTTTTCCATCCTTTTGGATCACCAACTTTCCCTCCATCAATTCCATTTTCCGAGTGTGAGCAGAGATAATTATGGAGTCTTGAGGAGCCATAAGGCGAGTCTTCAGTATAAATACCTCGCTGTCGGGGCTGGGGCCAATTAGTGGGTGTTTTTTTGTCACTTTGGGAGCCGTTATCCGCTACACAGTCAGCTGTTTATGGGAGTTTACACCCAAAAAAAGACCAGAGGCTCCCCGAAGCGCCTCACTAATATCCTCCACTTTAGAAGACGGCGGCTGTGCGGTGTTCGGATGCTGCGGAGGCTTTTGTGGGGTTTATTTTTTGTTCGTGTTGCCGTGAACGTTCGGTTTCCTCTGCTTCTACCTAAATACTCCAGTTAATTAGGCTGGATTTGAGAATTTGTGTAATGAGCTGGACAAAGCGGGTTCAATTTAGAGTCCCAGAGGGAGGTAATGAATGCAGCAACGTCGGGTTGGGTGTCTAAACATATGCAAACAGAACAGCAGGGCGGGACAAGCCTTCAGCTGGAGGTTTTCATCAAGATTTTCGAGCAAGAACTTGAAATATGAGGTGTTTTTTCTGCAGCTGACCTTATTCTGACCCGTAGCACTGCACGACTCGACAAATGTTTAAAATATAAACTCACAGCGAGCACCGGGCTCCATAAAATTTACATCAACGTGTTTGCACTTCCAGTGTTACGACCAGCGTCCAGACCTCAAGGAATTACAAATGTTATGCATCTATTGCTTATTCAGGGCAGGTTTTAGTGGAAAACAGCTGAAGGGGCTTTCAGCAAGACTCAACAAATTCACTGCTGCACTCTAAAACACATTATTTCCTCAGGTTTGTACCCCAACATGACCGACTGTCGCTGCGTCAAGTAAAGCGTTTGCTAGTTGAGTTAAAACTGGTTGACCTCTTACTTCCTGAATGTATACCTACTGACATCAACGAGATAAGCAGCCTGGCAAGAAGCAAAATGGAGGAAAACCTGGTGTTATGCGAGTCTGAATTCCCTGAACTGTACAAAAGAAGTTTGCTTTTGCATTGAGACCTTACGAGGACTGTACCAAGAAGCAAGTTTGACAGATCCAGACTTTCTTTTTGTTGGCTGGATCAACAAAACCTAAAACCCCAGTCACAGATAAGAGATAAGGCGTAACAGACAGTGGTTGTAGACTTTCTTTGGTTTCTTTGTTCAGACTTTGACTTTATTTACATTAAAAGACGGTGTTCAATGCATCATGTGACTCTTCTTCTGCAGTAAATGGACCAATCATGCGGCACCTACATCAGACAGTCCTGGTTACCATGGTGATCTAACAGGTTAAAACAAAGCCACCTTCATGCTACTCAAAATTCTGACTTTAGGCTTGAAATGAAGACAGATTTAGCAGCTTATTTCTCACCTCAGTTAGTTTCAGAAACACATTTTGTTTACATCAGCAAAAGTTTCCATGTTGTTTGAAATCAAGGACAGTCTCCAATCAGGTGCATCAGGTGAATCCTTGTTGGATTCCTGTTGGACAGTATCTGCCAATCATCTGTCATGATACTGCCTCGTTGTACACCCACAAAGTGTCCAATGTTGGGAAACTACGCAAACTCTTGCATCTAAAAATGCTCCTGTGGACACTTACCGTGAGGGTGAACCAGGTTATTACCTCCGCCAAGGAGGTTATGTGATGGTCGGCGTTGGTTTGTTTGTTTGTGTTCAAAATAACTTGAAAACTCATGGACGGATTTGGATGAAATGTTCAGGAAATGTGTGAAATGGGACAAAGAACTAATGATGACATTTTCTGGGACTGATCCGGATCACCGTCTGGATCCAGGATTTTTTTTTTAATGTAAGTGTAACCAGGTGGATAATTAAATGCGGTTTACTCTAAACGCCACCAGAGGGCACTCTTGTTTTTGGGGTAACCCCCTCTGACCACATGACATTTTGGGTCTCCACGTGACAGACAGCGACAGTGACGGACTTCTCTTTCCTTCCTGAGCGACATACGCACGGTTGGGCCGGCATTCTTATCTCCGGTTGTCTAAGAAGCCGGGAGGCTGTTAGGAGCTGCCGCGCTAGAGGCCGCGCCTGTTCATTAGGTCGGATGGGGTGAAGGCTGCATTGTTGGTAGGACATTTGAACTGTATGTAATTACATTTGTATCTGTTCCATAGAAAATATGTGAATTGGGAGATTGTGTTGGGGGTGGACTGAAGCTCCTTGGCGGAGGTTTGAGCTCTCTGAGGGCTTTTCTAGTTTTATCTGCTTGTATCCACCCTTTCTTTTTTTTTTTGCTAACAGTCCAAAGATCATCTGCTCAATCACAAGGTTTGACATCTGGTTCAGTTCCTTTTTTACCACAGTGGTCCAGAGCAATGCAAACTCTAAGACCAGAGACTGGAGAGTGTCCAGTTTGGGGGGTTTAGATTTGGTGTTCGATTCTTTGCAGATGATGTTGACCTTTTCGCTTCATTGGACTGTGATCTTCAACATGCACTGTGTTAAGCATTTATGATGAGAATCAAAACCTCCAAGTCTGAGGCCATAGTTCTTGGGATTAGGAGTAAGTTGCTGCCTCACCTTACAGAGTATTTAAGGATATAAAGAGTTGGAAAAGTCAAAGTAGAATATATCCTCATTACCTTCTGGAGATAATCTTTCTCTACTGTCATCTTGCTGCTAATTCTCTTCCTTTAAATGCTGTTTGTGAATATGTTTCTGCTGCATTTAATCCTCTTTGGGGAACCTGATCAGGAGGAAGAGATTTATTTAATGCCCTTTGTTTTTAGCAGGAGTTTTTGTAAACCACTCAACTGTTTCTCTTTATATTTCAGGTTTTATCCATCTGTCCTAAAGACATGAGAGCCGACATCTGCGTCCACCTCAACAGGAAGGTAAGAATCAACTGTTTCCTTCTTTGTGACACAACATATGAAGTAGCTTCCCACATAAAAAAATGAAACCCGAGATTTAAAGACGAGTACGTGACAATAAAACTTTCAATAACAAACTCCCGACGTCTGAATCAGCTACAAAACCAACTCTAAACTATCTTCAACAAACGGATTTTCTAGAGACGGTTAATCTCTCGACTGATATCCGTCCTTTAAACTTTGTAAGGCTCAAAGTGCTGAACTGGTTCGACCAAAGGACACCTTCAGTTGTGGAACAAACATCTCCAGTGACAAACACGAGTTACTAAAGTTGGTCTTCAGCGTCTCAAGTGCCTCTGCCTCTGAAATAACCCTCAGACTGTACATTTATTTCAAGTACGAGCTTCTATTTATCAGGTATGAAGGTTTCGACAGGAATGTTTGTCAATAATGTTGGAATACAGACAGATAATTCATTGTACAACACTTAAAGCAGGACAAGACGACCTTCTGTCATAAAGAAAATCGAGGTAGATGTTCTTATAGAGTTTTGAGGGAAGGTGATTGCACTTTAATTTCAGAAGAGGCACATCTGGTTAATGTGCTTTTACACAATATTTGATGTTATAACTGATGCAAAGCTTGTTTGTACTTCCAGAAAAACATAAATAGCATCCCAAGGAGAAGGAAAAATGCAAATATGGTGCTTATTAAACACCACAGTCCTTCCAAGTAACAAAGAAAAAGAAAATAAAGAGTAAAACTGAACTAAAATCAACCTTTCAGCGATATTTAGTAAAGTTTATCCAACAACCTCAAGAATAAACATGCTAGCAGTGTTTGCGTAATGTATTGCATTTGAAAAATTTAATAGAAACTGCAAAACAAACAGGTTTTATACTCGTAGTAGGTGGTTTAGACTTTAAAAACCTTCTGGCATAGCGAACGTTTACCTGACATGACTGGTAAATGTCATGTCAGGTTGCTTTTATCTCTGGATATCATGAAACATGTTCGATACCAGCTGACATGAATGAACAATTACAAAAAAGTCGTCTCTTCATTTTTCTCTCACATATAGGCAAAGTTTGTTTCTTCTTCTACTCTGTTTATTACAGCCATGTAGCCTACAGCGCCACCTTCTGACCACAGTGTATGGCCAAGTTTAATCACTTGACCATAATATAGAAACATGGCCAGTGTTGCCTTTACGGGGCCCAGTGTTGAAGAAAAATCAAAAGAACATGTGACTTCAACTCCAGTCTTCTACAACAACCCGAACTTAGTGTTCCTACTTTATACTTCCTTAAGGGGTTTTAAGAGTTAAGATTTTAAAGGTTTTCAGATTAAGATTTGTGGAAACTCACGCAGACAAAAGCTCATCCTACTCGTCGGACCTTCCATCCATCCATCCATCATCCACCTTTTCCACTTATCCGGGGCTGGGTCTCAGAGGCAGCAGTCTAATCAGAGAGGCCCAGACTTCCCTCGCCCCAGACTCCTCCTCCAGCTCTTCCGGTGGGACTCCAAGACGTTCCCAGGCCAGCCAAGAGACATAGTCCCTCCAGCAGGTCTACCTTGAGGCCTCCTCCTGGTGGGACATGTCAGGAACACCTCCCCAGGGAGGCGTCCAGGAGCCAACCAGAACAGATGTCCAAGCCTCCTCAACTGACTCCTCTCGATGTGGAGAAGTAGTGGCTCTACTCCGAGCTCCTCACCCGATCTCTAAGGGTGCGCCCAGCCACCTTACAGAGGAAACTCATTTCAGCTGCTTGTATCCGGGATCTCGTTCTTTCGGTCATGACCCAAAGCTCATGACCATAGGTGAGAGTAGGAACGTAGACTGACCAGTAAATACAGAGCCTCGCCTTTTGGCTTAGCTCCTTCTTCACCACGTTGGACCGATTCAGCGACCGCATGACTGCAGACGCTGCACCGATCCGCCTGTCAACCTCACGCTCCATCCTCCCCTCACTCGTGAACAAGACCCCAAGATACTTAAACTCCTCCACTTGGGGCAGGACCTCTCCACCGACCCGGAGAGGGGAAGCCACCTTTTTCCAGTCGCTTCACACTTGGCTGCAAACCGCCCCAGTGCACACTGGAGGTCCAGGTTCGATGAAGCCAACAGGACCACATCATCCGCAAAAAAGAAATCTCTAAAATCTCTTGTTAGCTCAATTTTATGTCTTTAATGTGTCGTGTGTTCGTCCAAATTAAGAACTCTGGATCTCTATTAAACTTGACTAACCGACAATCATTTCTGAAGACTTCTCTCCATTTTTCTTCCATAGATCGACAAAGTTTTTTTTGTTTCTTCTTCTTCTTCTTTGAGGTATTTCAGCCGTTGGCAAACTGCTTTTGTATCTGGCTTCTTCCACTCTGTTTATTGCAGCTGTGTAGCGCCACCATCTGATGACACCATACAGTTGGCTCCAAAACAAGCCTAATTCCCATTTTATATTTTTTAGTTTTTTGCAACATTTCTCAAGTTTGCTTGACAAGTATATTGAAAACCCTGGTTATTGTAGGTCTCATCATGTAAAATTTTGGTTTCAGGCTTAATCTCAGTCTTCATCTATTACCCTACCCCTTGGTTCTACTCATGTAAACTTCTGGTGGGGTGTCCTGTTACTAGACAGACCCCTCAACCCCCAATGAAGACAGGACTTCCTGCCCTATGTGGGATTTTGCAGAATTGAGGTGTTGAATTAGGGTTGGACCTCAGCTGCTTGTTTAAACTACAAGCATTCATGAATAAAAACATGAAAATGCAAAACGCTGCAGCAGCAGCAGCAGTGATTGTTCCCTTCAGAGTGCTCTTCTTCTGATGTAAACCTTCACAAACCTCTTAGTTCATGAACACGACGTGAACAGTTTAACTTTGTCACCACGTCAGGCCTTCAAACTTCAAACGCTCCAACCCTCTGCTGCAGTCTGACAGCGAGTCGACTGGAAAAACAAAGCTCCGTGAATGAAAACACAGAGACGTGACGGTGAAGTTAGCGAGGAGATGTTGGTTTTAGAGGTTTTTTACCTTCAGGTGATCGACAGAAAGCAGCAAAATGAAAACACAAGGAACCGAATGAAGGTTTCGCCTGTTGCTCTGATGGATTACTGGAGCTGTGAAATCAGATAACAACTCTGCAGACAGAGAAACGAGCAGAAGAAGGCTGTTTAAAATAAGATGAAGTATATTTAATGGAAACCCCTCTGGTGGAGTTCTACTGTTCTGTTCAATGAGAATTCACAACCTGCTTTAGCTTTAAAAATTTAAACAGCTGATTTATACTGACGATGTGGTGGGAGTTTGTTGTAGTGATACTGAAACTTTTATCCCATCAGTGGTGGTGGGAAACTATTGAGTCACACATTTTTGCAGTTTTGAACATATTGTGAGTCTTTTAGGACAGTTTTTGAGTCGCTTTGGACCATTTATGAGACATTTTTGACAATGTTTGAGTAATTCTGAGGACCTTTTGAGTCACTGTGAACAATTTTAGCTCATTTAAAACAAATTTAGAGTCATTTTGGACAAACTTGAAATCCTTTTGAACAAATTTTGGTTATTTTGAAAAATTATTGGAACAATTTCAACATTTTTCTGTTGTTCATTTGTTCTGGACAAGTTTCCACTCACTTTAAACATCAAGTTGTAAAAGTGTGTCTGGCGGCTGTCTGGATTAGCTAGCTACCTGAAGCTCATGCTAATGCTAAGCTAGTATTTTTAAATGCTAACAGAGGCCAGGAAATACAGCATAGATGTCGCTAATATTTAGCAGCAGCAGGATTCTGATTACAAACTTCCCACAACATTCAAGTGATCAAGTTTGCAGACGACATTCTGCTCTAAATATAGATCTATTTTAGAGGTGACATTAAATACTGACAGACTTCCTGGATGATAAAGTTGCTGTGATTGTATTTGTTGATGTCTGTTCCTGTTTAGTATGTTGTGACACTAAAGTTTTATTCCATCAGTGATGGTGGGAAACTATTGAGTCGTGCATTTTTTGCTATTTTGAACATATTATGAGCCTTTTAGGACAGTTTTTGAGTCTTTTAGGACCATTTATGAGACATTTTTGACAATGTTTGAGTATTTCTGGGGAAGTTTTTGGGTCACTTTGAACAATTTTAGCTCATTTTAAACAAGTTTAGAGTCATTTTGGACAATCTTGAAATCATTTTAAACCAGTTTTTGTTATTTCTGAATGATTATTGGAACAATTTCAGCATTTTTTGTGGACTAGGTTGTTCTCGACAAGTTTCCGCTCACTTTAAACATCAAGTTGCGTATAGCAGCTATCCAGATTAGCTAGCTACCTGAAGCTAATGCTAAGCTAATATTTTTAAACACATTCAAAGAACTGTAGCAGAGACACTACTAATGTTTAGCAGCAGCAGGACTCTGATTGCAAACTTCCAACAACATTCAGGTGATCAAGTTTGCAGACGACACTCTGCTCTAAATATACATCCGTTTTAGAAGCAACATTAAATACTGACAGACTTCTTGGATCGATAAAGTTGCTGCATCAGTATTTGTTGACGTCTGATTAAGTTGAGTTTGTTGTGGTGTTGTTGAACCTTTTACTAGCGGTGGTAGAGGACAGGTGTAGATCCTTCACTTCAGCAAAAGTACAACAAGAAGGTAAAAATAGTCTGTCTGAACATACAGTTTTACAGTGTATGTTGCTTAAACAATGATATTTGACTTATAAACACTTAAAAACATCAAAAACAAACTATAGTGCAGTATTTCTTGTACCTGTAAATGTATAGACATTAAGTTCTATGTATTTGTATTCTGAATTAAATGAAAGCAGCTTTATATAAACTGTCTGATAATCATTTTTAGGTGTCTGTTCTCGTGTCCCTCCACTAATTTCAGATGCAGTCATTCTGTTCCTGCTGCCTGGATAGAAGAGGGCAACAAAAATCATTAAGTTCACGCTCTGGGGAGCACAAATATACGGCAAAGTCATCGATTGCTGAGTCAGTAAATCTGTCAAAAAACAAGCCAAACACACAAAATGCCAAACTGGACTCAAGTTTTGATGAAGTCATGTTAACTCGAGCTGCACTTACAAGCTTTTGAATAGTTTTCACACTTTTATTTCTTAAAATATTTCTGGAATATACAATAAAAAGTGTGTGGAGTTTAAAAAACGTGAACTTTAAGGTGTAAAATCTGCTACTTCTGCCACTTTTCTGCTGCTTTTGAGGCATTTACACGAGTCATTTCTAACCGTCCAATCACCTTCCGTCTTACTCAGGTGTTCAACGAGCATCCTGCGTTCCGGTTGGCCAGTGACGGCTGCCTTCGCTCGCTGGCGGTGGAGTTTCAGACCACCCACTGCGCTCCGGGAGATCTGATCTTTCACGCCGGCGAGAGCGTCGACACCCTCTGCTTCGTGGTGTCGGGGTCACTGGAGGTCATCCAGGACGACGAGGTCATCGCCATCTTAGGTAGGTGGAGGAAGTGATGCTTACTGGTGACACTGGGATTCACTGCCCGCAAAAAAACACTGAATCTGTGTGTTTCGATCAGCAGGAAATCAGTTTGCTGCTTCTCTAGTTGCTAATTTGCATCAATTTCTGTTTTATGTGTTTCATATTTGAACACAGCTTTGGGATTTGGACAGTTAGTTGGACAAACAAAACATCTTTGGAGGATTTTTTTTCAACCTTTTGTAGGCAGAAATAATCAGCTGGAGTAGTACGGTGGATTTGCTGCTGAGTTTGGAGGAGAAAATTAAACGTTGTTCGTAAGTGTGCAACATTTAAACATCTGTGGTGATGCAACACAAATATATGTATAAGATAATACACATTTCTAGTGTTGTAGATCAGCTGTAGTACCTGGTTGTTCCACCAGGTGGAGCCTCTCACTGTTTAATAATGTAGAGACCAGAGGAGGTATCACTCAGATTACAGTTCATGTTGGCAAGCAGAGAGCATTGTGGGAGTTTAGCTAGCACCGGGCACCATGACAAAGACTTCTGAGATGCTTAATGACCTCCAGTCAGAGCTGTAGTTCCTGGTTGATCCACCAGGTGGAGCCTTAACTGTTTGTTACTGTAGTGACGAGTTAACTGGCAGTTCCATGTTGGCAAGCAGAGAGCATTATGTAAAGGAGCACCATGACAAAGACTTCTGAGATGCTTAATGACCTTCATTCAGAGTTGTAGTATCTGGTTGATCCACCAGGTGGAGCTTCTCACTGTTTAACATTGTAGTGATCAGAAAGCACTGCAGGGGTTTAGCTGGTAAAGGAGGACCATGACAAAGTATTTTTATTGTTTTGTTCTTTTTTAACGATTTAACTATAAAATTACAGTTTTTGCCGTATTTAAATGGACAAAAAATCTAATTATTTTACAAACGTTTGCCATTTTTTGAAAGAAAAAATTGTAAATTAAGGATTAAAACATTTTACTCTGTTTTTTTTTTTACAGTTTTTTCTTGTTCTA
Source organism: Dascyllus trimaculatus (assembly GCA_024666655.1). Lineage (NCBI taxonomy): Eukaryota > Metazoa > Chordata > Actinopteri > Pomacentridae > Dascyllus > Dascyllus trimaculatus. Next base: position 29,966,263 of record CM045462.1, on the reverse strand, counting down.
TTAAATTACAGATAATATCAAATCTAATCACTAAAAAAGGATTAATTATTTACATGTTGACGATGAAAAACAAACCAAACCACAGTAATTTGTTCTTTTACAACCTTTAACTATAAAGTTACGCAGTTTTACTGGATTTAAATCAGCAAAAATCTAATTATTTTACAGATATTTACCATTATTAGAAGTAAAACGTGGATGTTAATAATTTTAAATTTTTTAACTGTGATTTTACAGATTTTAGTTTTGTTAAGTAGCTAAGTTAATAATAATAATTTTAATAATATTGTAAAATCACAGTAAAAAGTAATAATTTATATTTTCTCTGTAAAAACAAATAAACCAAAAAACCCCCCCAGGAAATTAATTAATTAAAATCAGAAATAAATATCAGAATTTTACAGACTTTTTGCTGTTATTTGAATGAAACGTGCGTATTAATAATTTAAAAGTGTTAAATGCTATTTTACTGATTTTCCCTGTTTTATTAAATTACAGATGATATCACTAAAATAGTATTAATTTACATTTTGACTGAAAAACGGAAAAAAACAAACCTGTAAATAACGTCCACCAGAGCCGGCCCAGCTTCACGCCCTAGGTGAGATTTAGTATGGCGCCCCCCACTGGGCGTTGCTTTACATCTGAATCACTGTGTCCATTTAATATACAATTGAAAAATCCACGACGCAGTGAGACCAGGATACGACGAGGAAGTACTGAGCAGACATCTCCCAAAAGTCACAGAAAAAAGTATTAATTTACATGTGAGTCAAAAGAAAACAGGTCGTAACTGTGAATAAAGTCTACTAAAGCGACAAATCTATATTTTTTACCAGGTATTTGCTGTTAATTGAAAGAAAATTTATGTCTACTAAGAGCTGACGAATGCTAAATGGGTTTTTTAACCACTACTTTACAGACCTGTTTCGTTAAATTACAGATAATATCTTGTAAAATCACATTAAAGAAGCATTAATTTTAAAAATTTACTGTAAAAAAAATTCCTTTTGCTCTTTTACAAAGTGTGACCATAAAGTAAACTAAAAATATAATTGTTTCATAGATCGTTGCCTTTACTGTCACTGTTTTTACATTTTTTTAACATCCTGTAAGTCGACACGGTAAAATACTGATCTGAGTTTAAAAAACAAAAACTATGCTGTGAGTTTCTCAGTAAAATGATCCTCAGTGAAAAGCTGGTCCCCAGTTTAAGCCGCCAAGCTGTCAGCAGAGAGAGTTTCCTTCCTGAAGGGGGCGGGGCCAACAGCAGCTTGTTGGTTTTTCAGATTAAAAGCCCGTTTAGAACCGGAGTGGTACAGTCGTGGTGAAACGAAGCAACTTGATGGTATTTTGAGGTGAAAACTTGAAAGACGCGTCGTCGTTTACCGCCACGGTTTGTTATCTGGTGAGAGCAGAACGTTTCAGAACCAGCATGAAGACGTCTCTGGATTTAAAACCACAACTCTTCCTGCTTCCACCTCCGTCCTCTTCTGCCGCCGCCTCATCTACCCTCAGATCCTCTCCGACCTTTCCACCTCGCCGCCTCCCTCGTTGTACCATCGAATCCTCTGTTCCTTCATCCAAGTCGACTCCTGCCTCTTCTTCTGTTCTTTCTACTGAACCATCGCAATCGAGTTTGTCTCTAAGGATCTGTTGCTTTCTTACTGAGAAGAAAAAGAAGAAGAAGAAGAAGAAGAAGAAGAAGAAGAAGAAGAAGAAGAAGAAGAAGAAGAAGAAGAAGACGAAGACGAAGACGAAGAAGAAGAAGAAGCACCAGGATTAAGGTTTCATGTTCTTTCTCAGTCACCAGTGAAGTTTAAGTTTTATATTCAGACTTACAGATGAGGAAAAGACTCTCAGGACGACCACATGTTGTTTACAAAAAGCTGAATCCTGGCCTAAATATTAAATTAACCTGTTCTGGTTCCTCCTGAGGGTCTCTGACGTTGAACCCTGAGAAGCAGCGAAGCCCAATAAGTTCTAAATGTCAGTCTGGAGGAAAACGACGGCAGGATCCAAACGTCCTCCCAGAGACGAGGCAGCTAATAAGCTTTTTATGAACCTCTGACCGCTGTCTGCTCCGACTCAGGCTGGTGATGGAGTTAAAGAGGAGGAGGAGGAGGAGGAGGAGGAAGAGGAAGACGTCCACGCTGCTGCTGCTTTACTGTTTCGTCGTTCTTCTTTCTCCTAACAAGCGTTCTCTGTTTTGTTCACATTAAGCTGCCAGAACATATGTTAAATAATGCAGCATGAACACTGTAATAATATTTTAGATCATTTAAATGCATTAAAACTGTTTAATTTTACAGTTACACACTGCAAAAAATATGAATTACTATTATGATAAAAAAAAAAAGACAAAACAGATTTTTTATATTGACATTATTACAGGCTTTTCTGTTGTTATCATGTAAATTAACGTTTTTTTAAACTTTATTTTCTGAGTTTTTATTTAGTATTATCTGTATTTTGTGTAAACATAGAACAAATCTGTGAAATAATTAAAATTAAAGAATATCCACCATGTTTCAGCCTTTAATCTTCACAAATTTTCTTTCAAATTACAGCAAAAATCTGTAAAATAACACATTTTTTAAAATTAATTTGAATAATGTTCAATTTTGCGACCACACATTATGAGAGCACAAATTACATTTATAAAAATATACAGTGTTTACCTATTTATTTTTTACAGTTAACATACAAATTAATATTTTTCCTGTAATTTTACTAAATAATAAAAATTTATAAATTTACTATTTTTAAAGTCCCTGATTTACATATTTTTTCTTTCAAATAATTATATTTTTGTTGATTTAAATCCAGTAAAACTGTGTAATTTTATAGTTAAACCTTGTAAAAGAACAAATAACTGGTTGCATGAAGAGAGATTTTTGATGTGGACGTCAGAGCCAGGTGGTCCATTAGGCAATATAGGCAAACGCTAAGGGCGCCGTGGCCTCCAGGGGGCGCCACAAAATCGGGAAAAATTCACCTTCAATATAATTATATTAAAACTAGTTATTACAATTAACTCTTTAAACACGTAGCGTACAGCAGATGAGTCGACCCACGTATGTAAAACTCAGCTACTTCCTCTTGAGCTGGTCGGTCTCTGATTGGTCGGTGGCGATGGAAGCTGACCAATCAGACAGTCTGTAGGATTACCATAACACCATCATCAGTTTCCAGGTAGGTAGGCAGCCGGACGTCCTCGGTGTCGGTGGGTTTAAAATAAGTTTTTACCAAGTGGATCGCTGCGTCGCTGGTTCCATTATCAGACACGACTGTAGAAGCTCCTCTAGATGGAAGGTTTAAGAGTGTAGGAAGGGTTTAGAAGAGTGTGGGGAGGGTTTATAAAGCCTTGAAATATATATATAAATGTGGTGAAGGGTATGGAGGCAGATTCCATTGGAGTCTGTAGCTGCTTATAACGTATGTGCTCGTAATGTTTCTAACTGCAGCTTGGAATCTCAATGGGACTCACCTGGTAAAATAAAGGTTTAATAAAAACATTAGATTAAATAAATGTAAGGTCGCCACTTCGCGGATTTCGTTTGTCGGGTTCTGGAACGTAACCTCAGCGATAGACGAGGGACCAAAGCCGAGAAAGTCTTTTCTGTAGTGCAGTAACACACTAAAGTCGTTGCTTTGTGTCGTTTATCTGTCCATTGGCGGTGATGTTTTTATGTTAGTTACATCTTTGTTTCATCCCTTACAGTGTCTCCAGTCGGTTCACCGTTAACGAGGGTTTTGCTGGGTTCTTACGAGGCTTTCATTGAGTTCTACAGATTATTTCTTTCGTTCTTTCCGTCCATAAATTTCGGATGAATTTCCTTGAGCTTGTTGGGGAGCAGCTGAATAAACAGACGCCTCTTAGCCTGAATTATCTATTAATGATTTCTCCCTTCTCTTTTTTTTTTTTTGTTTTTGCCAAAACGAGGAGCTGATTAATTTTTGAATCCATTATTCATGCTGGGTTATGAGGAGGGGATTCTGCTCTGGACTTCTATTCACTCAGCAATATGCTCTGGCCCGTCGAGCCTTAGACCACATATGAGCCTGGCTGTTTTACAAGACGCGGTAATAAGAATCAGCACAGGGCTGTTTGGATGGAAAAGACCAGGAGAGGAATTTATTAAGAGCTCAGGTTAAAGGGACGGCGATGAAAGGCGACCTGCCGCCGAGAGCTCCTGCTTCTTAGTGTGGAGCTGCTTTTAATGACTCCAGACTGGAGAAAGATAACGTCCTCAGAGACACTTAACTCTTCACCTCCGGTCATGATGTTAGAAATTCACACAGCTGCATCTGCTGTTTCCATAACTACAGTGTCCAACCTCCTCCTTGCTTTTCAACAATTCATCTTGGTTAATTTAATTTGCCGTTTTTGATGATAATTTCAAAAAAAAAAAAGCAGCCAGTTGTTGCTAGAAGATGCTATAAAGACTCCTGTATCTGGAAGGTCTGGTCACTGGTGAATCAATACTCCTGGATAGAAATACACCGTGAAGACTAAAGAACACTCCAAGAACCTCTGTGAACAGCTGGAAGGAGGTTCTTTGGTCTGATGAGGCCTAAATTTAGATTTTTTTGCCTTTGGACTACACACTTTATATCATCACAAACACACCTTCCCCATCGTGAAGCATGGTGGTGGCGGCATCATGACATGAAGCATGGCGGTGGCAGCATCATGATGTGAAGCATGGTGGTGGCAGCATCATGTCATGAAGCATGGTGGTGGCAGCATCATGATGTGAAGCATGGTGGTGGCAGCATCATGATGTGAAGCATGGTGGTGGCAGCATCATGATGTGAAGCATGGTGGTGGCAGCATCATGTCATGAAGCATGGTGGTGGCAGCATCATGACATGAAGCATGGTGGTGGCAGCATCATGACGTGAAGCAAGGTTGTGGCAGCATCATGTCATGAAGCATGGTGGTGGCAGCATCATGACATGAAGCATGGTGGTGGCAGCATCATGACGTGAGGCATGGAGGTGGCAGCATCATGATGTGAAGCATGGTGGTGGCAGCATCATGACGTGAAGCATGGTGGTGGCAGCATCATGTCATGAAGCATGGTGATTGCGGCATCATGACGTGCAGCATGGAGGTGGCAGCATCATGACGTGAAGCAAGGTGGTGGCAGCATCATGTCATGAAGCATGGTGGTGGCAGCATCATGACATGAAGCATGGTGGTGGCAGCATCATGACGTGAGGCATGGAGGTGGCAGCATCATGACGTGAAGCGTGGTGGTGGCAGCATCATGACGTGAGGCATGGAGTTGGCAGCATCATAACGTGAAGTATGGAGGTGGCGGCATGATGATGTGAAGCATGGCAGTGGCAGCATCATGACGTGCAGCATGGAGGTGGCAGCATCATGATGTGAAGCATGGTGGTGGCAGCATCATGACGTGCAGCATGGAGGTGGCAGCATCATGACGTGAAGCATGGTGGTGGCAACATCATGACGTGAGGCATGGAGTTGGCAGCATCATGACATGAAGCATGGTGGTGGCAGCATCATGATGTGAAGCACAGTGGTGGCAGCATCATTTCACTCATCCACTATATAGTGAAACAGCCATCTTGTAGCACTGTTGAGTTCTCAACAGTACCTAACTGACATGAACTCACGAGACTCACCAAACTGTAGTTTCCAGAAGATACACCCCATATCAGTCGACTTACGCCATCATGCATTATCTCTCAGTTGTAAGAAGTAGAAACATTATCTGCAAGTAAATGTGATTTTCTTCCTCCTGTTGAGAGTTTCTGGTGAGAATAAAACCCCTCGTCTGTCTGAGCAGCATAAATTATTACTGCAGGAATCACATCAGAGACTTTAATTGTTCAGATAAAACTGTTAACATGTTGTTAAGGAGCTCAGTTATTAAATATTTGCACCGGAGCTAAAATGACAGTGGAGCCGTTTGAAAGCAGTTATTTTAATGTATGTAGCTGCTTTGCAAGATTAATTCAGTTCTTATATTAATAACACAGTGACGCACTTGTGTAGGTGGACAGATCACAGCTGTAGTATATAAATAAAGTCATACGTGCACAGATTGGTATTAAAAAGTTAGATTTCCATGTTGTGAGGAGATGTTCGTCCAGAAATAGCATCTTTGTGGTGTCCGTGGCCTCAGATGTGCTGCAGATGTTCAGGCAGCTGCAACAGGAATAATTATGGATATCCACTGAATACTTATGCAGCATCCAAGTCTGAAATGCATCAGCAGCTGTGAGTCTGCTGTGTAAAAATACTCTGTAAAGAAGGCGAATGAAGAAACCGACGATCAGTAGACAGCTTTAGATTTGTATTGTCTTGTGTTGGAGTAACAGCTTCCTGTTTACGACTTATAGTTTGCTCATCATGTGACTGTTAAACTGTTGAGCTGTGTAGTTGGAGGGGAGCAGATTTTAAAAAATAGTTTCTCCTTTAATTTACCTTACATGTCAACGTGGCCTGCCTAATTCAAGGAGCAGGATGTTCTCAAAAACTGAGCTACCGAGCAAGAAAGAGACGAGTGAGGGAGGCCACCAAGACACCTATGACTCCTCTGAAGGAGTTTATTGTATGTTAGGAAAAGCTCATATTAAATCTGGACTGGAGTTCATCAGAAGACATGTGGAGACTCTGAAGTCAACTGGAAGAAGGTTCTTTGGTCTGATGAGACCCAAGTTAAGCCTGGCAGCATCATGATATGAAGCACGGTGGTGTAAGCGTCATAATGTGAAGCATGGTGGTGGCAGCATCATGATGTGGAGCATGGTGGTGGCAGCATCACGACGTGAAGCACGGTGGTGGCAGCATCATGAATTGAAGCATGGTGGTGGCAGCATCATGATTAAAGCACGGTGGTGGCAGCAGCATGACGTGAAGCACGGTGGTGGCAGCATCATGATGTGGAGCATGGTGGTGGCAGCATCATGACGTGAAATATGGTGGTGGCAGCATCACGACGTGAAGCACGGTGGCGGCGACATCATGACATGAAGCATGGTGGTGGCAGCATCATGACGTGAAGCATGGTGGTGGCAGCATCATGATTAAAGCATGGTGGTGGCAGCATCATGACGTGAAGCATGGTGGTGGCAGCATCATGATTAAAGCACGGTGGTGGCAGCAGCATGACGTGAAGCACGGTGGCGGCGACATCATGACATGAAGCATGGTGGTGGCAGCATCATGATGTGAAGCATGGTGGTGGCAGCATCATGACGTGAAGCATGGTGGTGGCAGCATCATGATTAAAGCACGGTGGTGGCAGCATCATGACGTGGGGCATGGTGGTGGCAGCATCATGATGTGAAGCATGGTGGTGGCAGCATCATGACATTGAGCAAGGTTGTGGCAGCATCATGACGTGAAGCATGGTGGTGGCAGCATCATGACATTGAGCATGGTGGTGGCAGCATCATGACATGAAGCATGGTGGTGGCAGCATCATGATGTGAAGCATGGTGGTGGCAGCATCATGATGTGAAGCATGGTGGTGGCAGCATCATGATGTGAAGCATGATGGTGGCAGCATCATGTTGTGAAGCACGGCGGTGGCAGCATCATGTTGTGAAGCATGGTGGTGGAAGCATCATGATTAAAGCATGGTGGTGGCAGCATCATGACGTGAAGCATGGTGGTGGCAGCATCATGATTAAAGCACGGTGGTGGCAGCAGCATGACGTGAAGCACGGTGGCGGCGACATCATGACATGAAGCATGGTGGTGGCAGCATCATGATGTGAAGCATGGTGGTGGCAGCATCATGACGTGAAGCATGGTGGTGGCAGCATCATGATTAAAGCACGGTGGTGGCAGCATCATGACGTGGGGCATGGTGGTGGCAGCATCATGACGTGAAGCATGGTGGTGGCAGCATCATGACATTGAGCATGGCGGTGGCAGCATCATCATGTGAAGCATGGTGGTGGCAGCATCATGACATTGAGCATGGTGGTGGCAGCATCATGACGTGAGGCATGGCGGTGGGAGCATCATGACGTGAAGCATGGCAGTGGCAGCATCATGACGTGAGGCATGGCGGTGGGAGCATCATGACGTGAAGCATGGTGGTAGCAGCATCATGACGTGAGGCATGGCAGTGGCAGCATCATGACGTGAGGCATGGCAGTGGCAGCATCATGACGTGAGGCATGGCGGTGGGAGCATCATGACGTGAAGCATGGTGGTGGCAGCATCATGACGTGAGGATGTTTCTCAGCAGCAGATCCTTGAAGGCTTGTAAAGGGTTAAAATAAAGCAGCAGAGTCCTGATTCTGTTTATAATCTTTCTACTTGGACTCTGGTGATCCAAACTACTACAACTTGTGTTTCGTCACATTTTCTACACATTAATCTGACAACAGAACTCTTCCCGTCTCTCGTCGACCTACAGCTCATATAAAATGGTCCCACGTGTTGCCGTCACCAGACGCAGCAGCATTCGGTAATTAAAACACCAATTATTTAAATTAATGGTCTCATTAGCATAAGTGGTTCTGATTAAAATCACGTCGATCATGTTGGGACTTTTTGGGCAGATCGGGTTCCTCAGAACGAGCTTCATTAAACTTCTTTATTACTTTTCCTGCGGCGACTCATTAATCATTCAACAGTGGACGAAATTAAAAGCGCCTCAGACACGTCGGTCGCCGTTCATCTGAGGGAAAACCTACATTTGTCCACCGTGAAGAGGCTGAAGTGATGGTCTGAGTGTGGCAGCTCCACCTCCTCGTTCTGGATGACGGCTGACGGAGGCTCCAGCAGCATCAGCAGCCCTTCCACCAGACGCCCACAACCAATCTCAGTTTGTGCTGATGGAGGATTGAGGCTGCAGCCGCTGAGCTGGTCAGGAGGTTGCTTTAAATCCATAAACACCAGGACCACCGAGTCACAGGACGAGATCAGGAAAACAACCTGAGCAGTGAATTATGTCTGGTGTTTTTATCTGTAAAAAATACAGTGAGTGAGTCTAATAACGATAATAATGATATTTTGACTGATTTAAAAACAGTAAAAGAAAAACTTTTACAGTTTAACATCAGAAAACAAGAGATTATTATTTGTAAAAGAAAAATAAAGAACTGTTTTGTGGACATTATTTACAGTTTTGTACTTTTAGGGTTTCATGTAAATTAATATCTTTTTTATGTGATTTTTGCTATTTTTTATCTGTAATTTAATAAAACAAGGAAAATCTGTAAAATAACATAATAATAAACTAGTTTTATATATATATATCTTTCAGTTGTCAGTGTAAAATATAACTATTTGCTGATTAATATGCAGCTAAAAGTAGTTTCACTGTAAAACACTAAAATAATGAATTCCTGTCTGTGAAAATAGAAACTACTGATGTGGACCTGATTTATAGGGTTTTTATTCTGACAGCAGTAATGCATCCATCTACACCCGTCTCCATCCATCTCCATCCATCTCCATCCATCTCCATCCATCTCCATCATCTACACCCGTCTACATTTGTCTCCATCTAAATTCATCTCCATCCGTCTCCATCCATCTACACCCATCTCCATCCATCTCCATTGGTCTCTATCATCTACACCCATCTACATCCATCTCCATCCATCTACACCCATCTCCATCCATCTACACCCATCTCCATCCATCTACACCCATCTCCATCCATCTACACCCATCTACACCCATCTCCATCCATCTACACCCATCTCCATCCATCTCCATTGGTCTCCATCATCTCCATCCATCTACATCCGTCTCCATCCATCTACATCCATCTACATTCGTCTCCATCCATCTACACCCATCTACATCCATCTCTATCCATTTCCATCCATCTCCATCCATCTTCATCATCTACTCCCATCTACATTTGTCTCCATCCAAATTCATCTCCATCCGTCTCCATCCATCTACACCCATCTCCATCCATCTACTCCCATCTACACCCGTCTCCATCCATCTACACCCGTCTCCATCCATCTACACCCATCTACACCCATCTCCATCCATCTACACCCATCTCCATCCATCTCCATTGGTCTCCATCATCTCCATCCATCTACATCCGTCTCCATCCATCTACACCCATCTACATCCATCTCCATTGGTCTCCATCATCTACACCCATCTACATTCGTCTCCATCCATCTACACCCATCTACATCCATCTCTATCCATTTCCATCCATCTCTATCCATCTTCATCATCTACTCCCATCTACACCCGTCTCCATCCATCTACACCCATATACACCCATTTCCATCCATCTACACCCGTCTCCATCCATCTACATCCATCTCTATTGGTCTCCATCCATCTCCATCTGCCTACACCCTGATACTAACAGGGGGATCTAACCTCCACCCTGCCTGGTCAGGAAGCCTCCACATCCAGCAGCTAATTGGTGGAGGCTGCTGCTCTCCAGGGATCTCATTGCTTTCTGAGAGGCTGCTGCTGGTTCAGGAGTAAAGACTCCTTCAGGGCCGTGGAGATGCTTCCACTCAGAGTGTCAGTGGGAGCTGTGGACAGTGTGGACTGATTCTCATGTGGGTCGGCTGTCAGCTCTGACGGATGAGTCCTGATTAGTTTTACTGCTGACTCTGGAAACGTTTCTACCTGCTGGAAAAGTTTCTCAGAAGGTTGAAGCTTCCTGGTTTTATTCTCTTTATTCTTATTATTTACTTCTGACTGAAAGCAAACTGTAAAAAATAACATTTTTAACAGTTTCTAACCCAGAGTTTCATGTTAACCCTAAAAATGGAGGCCAATACTGTAAATAATTTCATTGAAGGTACAATAACACTAATTTTACTATATTTAAATCAACAAAAATATCATTAATTCACAGATATCTGCAGTTATTTGAAGGGGAAATTATGTGTGTTGAAGACTTAAAAGTGGTAATTTTTTTTAGTGTTGTTTTACAAAATTTCCCATATTTGTTAAATTACAAATAATATTTAGTAAAATCACAGAAAAAAGGGATTAATTTACATGTTGACGCTAAAAATACAGGCTAGAACTGGAAATAAATTCTATTTGAATGTACAGTAGCACCATTTTTACTATATTTAAATCTGCAAAAATGTCATTATTTTACAGATATTTGCCATTTTAAAGAAAATAATTACTTATATTACAGACTAAAAAAGGTAAATGTTTGTTTGTGTTTTGTAAATATCATTTTGTCACTTTCAGTTTGCTATAATAGAGATTAGGGAAGCACGAAAACATCGGCGTCCGATATTATCGGTCAATATTGTCAATTATGACGTCATTGCGATAATTAAAATGAGTGGATAATAATGAAGACTTTGAATCTTGGTTTTTGCCGTTGGTCTGTGTGTTGTTGTTTGTCCTCATGCCTGGCTCCTCAACCCCTCCCCTCCCTGATAGTACTGTCGCATGTGTGTGATGTCATCAGACTCAGCATGTCGTGGCACTGACCAGTGTGGACTTTCTTTACCGTGTCTGAAGAAGACACTTCACTAGGGCTGGTCTGGAATATGGGAATATCTGAATATTGGTTAGTTGTGGCGGTATTGGGATAATAGTTTTGATATTCAAAAAGTCCTGCGCGCTGCCGTCGGGCGCCGCCGAGCGTTGCCAAGCGTTGACGAGCGTTGCCGAGGCTGTAGTGCCACCGGGCACCACCGAGTGCTGCTGAGCGTCGCCGAGCGTCACCAAGGCTCTAGAACACCACCGTGGTTGTAGTAGGTGGACCTGCCAACTCCGGTGTCATCCTCCCTCCCACTCCCTGCCCCGCCCCCTCGCCAGCCGGCACCGCGGCACAAACCAATCGGTTGACATCATCGGTTATCGGCTGCAAGAAGTATAAAATTATTGATTATCGGTATCGGTTGAAATTGGCATCATCGTGCATCCCTACTAGAGATAACTGTATTTGTAGATAGATGATAAATAGATTGAACATAATAGGATCACTGTCAGTGAATATTTAAACTACACTGTAAAAAAAAATACAAAAAATTGAACAGTTTCTACCAATTTACTGCTATTTTACAAATTTTCCCTGCTTTGTTAAATTACAGATAATATCTCGTAAAATCACAGAAAAAATGTAATAATTTACATGTTTACATTTTAAAAAAAACAAACAAGCCAAAACTGTAAATAATGTCCACATTAATATTTTCTATTTTTACAAATCTAATTTCATTTTTTTTTACAAGTTTTAACTGTAAAATTGCAAAACAGTTTTTTTTTTTTTTACTGTATTTAAATCAGCAAAAATAATTTCAGTTTAACAAATGTTTGCAATTATTTGAAAAAGAATTCTATAATAGGGGTTTTAAAATGGTAAATTATGTTTTTACTGTCTTTTTCACAGATTTTGTAGTTTTGTTAAATTACAGACTAAAAATATCTCCATCAAAAATTTAGACTTTAACAAATATTAACTCGTTGTTTAATAGAATTGCAGTTTTTGCTGTATTTAAATCGAGTAAAAACTATAAGTGAAACATCTTTGATAGACTCAGGCAGATGCTACGACTGAAACCACGAGCATCATTGGTTTAATCAGGTGGTTTTTTTAAAGTTAAACGCAAATTAAATCAGAAATTTTCACTGGAGGAAGCAGAAAACACTGAGAGTCCTGTGTGTCGCTGCAGAAACGACCTGATTTTAATGTCAGTTGGATTCTTTTGAGGCTTTCCTTCTTCCTTTAGTCCTTTTATTTCCTCCTGTGGCTGCATTAACACTTAGCTCTCGTCCTGTTCTTCCACCTCCACGCTCTGCTTCCACTCTGCTCCGGTCGAGTCTAAAAGCTCCACGCTCGGCTGGAAAACCTGATGAAACAAGGGAAACTGTACCTGCTGCTCTGGTTGCTAAGGACCCGTCCAGGTGAAAGTGTTGCTAAGGAAGGAGGAGTGAGGATGTTGGTGAGGAGATGCAGCAGGTTTATATTTAAAGCTTCGCTGCTGGTCTGCAGACAACCAGCGTCGTCCGTTAAACGTCTCATTAAGTGACATTTTCGACGCTTCCTTTTCACGTTATGTCATCAGATCATCACAGAAACTCACGTAAACCATCGGATGAGTGAAGATCAGCTGCAGCAGCGTTGATGTATCAGCTGTTTAACCGATCAATCAATCAATATCACCTCCAGATACACTGTAAAACAAACACAATGTGAAATATCTGGCAGCAAAGGTTCCAAACACATATGTTTAAAGACAGTTTAATACTGGAACGTTCACAAACCATGACAACGATGAAAACAACAGCAAATATCTGTGAATAATTCCATTTTCAGCTCATTTAAATGCAGTAGAACAGTGTAATTTAACGAAATATTAACTTTTTTGTTTTCACAGTCGACGCCTGAATTAATTCTTTATTTCTGTGAATTATTTAGATATTATCTGTAATTTAATAAAACTGGGAAAATCGGTAAATATTTTTAAATTATTCACCATTTTTTATCCCATTAATATACATCTTCTTTTTCTTTTGCAAATATCTGAAAAATAATGATAATTTTTTTTTGCTGATTTAAATACAGAATAAAATCGAGTAATAGAATGTAATTTTACTGTGAAATTCCTAGGAAGAACAAATTAGCGATTACATATTTTTGTAAATAAATATTTCCAGAAAAAATAATTTAAAAATAATTAATAATAATAATTTTAAAATATATTTTAGAATTTAAAAAGAAATAACTGAACTGAATTTTCTTTATAGAACCAAAATAAGCTGAAAGTAAGTCGGACTAACTGGAATAAGCCCGGCTTGTCTGGTAAACTTGATGAAAATGTTATTTTATTTTGATATATTTGCTGTTATCGTCCCCGTTTTGTTAAATTGCAGATAATGACTAGTAAAATTACGGCAAACATATATATTAAACATGAATATTAACTTATTTTTTTAATGTCCACATCAAAAAATACCTTTACTTTTATAAAAGGTCGTTTGTTCAACATTTGACTGTAAAGTTGCACCATTTTTACTGCATTTATATCAGCAAAAAACAAAAAACATTATTTTACAGATATTTTTCAAAATAAAAATTATGTTACATTAAGGATTGTATCATTTTAATTTAACAGATTTTCCTAGTTTTTTTTTTTTTTACACCATAACATCTAATAAAATCACAGAAAAAGCATTATGTTTTATATTAAATCAACCCCTCCTCTGACAACAACAAAGAGTTGGAACGTTGTTAATCACAGTGGAAATTCTTCGGTCTTGTCTTAAAGCAAAGCTGGTTTTATTTCCTTGTTAAACTCATTTTTTTGGTGAATGAAATATCAGAAGATGTGGAGGATGAGCATCGAACATCAACGCTACTAAGCTCTTCCTGGACTGTTCATTATATTACACTACATGTGCAGCTGTTTTACTAGTTCCCGGTTTTTATTCATGTGTTATTTTTGATCTGTTATACTGTCGGTGCTGCACCACAGCTGGAAACACAATGTCCCTGAGGGAACCGTCACAAGGGATTAATATAGTATCCATCCATCCACCCACCAATCTATCCAACCATCCATCCATCCATCCATCCATTCATCCATCCATCCATCCACCAATCTATCCATCCACCCACAAATCTATCCAACCATCCATCCATCCATCCATCCATCCATCCATCCATCCATCCATCCATCCATCCATCCATCCATAAATCTATCTATTCATCCATCCATCCACCAATCTATCCAACCATCCATCCATCCATCCATCCATCCATCCATCCACCAATCTATCCAACCATCCATTCAGCCATCCATCCACCAATCTATCCAACCGTCCATCCATCCATCCACCCACCAATCAATCATCCATCCATCCACCCACCAATCTATCCAACCATCCATCCATCCACCAATCTATCCAACCGTCCATCCATCCATCCATCCACCAATCAATCATCCATCCATCCACCCACCAATCTATCCATTCATCCACCCACCCAGGTATCCATCCAACCATCCATCCATCCACCCACCCACCTATCCATCCATCCATCCATCCAACATCAATCCATCCATCCATCCAACATCTATCTATCCATCCATCCATCCATCCATCCAACATCCATCCATCCATCCATCCACAAATCTATCCAACCATCCATCCATCCATCCATCCATCCATCCATCCATCCATCCGTCCATCCGTCCGTCCGTCCATCTGTCCATCTTTAATTTTCTCTTTTGTCCAACCAACACTCCAGAATCAAAAGATGTTCAGTTTGATGCTGCATAAGACAAAGAGAAGCAGAAGTCCTCTTAATGATGAGCTGGAATCAGGTCATTTTTATCATCTAAAGCATGAAAAAGATCAACTGGACAATGGATCAGTAACCAGGACCTTAGAATTTATAATACAGTCTGTAAGAATCTCGTCTCCTTCATAAAGAAGCCACCTAATCAGGCATCAGTGATCAGTATCAATAATTCTCAGGTACCTTGTTTTGCTCTTTGGCTCTAAATCTTGACTTTCCTGTCGGCTGTGTTTCCAGGTAAAGGCGACGTGTTCGGAGACGTCTTCTGGAAGGAGACCACCCTCGCTCACGCCTGCGCTAACGTCCGGGCGCTGACCTACTGCGACCTGCACGTCATCAAGAGGGAAGCTCTGCTCAAAGTCCTGGAGTTTTACACGGCCTTCGCCAACTCCTTCTCCAGAAACCTCATCCTCACCTGCAACCTGAGGAAACGGGTAAGAAATCAAAGATTTTCTACACAATACCGACACAAAGGCGCTGATGGATGCATAACCGCTTTGTCGTAACTCCACCATGATGAGTGGGATGGTCCTTAGTGGAAGCTGTGGGCTGTTTGGAAGGATTGTATTGGTTTTGACTTTGGACGTAGTGACTTTCAATGCTTTGTCGACGACTGTTTTGAAGCTTCAAGTTTAGAATGTGGTGGTCTTTTGATGAGTGTGTGGTGAATGTGACTGACTGGTTCGGTAGCTCCGCCCTAAAACATAACCTGCTTTATCGTCTATTTTCCTCCAAATGGGACCATAAATTACAAAAGTAACACCATACCGTATTAAAGGAGTCTTGAAGCTACCAATTAAGACCATAAACTCTTTCGGAAAGTGTTTAATGAGGAAGCAAAACAAGCATGAAGTGGAGCCATTTTCTCATAGACTTCTGTACAATCAGAGTCGCCCCCTGCTGGCTGTTGGACAGAATGCAGGTTCAACGTTCTTTTATATGCTGCCACAGCTGTCAAATTTATTGCTAGCTAGATATGCTAATGCTAGTCATGAGTAATGAATAGTGCTGGAACTATATAGTTTATTTAGGAGAAATCCATATTTTATGACTTATTTTATTATTTATAAAAGTTTTACTTGGACGTTTCGTTGGACGTGATGAATTCTTTAAACGCGTTGCCGGTTTTGCTGTGGAGACGTGAATCATTTGAGTTGTTGGAAACAAGACGTGACCCCGCTGCTGCTGAAATGATTCAGAATCAATCCACGTCTGGCAAAGTTCCTGCAAAGTGTGGTCTGGCTTCTCCAGCTTCACTTGTAGAGTCAGAATCTAAGCCTTGAACTGAATGTTGCTGATTGAAATGCAGCTCAGGAGCCTGAATCCACTTCAGGCTTGTGCTTTTTGACTTTCCACTGGAGGAATCTGACACTTTCTGGCGTAGCTGCTGATGTTTCGTACGAATGATTCAGCCGGAGGAGTTCCGTGTCCATGCAGGAGGCCTGTTGTTTAACTTTGCAAAGACTTCCTGCCACTTCTTCACCTGGTTGAACGGCGGAGGCTCGATTCGGACCGTTTGACCCGCCTTCCCCTCGTGTTTTCCACCTTTTTCTCCGCGCTTCCTGCTTTCCTTTCATAACGAGCCTGTTGTTGTTTACTCGTCCTTAAGTTGTTTTTCATGCTTCATATTCTCTCGGCTCGACAGGTCGCCTCCAACACCATAAATTATACATCGGATGCTGGTAGCCTCATTACGTCCGTTGCCCTTTCGCCCGTTCTTACTGATGTCCTAGCAGGCAGCCTCAGCTCAGCAGCAGTTTTCAGTCACTGCGGTTTGTTTGTGTGCGTCTTTTCACTGCATAATTTATGGATTATTATTTATTGATAGGTCTTTCTTATCTATTAAGGCTGCATCTAGGCCTGTGTGTGACCATGTGCACGTAGACACAAAGAAAACTGTTGTTTTTCCACCTTAACAAACTATTTGTGTCTAAATATACCTGTGGTGGATCGTAATGTTAATATCTCGGATGTTTGTGTCGCCTCTCAAACTTTACTGCTTCAGAAGGAGCAGTGATGTTTTGATCTTGGCTCCAGCTCTTAGATATTTATTGAAATGACATAAATGTGTATATTGATCACTCATCTAAGGGAAATGATCTTAATGCAGGCTGCAGTTCTCTGAAAGATGGTGATGGCAGCGTATGGATTTAGTCCTGAACTTATGAGGCAAAACTTAAAGTCCTATGTCCCTGTTTTTGCAGAGCATTGTAGTTACTGGGTAATTTTGGTGCCTAAGTCTAACTAAATGAACTCTGGGTGAAAATCTTGTTGCAGACAAGTATTTTCTACCAGGGAGGGAATGTTTTTTTTTCTGAAGGGTAACTAAGAATTAGTTTGTAGGTTTTAAGTGAAGTATCTCAAGAACTGCTGGATGTAGTGCTGTGAAATTTTAAAACTAATGTTAGTAGGGATGCTGTATTGCCAGAAGTCATTAACCACCATGTAAGTCTTTGTCATGGTGCCCCTTTACTGGCTAAACTCCCACAATGCTCTCTGCTTGCCAACATGAACTGCCTGTAGTCTGAGTGACGCCTCCTTGTGGTCTCTAGATCAGTGGTTCTCAACTGGTCCAGCCTCAGGACCCACTATGTCTCTATTAATAACGGTCGCGACCCAAATTTTCAAGTTTGCTGTTCCTGTTAACAAATTAAGGTGTATTGGGTGTCGTCTCAACTCATTTTGATACAATTTAGGAAAATTGTGGCTTTTTTTGGGCTAATTTTGGTATATTTGGACGTTTTTGCCAAGTTTTGGGCATATTTTGGCCCATTTTGACAGATTCTGAACACATTTTGGTTCATTTTTGGGATGTTTTAGTGTAAATTTTTCCAATAAGCTGGCAGAGAAAAATCTAGAAGTTAATAGTGGGCAACTACTGGTGTCACCACCACAAAATATCTTGCTGTTGAAAGCAAACTGTGTCTTTAAAATAAAAGGCTTTATACCACTAATTTTTTTTGCGGGGGTAATGTTTCTGCGACCCTCTAAAAATGGCGTGGCGACCCACTTTTGGGTCCCGACCCACCAGTTGAGAACCACTGTTCTACAGTATTAAACAGTGAGAGGCTCCACCTCATTTCTTCTTGCCAGAGGTCATGAAGCAGCACAGAAGTCTTTGTCATGGTGCCCGTTGCTAGCTAAACCCCCATAATGCCCTCTGCTTGCCAACGTGAACTGCCTGTAGTCCGCGTGACCACTTCCTCTGGTCTATACAGTATTAATTACTAAGAGTTGCCTGTTCAAGCAGATATTTAATAGCACTTGAACTCCTGGTTGAGGTTGAATGCAACTGTTTGCCACATTTCTTTGTCCACTTTGACTATGATGGAAGCACAGCACTGTTGAAACTAAGGATGCGAATTCTGAACAGTTTTCTTAACTGATAATAGGAAGCCTTGTCAATTAATAATCGATTTGTTGATAACACAAACTCACTTGACATCACTCCATGTCCTGATATAGCTTGAATGTCATCAGTTATTAGCATTTGGTCCATAATGATGCTGTTGTAGTGCATTTTAGCTGGTCTGCAAGATATAAGCTCTTGCTGGAGGTCATTAACTTCCAGAGAAGTCTTTGTCATGGTGCCCCTTTGCTAGCTAAACCCCCACAATGCTCTCTGCTTGCCAACATTAACTGTCGGTTGTATGAGTGACGCCTCCCCTGGTCTCTACAGTATTAAACAGTAGGAGGCTCCACCTAAGACTAGCATTGGAGGAGTCATAGGTGTGTTGGTGACCAATACCAATCGAGGCATTTGGTCACACTTTACAGACGTATGTCGTGTGTTTCTGGGCAACTTAGTATTTACTTTGCAATTTGCAGAGAGATTAGAGGAAAAGCTTTTAAACAGAAGAAGTTCAGAGGTTGAACTTCGAGCTTGTTTCAAGTCAAAACTCACATCTTTGCACGATCTTGACCTGCTGTTCCACTGCAGTGTGATTAGTACCAGTTAAACTGCCTACAGTTTCCCTATAATTTGTATGACGCTCATTCTGAGAGCCTTTTTTTGAGTTTACGTGGTCCTTTCTAGGAAACAAAACAATAAAACGATTTTTTCAATAACTTGTCAACGCTGGCTGTATTTCCACAGAAGGTCAAGGTTGGAGCAGGTATTTCTTTGGTTTTCCTGACTCGAGATGCTTCCTGCTGGCTTCAGGTTCATTTAAAGGTCTTATTATTTGTAGAGGAAACATGCCAATTAGAAAGGACACGGCGCTCGTGCTCGCTGCCTCCCCGCTGTGTGATTTAGGCTGATGACCCGGCAGAAACGTTCAGATAAATCTGCTAAGTGAAGCTTTAAAAGGGGTTCAAAAGTAAAGCTTCCATTACGGGCAGATAGCGGCTCTTGTTTTAAACACCATCCCCCTTCATCGTGCAGCTCGACGGAATGATTCGGACAAGCTGAGCTGCACTGGGAGCATCAGACGAATCTCACATCTCTGCCAGACGCCGCTGCCTCTAAACTGAGGTAATTGTTAAGATGGACGCTGTTTTTCTGCAGCGAGCAGCAGGAATCTGACCCGGCGTGAACAGAAGCAGCGGCGTGGGCATCTCCTCGGTCGGCCGCCTTGCTGTGGGGATGCGTGGCAGCTGCTCGGCCGCCGTGATGAAGACGAACAACTGGTGGGAGCAGCTCCGACAAGCCGGTGGGACTCTGAGGAGGCAGGATGCGTGTCGGCTTTAACTCGTCCTGTCACTCTCGTTATAATGGAGGCTTCCAATCTGCAACCCCAAGCACTTTCCTTTCTCTCCCCGTCCCGCTTTAATATTCTCCTCATTTGATTCCATCTTTCCTGCTCCGTGGCGGCGCTGGCTTGTACCTGAGCTCTGAGGGTTCATGCCTCTTCAAACCGAGTGTTGGACGGAGCTCGTTAGACTCGTAACCTTTTATTTCAGACGGGTTGTTACAGCTCAGTCAGATAGATGCTGATCGCTTAATGGATTTGTTCACGAGTATTTTACCGCAAGCGAATCCACAAAGGTCCTCCAGCACATTTCAGCCTCATGAAGGTTAGAAAACACCCAAGTTGAATCAACACTTGTAGTGAAATGTGTTGAGCGCTGCATGAACTGATTAGGTTTTTATGTGATTCCAGTTTGCAGGAAAGTCTCCCGACACCTCTAGTTAAAGCCGTCGTGTAGCAGAGGCGCAGCAAAAAGTCTAAATAAGCCCTATTGATGTCAGCTGGAGGCCTTGTGGTTTAGAAATCGCGCCACGTCATCCATCAAAGCAGAGTTTGAAGGACCGTCAACTGGTTTGATCAATGAGATGTGTCCAAACATGTGAACACCAACGTAGCTTCTCTATTTTACAGCCATATTCTGTTTGTTAAAATAGAATAAATCATGTGTCTGTAGATGATCCTGGTATCATCTGTGTGTAAAAATGATCCTTTCATTGTCGAGAACTTGTTCTGACCGACCACCCATCACATATGCTGATATGAGCCTTGAAGGTTTACCCAGAAGTCACTTTTTAAAGTTTTCTCTAGTGAATTATCAGAAAACAGAAACACATCCAGGGAACCGATGATTGTTTCTGTATCTCTGTGTCATAGACGTTAAACTGCTGCAGTTTTACTGTTCAAACTATGATACATCCCATAATAGTGGCGCTCAAAGTTGGTTATAGAGAAAAAGAACAAAAAACAGATTTAGCACGGCGGCGGCAGCATCATTATGTGAAGCACGGTGGTGGAAAAAAATAACAAAAACCAGATTTAGTCTTTATACCGTGACACCTGGATGGATGGGAAACTGAGTTAGTTGGTAATTTTGCATCAGTTTTGTTTTGTTTTGTGAGTCTTTGAGTAGGTTTTTTTTCACGTTGTGGTCTTTTTTTTGTTTTTGCAATTTTGCATCTCTCTTTTCCTGTTTTGTGACATTTACGTTTCTCGTTTTTCTTGTTTGGTGTCTCTTTTTATGGTGTTTCGTGTCTAATTTGTCTGATTTTGTGTGATTTTTTTTCAATTTTCTTATGTCATGTGTCTGGTTTTTGTTGTTTTGTTCTCATTTTTTGTCTCCCTGCTGTCATTCTGCATCAGTTTTGTTTTGTTTTTTTTGTCTTTGGAATAGTTTTTCATGTCAGGTTTAGGGCGTTTTGTGATCATTTTTTGTCATGTTTGCTGTATTGCGTCTCTTTTCCTGTTTTGTGTCTCATTTTTGTGGTTTAGTGGGACATTGTGCTTGTCTTTGTGACTTGAAACCATGATACATCCCATAATAGTGATGCACAAAGTTGGTTATAGAGAAAATGTACAAAAAGCAGATTCTGCACGGTGGTGGCAGCATCATCATGTGAAGCATGGTGGTGGCAGCATCATCATGTGAAACATGGTGGCGGCAGCATCATGATGTGAAGCACGGTGGTGGAAGCATCATGACATGAAGCATGGTGGTGGAAGCATCATGATGTGAAGCATGGTGGTGGAAGCATCATGATGTGAAGCATGGTGGTGGCGGCATCATGATGTGAAACATGGTGGCGGCAGCATCATGATGTGAAGCATGGTGGCGGAAGCATCATGACGTGAAGCATGGTGGTGGCAGCATCATAATGTGAAGCATGGAGGTGGCAGTACCATGATGTGAAGCATGGTGGCGGCAGCATCATGATGTGAAGCATGGTGGCGGAAGCATCATGACGTGAAGCATGGTGGCGGAAGCATCATGACGTGAAGCATGGTGGCGGCAGCACCATGAAGTGAAACATGGTGGCGGCAGCATCATGATGTGAAGCATGGTGGTGGCAGCATCATGACGTGAAGAACGGTGGTGGAAGCATCATGACATGAAGCATGGTGGTGGCAGCATCATGATGTGAAGCATGGTGGTGGCAGCACCATGAAGTGAAACATGGTGGCGGCAGCATCATGACGTGAAGCACGGTGGCGGAAGCATCATGACGTGAAGCATGGTGGCGGCAGCATCATGATGTGAAGCATGGTGGCGGAAGCATCATGACGTGAAGCATGGTGGCGGAAGCATCATGACGTGAAGCATGGTGGCGGCAGCATCATGACATGAAGCATGGTGGTGGCAGCATCATGATGTGAAGCATGGTGGCGGAAGCATCATGACATGAAGCATGGTGGTGGCAGCATCATGATGTGAAACACGGTGGCGGTAGCATCATGACGTGAAGTTTGTTGTGGAAAAAATGAACAAAGACCAGATTCAGTGTTTAGATTGTGACACCTGGATGAATATAAAGTTGACCTTGTTCATTTTACGTCTCGTTTTTGTTGTTTTGTGAGTCTTTGGAACCGTTTTTTCTTGTTGTGGTCTTTTTTGTGTCATTTTCGCCTTTTTGTGTCTTTCTTTACCAGTTTCGTGACATTTTGTGTCTGGCTTTTGCTGTTTTGTGCTGATTTTATGGCTCAGAAAAGGCAGAAAAGGTCTTTTTGGACCATTTAAACGACAACAATGAGTTCATGTGGAGGCAGCAAAACCTCGAGAGCAGCTGTATCTTTCTTTTAACCTGCACTTGCAGAGTAATGAATTATTTAAAAGGGCAAACATTTTTCAGACTGACTCATCGGCTGCTTAAAAGTACAAAACTGTGATCCAGTATAATCTGTAAAAGTATTGTTTTCTTTGTACCAGATCAGCACAAAATGGAAAATCCAACTACAGACGATGAGCTAAGTGTTTTCCTGCCACCAGTGGTCGAGTAAATCAACACACCGCAGGAGAAAACACCACATTTAATGCTGTTTATTTACACGTGTAGCTGCTGCCTGAGGTTTTATCTCCAGCCTGCATTCATGGATGTGTTCAGACTGTGGTTGTTGATGTCGGTCACTTCATTCCCGTCTAGACGTTGAGCCAGCAGCTCGATGCCGCTGAGTGATTTACAGCCAGGTCTGCAGTTCGACTCTCAGAGGAGACATTAGCATGCTAAAAGGCCGGGAAGAGAACCAGCAGAGGAACTTTTTTCTGCTGATAATAAACATTTGCTGGTATTTATAGGTGCTGGACTCCTTGAAGTTGCTGCAGATTTAGGAGTTTTTGATGAGCGTCCGTCCAGATGCTCCGAGCAGCTTTAAATACACCATGAGGAGAAGAGTGTTTCGGTTCTTAAGCTGTCTGCAGTGAAGCTGAAAATACCCTGAATTACAATAAGTCAGCTGTTCTGCAGAGTGACAGTCACTGGGTCACTTTAAATATAAACTCATGAATACTTTCCTTCTGCGTTGCTGTCAGTTTCCTGGACATTCGGACGTCTGACGCTTTGACTTGACAGGTAGAAATTCACATTCATAGGTCCAACGTTGGCGTCATGGAAACAGGACAACCAGGAATAGGAGGAGAGAACTCAGAGAAGTCTTCTGTCAGTAGGACTCGGTTAAAAGGACAGAAATCATTAAAAAGACAGAAAAAAAGGTGAATTTCTGTATTTATTTTTAGCTCTTCTCAAGTCCAGCCAAAAAACTCTCTGAATGAACCTCCAGAACATTGACCTCGTCTTTAAACCAGTTCTGTGGATCTTTGTCTGTTTGCTTCGACTCATTGTCTTGATAGAAAACTGATCTTCTCCAAGTCTCAGTTCTTAATGTATCAGGTTTGCTGATTTTACCCCCGACCTTTACAAACCTTCCAAAGTAGGGTGAGAAACATCCCAACGTCATGATGCTGCCGCCACCATGCTTCATATAATGATGCTGCCACCACCATGGTTCATGCCATGATGCTGCCACCACCATGCTTCACATCATGATGCTGCCACCTCCATGCTTCACATCATGTTGCTGCCACCACCATGCTTCACATCATAATGCTGCCACCACCGTGCTTCACATCATGATGCTGCCACCACCATGCTTCACATCATGATGCTGCCACCACCATGTTTCACATCATGATGCTGCCACCACCATGCTTCACATCAAGATGCTGCTACCACCATGCTTCATATTATGATGCTGCCACCACCATGCTTCACATCATGATGCTGCCACCACCATGCTTCACATCATAATGCTGCCACCACCGTGCTTCACATCATGATGCTGCCGCCACCGTGCTTCACATCATGATGCTGCCACCACCATGCTTCATATTATGATGCTGCCACCACCATGCTTCACATCATGATGCTGCCACCACCGTGCTTCACATCATAATGCTGCCACCACCATGCTTCATGTCATGATGCTGCCGCCGCCATGCTTCACGTCATGATGCTGCAACCGCCATGCTTTACATCATGATGCTGGTCCACCACCATGCTTCACATCATGATGCTGCCACCACCATGCTTCATTCTTTACATCATGATGGTGCCGCCACCGTGCTTTACATCATGATGCTGCCACCACCATGCTTCATTCTTTACATCATGATGCTGCCACCACCATCCTTCATTCTTTACATCATGATGGTGCCGCCACCGTGCTTTACATCATGATGCTGCCACCTCCATGCTTCGTATTATGATGCTGCCGCCACCACGCCTCTCAGTGGGGATGGTGTGTTAAGTTTTTGTCAAAAAACGCAAAATTACAGAGATTTTCATTCAATATGGAAAAACAATAAAAGGAGACACTTCCAAAGGGGATAAATGCTTTTTAAATGCTCTGTATCTTCATATTCCAACCAGAAATTCTTCTTAGCTCCTTGCTCTAGTGTGTCACGAAGAAGTGTTTTTCATCACTGCCTCAGTTTTTCCTGCTCTCTGTAAGCTCAAGTCAGCAGAAAGTAGAAGCTGTTGTATCAGGGGACACGAGGTTCTCACCTTTAGAGCCGTAACATCATCATCTGCAGAAGGATTTAGTGAAGAAGAGGCAGCTTTGGAGTCACAGAACAGCAAACCTCCAGTCACCAGAGCTCTTATTGCGTAAGCGCCTCTGTAAGTGTGGCTCTTCTTTCTGCCGCTGCTTCCCCGAGGCTGTTAAACGCCTCCTCACCTGTCTAAAAGAGATGCATTACCTCTGGAAAAGAAGTGCAGATCTGCCGTTTCTCGGTTGTTGCTCTCAGGCCTTGTTATCTCAGAATCCCGACCCTGCAGCTCACTTTTCCTTCTCGGGAAATTTCCTCCTCCGTCAACGAGGAAAAGCTACTACAGGAAGATTTAACAACAGAGTATAAAAGAAAGCAAACACATGACAGACTGTACATAGTTTGGTATCAAAATGAACAGAAGGCACGACAGATTCATGTTTTTTATGAGCATTTTGATGTGTGAATCCTGACGCAGAGAATTATTACCAACTCTGCAGCTCTGTGGAGTTAATTTGTGGTTTAATGTGAAAAAAAAACTCACCAGGTGGATGTTTTTAGCATCAAAGCTCTAATTAAAGCCGCTATATACTGTAAAAAATTAAATTAAATTAAAAAAGACTGAGAAAAATAGTGGAATACTCTTTTTTTTTTTAATTCAAAAAATAAGTCAAAATAATCCCAAATTTCTGCAATAATGATATTTTTAGCAGATTTAAACACAGTAAACTTGTGTAACATTGCAAAGGAACAAATTATACTGATTGAACATATAAATTAATACTATTTTCTGCGATTTTAGTGGATATTATGTGCAATTTAACAAAACAGGGTAAAAATACATTTAAAAAATAATAATATACATATTTTTTTCTTCCAAATAACATCAAATATATGTAAAATGATAACGATTTAAATACATTACAAAATGTTGTATTCTGCAGTCAGATATTGTAATTTCTTTTACAGTCAACGTGTAAATTAATATTTTTTTTCTGTGATTTTTTACTGCACAGTTCATTTAACAGAATAGTTAAACATTAAAACAAAAGGTTTAAAAATTATTATTTATATTTCAGTCCTTGAATATCGATAATGTCTTTCAAATAACAGCAAATATCTGTCAAATAGTGATTTTTTTTTCCTGATTTAAATACAGGAAATTCAGATTTTTGGTGCATTGTTTACAGTTTTAGCTCATTTTTCAGATTTATTTTTAATTTATCTTTTATTTTAACGTAACACACACAAACAAAACAACTGTTGAACCAACTTATTTTTTTATGCACAATCAATTTAAATACGGGTGTTGATGCTGCCAGTTATTAAGTAATTAAAAATAGCTAGGATTGAAGAGGAAAAGCTAATTACCTGAACTTAATGTGGTTTGTTGGTGGAACAGTTTCATTAGAAGTTGATGCAAACTGTTGCGTACGTGTTTTTGTCGAGCCCAAATGAGCGCACAGACTTGTTTCTTTTTGCTAATTTGCTATAAGAATTTTTCTTTCTCGAGTGTTTTGTTCGTTTGTAGTGGAGGTTTGCTTCGCTCTTCGCCAGGTGAGGTACCGTTGGCGCCTCGACAAGGTTCTCAGGGCACTGGCTGACATCTTGGAGCAGGAGAGACGGAAAAATGAAGCAGGCCTGGGATGGAAACTGCTCTTTCCCCAGGTCGTCCGAACCTCCCTGAGACCCGACACGGTTTTAATGGTCTGAGGAGGCCAGAAGATCATCCTGACGGTTCCTTGGGGAAGACGGATGTGAGGGAAAAGCCACAAAGCACCAGGACCTGATCCAACAATGCAGGGACAAAGGGTGGCAGGCCCGGCTACTCCCAGCTGAGGTCGGGTGCAGGGGAGGAAGGCAGCCGTCGGTAGGCCGGGGGAGGCAGCCGAGAGAGCCTCTTGCTGGGTGTGGACTGGGAGGGAAGGGTTAAGCTGGAGGTCAGGAGAAGACGGGGAGCGACTGGTCATCGCTGTCGACCCACCAACTGGAAGACTTTGTGGTTGAGGGTCCAAACGCCATCTGGACGCCACCTGATGACTTCTTCTCCTGGCTGACAGCTGCAGTCGTAGCTCAAGCGACTGAAAAAGAAAGCATCAAGTTGGACTCCGTAACTGATCCCTGTGTGGGAATCAAAGTCCTTATCATGAACCAGCGTCTTCTGGCACATCAGCCCTCAAAGCTCCGAATATTTATCTTTTGGCACGTCGAGCGATGCTGTTTTCGAAGAACCCAACCGACTGTTTCGTCTTCCAGGTGTCGCTTCTTGTTCTGCAGATTTGCCAGACCTACATAAACCCGTGTCCGGACCTCCTCGGTGGTCGATCCGTCTGCTGGGAGGCTTCGCGTGCTGCTTTCCAGAGCAGCTTGTGTTGCTTTGGGCTGCAGCCTGCAGACTTTTGCAGCTTCACTGGATTATTCATGTGACCGACAACGAGCGAACTTCTTCCTGTGCATCG
Organism: Dascyllus trimaculatus; assembly: GCA_024666655.1. Classification (NCBI taxonomy): domain Eukaryota; kingdom Metazoa; phylum Chordata; class Actinopteri; family Pomacentridae; genus Dascyllus; species Dascyllus trimaculatus. Next base: position 29,938,818 of record CM045462.1, on the reverse strand, counting down.
AGGCAGATCGATAGAATGTGGGTAAAGAGACTGTTGAGGCAGAATTTTCAACGCTGTCACAGAGAATGTATTACATTTACATCAGTGCAGGGTTCAGGGTTCTGGTAGTTCGGTAGTTTCTTTACTTTTAAACCACAACGAAGCAGAAATAAAGAGTCCAGACGCAAATTAAACTAAAATAAATCTGCTGTCTGGTGGAAACTTTCCAGGATCATTTTAAAACCAGGTTCTTTCAACTTCAGGATTCATTTAGCCCCACATCGTCACACTCCCAAGTCTGTGCTTCACTGTTACCCCTTTTCCACCAAGAAGAACCAGGTCCTAGTTCTGGTGCTTAGTTGGTTCTAATCTGGTTCCTCCTAAGAACCTGTTTGCTTTTCTATTAACAAGGAGTCCAGTTGAAGCCATTGGGTCACCGTAAAACCACTACGCTAGCATCCATTACATAGCAGTTAAACAAAAGCAGTAAGTTGATGATAATATCTATGTTTATCTCTATAGATGGTCTTAAGGCTGATTGTGAGGCGGAGGTCCTCCTGTTGCCTGGACACATCCGTGATCACGCTACTGGTGGGACACAACTGTAGCGGATTTCAGGTCAACAGTTTGTGGTAAACTTCCAGGAGTCATTCCAACACATGTGTGATGGGACCAGGGACGTCCTGGAGAACAAGGACACTAATTAGCGCTTGTGTGTCCCTTTCCACCGTTGATGGTTGGTCACCATAACCCCGCCCCCAGCCCCTGACGTACTCGGTGCTTAGCTCTGGACCAGCAAAGAGTTGGTGCTTGCTGAGCTGCAGTTTTTAGAACCTGGAGTCGGTGCTTAGGTGGTGGAAACACAAAGAAGTGGTGCTGAGTCAGGCTCTGGCTCCGGACTAGACCTGGAACCAGCTCAGTGGAGAAGGAGTATCAGGACTATGCATTCACTGTGGTCGTCTGAGCCAGGCTCGAACCAAACACAGCCAGTAACGACTATTTTAACAGACAAATAATCAATCAGTTATTACCTCCACCAAGGAGGTTATGTGATGGCCGATGCTGGTTGGTTTGTTAGTTTGTGTGCAAAATAACTCAAAAACTCATGGATGGATTTGGATGAAATTTTCAGGAAATGTGTGAAATGGGACAAGGAACAAATGATGACATGTTGGGACTGATCCGGATCACCGTCTGGATCCAGGATTTTTTTAATGTAAGTGTAACCGGGTGGACAATTAAATGCGGTTTACTCTAAAAACCACCAGAGGGCACTCTTGTTTTTGGGGTAACCCCCTCTGACCACATGACATTTTGGGTCTCCACGCGACAGACAGCGACAGTCACGGAGTTCTCTTTCCTTCCTGAGCGACATACGCACGGTTGGGCCGGCATTCTTATCTCCGGTTGTCTAAGAAGCTGGGAGGCTGTTAGGAGCTGCCGCGCTAGAGGCCGTGCCTGTTCATTAGGTCGGATGGGGTGAAGGCCGCATTGTTGGTAGGACATTTGAACTGTCTGTAATTACATTTGTATCTGTAACGTTCCATAGAAAATATGTGAACTGGGAGATTGAGTTGGGGCTGGACTGAAGCTCCTTGGTGGAGGTATGAGCTCTCTGAGGGCTTTTCTAGTTGATAACAAGTTATTGACTGTTTGGATTATCAGGTACACAATTACAAGACGTCTCACATTTAGCTGTCAGCTCATGCTAACGCTAAAGATGCTCGTTGTTTGCTTTTCCGATATATTTGTGGGACATCCTGCTACAACCCTGCAGCTTTTGATATCCTGGTTTGTTTATATCATATTGAAAATCTGTTCAACCTGTAGCATTTATTGATGTTATGTCCGGAGATAATTCAAGCAATTAAATGCAGCTAGTTTCGGTTCTCGTCGACTATTTAGTTGAATATTCGTTGCACTCCTGCCTTTGAGACAATAATTGACGCCACATTTTGCAGCTACAGATCATTTCCTCAGCCTAAAGAGCACCAACATCCATCCCAACAGTGTGGTTTCCAGTCGTCATAGTAGCTGCATTAGCATTTAAAACTTTTGCGTGGTTTTTGTAAGTGTGAACAAACCGAATCAGATCTCCAGACATGGTCCTGGATGTCGTTCGCATCTGATTTCAGAACTTCCAAATCAGATTTTCTGTGTTTTCTTTTCATATTTCCTGTTGTCTACACTGGTGACAGTTGTAATATGACTGCCTGATCATTTTGCGTAACCGCTGAAATGGTTTCCTTCAAGATCCTGAGAAACTTGAACTCCTTCGCTTGGGGCATCAACTCACCCCAACTCCAAGGCGAAAGTCCAGCGACCAAGAGCTCTTCTGTGCGTTAACAGGGTCGTAGTTTTATTAGCAGCTATATAACACACTGGGCTCTTTAAAGCATCTTTAGCTGACCTGAAAGTGTTAATATCCTTTAAGACTGCAGACAAAAGGTTCTAAGGAGAGAATAAACCAAACTGTTCCTCATTAGGAGTTGAATTTATCTCGTTTATCCTCATCAGGCTCCATGCAGTTTATAATCAGACGTCCTGTTTCTGGTTCTGTGTGCGTGATCTGACACCCAGCTCATGATGATGATGATGATGATGATGGTGGTGGTGTTATATTCAGACAGTAGGTTTGGAGCAGCTCTTCATAACGGTTTGCTGACCAGCAGCAGCTTCAGGCAGAAACTTGGTCTTCACAGCAAAGTTAGCACGATCATTTATTTATCGCTGAGAGGAGAATCTGTTTCTGCTGGTGGAAAGCTCTTCGTCACGCTAAGATCCAGACAGACACAGTGGAGGAGAGAGTTTTCAGGCCGAGAGGTTTATATACTGTATATGTACATATGATGGATGTTAGCAGATGTAGCTGTTTGAAACACCAGCGCTGTGACGGCCGGCGTTGGTTTGATTGTTTGTTTGTTTGTGTGCAAAATAACTCAAAAACTCATCAAAGGATTTGGATGAAATTTTCAGGAAATGTGTGAAATGGGACAAAGAAGAAATGATGACATTTTGGGACTGATCCGGATCACCGTCTGGATCCAGGAATGTTTTTTAATGTAAGTGTAACCAGGTGGACAATTAAATGCAGTTTACTCTAAAAGCCACCAGAGGGCACTCTTGTTTTTGGGGTAACCCCCTCTGACCACATGACATTTTGGGTCTCCACGCGACAGACAGCGACAGTGACGGAGTTCTCTTTCCTTCCTGAGCGACATACGCACGGTTGGGTCGGCATTCTTATCTCCGGTTGTCTAAGAAGCTGGGAGGCTGTTAGGAGCTGCCGCGCTAGAGGCCGCGCCTGTTCATTAGGTCGGATGGGGTGAAGGCCGCATTGTCGGTAGGACATTTGAACTGTATGTAATTACATTTGTATCTGTAACGTTCCATAGAAAATATGTGAATTGGGAGATTGTGTTGGGGGTGGACTGAAGCTCCTTGGTGGAGGTATGAGCTCTCTGAGGGCTTTTCTAGTTCATTTTTACCATCCTGAAAGTCAGTAATTGTTGACGTCCAGCAGCTTCCTGTTAAACTCTGACTGACCACATCTCTGCTTATCTGTTTTATTCACATCTGGAGTTGAAGCAGCAGCAGCAGAGATGAGCTGAGGTCATCAGAGCTGCAGATGTTTGTCCTAAAAAAGCCTCAAATGAACCAAAAATACACAAAGAATCCCATTTGATGACTTCTTTAACAGAGAAGACCATCTGTGTTCTCTGAGGCTGCACCTTCAGTCTCTACAGACCCACTGGCTTTATTTCCTCAGTGGTTTCCTCCCATTATGATCCAGAATTACAGTATGATTCCTCCCCTCCAGGTTTTCTGGAGGTTCAGTATTAATCGGAAGCCCGAGGGTCGAGCTGTTGGATAAACTAGGATGGAGCCTGGTTCGGCAGCAGGTTCCAAGTTTCCAGCTAAAAATAGAAAATGGAATATGACTGGGGGGGAGTGTGAGAGGAGGAGAAGCTGCAGGACAAACACAAACCTCCCAAGATCAGCTTACAAAGAGAGATTCCCTCATTTATTCTTGTATATCTGCAATATTTATTTGTCTTTCTGCAAGTTTAACGTATGAAGAAGATGCCCTGATCTATGGCGTATAGCTCATTCAGACATGGGTGAACGTTTTAAGTCATTTCAAAGATATTTTGGACATTTTTTTTCTGCTTGTCAAGTAATTTTTGATGATTTTGTGCCATTTAAGACAGACATTAATGTTTCTTTGAGCTTTATTCAGATTATAAGTGGAATTAAAGCTGCAGCAGCGTCGGACAGGCCCTCGCCTCTCGCTGGTCAGCAACTGATGCATGTAGGGTTAGCGAGCACGTACAGGCGAATCACAGTGCACTTCCTGTTTCATGGCGTGCTCGTGACTGAGACAGGAAATGGCCATATGGCTGTCATCAGGGCCTGAGTTTTATCACGCATGTGACATTTCAGGCCATTTGGAGAATGTACAGGAAAGTTACATAGCGCTTACAGTCTTTGATGGAAAACGCCAAAATGGCCAAACACCAAAACGCCGCAGGCCGCCACGGACACACCATCATACTTTCGTGGAACATTTTAATGAGTTTTTGCCAGAATCACCTGTAGTTTATGTGGGCAAAATTTCAGATCAGTGTGAGTTATCCTGTAGGTCGAGTTCGCTCTTGAAAATGTGACATTTCTGGAAAATTGGCCAAAAAACCCGCCAAAATGGCCAAACAGCAAAACGCAGCGGCCCGCCACGGACACGCCCTCATACTTTTGTACAATATTTTAATAACTTTTTGCTCACCTCCACCTGTAGTATATGCCGGCCAAATTTCAGATCTTTAGGAGGTATCCCCTAGGACGAGTTCGCTCTAGAAAAGGTGAAAATTCTGACTGTAAATTCAAAATGGCCGACTTCCTGTTGCATTTTGGGTAAAGGGTTGATTAGGCAATTTTGTTCGTCTTGGCGTGATGCATATGTGTACCAAATTTGGTAGCTGTACATAAAACTAATTCTATTAATTCCACTAAAGTCCAATTTTCCAGGTGGCGCTGTTGAGTCATTTTGCCATTCATGTGTGTAATTCCCCCAAAATATCAAATTTTTTGACAGTCCTGATGGGTGTGCCAAATTTGGGGAGTTTTTGAGCACGTGAAGTGGCGTTTAGGTAAGAAAAACAAAGAAACAAAGAAGGAAACAGAGCAGGAACAGTAGGGTCCTTGCACTGCAGTGCTTGGGCCCTAATCAGAAGCTTGACTGTCGTTATAACGCCCTGTGAGACAGCAGTACGAGAACATTTTGAAGGCAGACCGAGTAAAACATCTGCAAAACAATGAGGTGATAAGAATCCTGCAAAAAACAAATTGTGGATCTACATTATAGAGTCTGTTTAAATTTTCCATCCTCTACAGTGTTTTTCACTCTAACCTGCACGTAAAACTCTTTTAAATAGGTTTTTGAATCATTTTTGACCCAGTTTTTATCATTTAATGACTAAATCGGAGTCATTTTAGGAACTCTTTTGTAATTTGGGTTGAACTATTTGTCATTTTGGGCAGCTGTCGGGTAATTTTGATTATTTTGGTGATTAGGATTTTGTAATTTTAGACAAACTGGAGTCATCTTTAATCGTTTTTGACACGTTTATTACATTTTCAGTCATTTTAAGTAAGAGCATTTGCATTTTTACAGCCATTAAAACTTTTTCACTCTGTTCTGCAAAGAAATCTGAAAACAGTTTTGCTATTTTGGATGATTTTTATTTGTTTTATATTCAACTGTGTAAACACATTTTGGGTCATTTTGGGCAACTGTCAACGAATTTAAATGTCATCTTAAAGCAATTTCTGAAGATCTTTTTGATCTTTTTGGACAATTTTATTAAATTTTGAGTCAGTTTAAATATGAATATTTCCATGTTTCCAGCCTCTACTAGCTTTTCTCTCCACTCTGCTCATCATCTGTAGAAAGATGTTCCTCCATGCTGGATGTATCTCCAACTACTGTCTCCTCTGTTCACTGTTTCTGAGCCATGCTGCATTTATTCTATTGATCCAGTAGGTTTGATTTTCCTCTTTACTTTGTGGAAACACTGCCTGCAGTTCAACCTAAAAACTCAGAACATTGACTGTTGATTTCAGTGCTGAATCTTTTAGTTTTTTTTTACAGAGTCTGGTGAATTTTTGATTGAGGCATGTCGAATAAAGTGGTTTTGATAAGATGGATTTGGATGCTCTGTGGAAACACTGCCTGCAGTTCAACCTAAAAACACTCTGAATTGTTGCCACGTGACTCTTGGTCGCGACTGAGCATATCGTGGCTTCTCAGTTGCAGTGAGGAGTGCAGAATTTTTAGATTTTTACAGAATCTGTTTAGTGCAAATGCCTGAATTTTGGTGAGTTTTTGTTTTAATTTAATAATTTATTTAACTTTGGGAAACTACTGAACGAGACTAAGGACTAAAATAAAGTGATGTTGATGAAATATCATGATTTTAGCCTGATTTATGGTAAATATTCCAGACAGAACGGCTCATCACGCAAAGTTAGTTCAAGGACCGTCTGAGAGGTGAAAATCTGACCTTTTTTCAGGTTTTATACTTTCTGACTCTGATAAATTGCGCCATTTTAGCTTTCTTTTTAAGATAACACCCCGATACTTGTCGTGAACATTATTATTAGCTATAGAGACCAAAACCTTTATTGTTCCAGGCACTAAGCTTCTTTATTTCTGCTGTAAAGTTGGACATTTTAACATGGAGGTCTATGGGGAGTGACTCACCTTTAAATCCAGCCCCTGGTGGACATTTAAGGAACTGCAGGTTTAATTTTCAACCCCAGAAGTTGCTGTTTGAACCAAAATCTGCCGCTTCTGGATGATATCTGAGATCACACCTTTAATGTCTTTATATAATACCTTTTTTGACAAACACCACCGCCGTAGATCTGAAGGGTAACATCGGTTTCAACACATTTCTCCTGAGCGTTGTTTGTTTTCTTTGTTTCGTCGTCACCGGAGACACTCGGCTGCTCCGTCAGAGTTTCCTCAGATCACTAGAAAAGCATCAGAAGTGATCTTATGAAAAAAAAAAACCTCCAGAAGAAAAGTCAAACCGAATCACTTGATCTCTGCCAGCTGTTGTCAGTGTTTCCTGTTTGAACGTCTGACAGTCGACAGCAAAGAAAACAGTCTGGTTTCATAGTCGAGGATTGAAGCTGAGGTTTGTCAGGAAAAACAAAGAGCAGCAGAGTTCTGTAGATGGAGCTAGTGTTCATTGTCAGCAGTTTCACGTTTAAAATATGACTTTAATACTGCAGTAATACTGAATATGACTGAGTAAAGCCAGTTGACCTGCTGTAGTTCTGCTCTGTGCTCAAAGTCGAGGAGGAATCTGGTTTTTAATAATGAATAACCTGAATGTTTGTCGGCAGTGAAGAGAAGAAAATGTGTTTGTGCATCGAAGCTTAAACCGTGAATGAATCTTGGAAAAATGAAGCAGAGATATTTACAACAGGAAACGTTCCCACAACAAATATCTGTAAAATAATGATAGTTTTACCAGATTTAGATCCAATAAAACAATAAAAATTAAATTATAATATCCTTTTTAGTATTTTTCTGTAATTTTAAAAGATATATTATCTGTAAAAACAAAAAAAGTTTAAAAAATTCTTAATAAAATACTTTTTGATTTTTGATTATAATAATGATTAATAATAATTTCACCGATTGGAAGTATATTAGCTGATAAAGTGGAAGAAGAAGAAGGTCATGCATGACAGAAAATGTATTGTAGATCAGCTGTAGTCTGTGAGAATGAGACAAACCAGTGTTGTTATTTGTAGGGATGACATTGATCAGCCCTTTTATGATTATTTTCTGGTAATAACTTAACCGATTAGAAACATATTACCCGATAAGAGAAGAGAAGAAGGTCGTGCATGTCAGAAAATGTATTGTAGATTAACTGTAGTACCTCTCACTGTTTAATACTGTAGAGACCAGAGGAGGCGTCACTCAGACTACAAGCAGTTCATGTTGATAAGCAGAGAGCATTGTGTGGGTTTTAGCTAGCAACGGGCACCATGACTAAGTCCTATGTGAATTATCCGATAAGAGAAAAGAAGAAGGTTGTGCATGTCAGAAAATGTATTGTAGATCAGCTGTAGCACCTGGTTGATGAGGATGAGACAGACTTGTGTTGTCATGTGCAGAGATCTTATTGATTAACTCTTTATCAATTAATTGCTGGTAATAATTTAACGGATTAGAAACATATTAACCGAGAGAAAATAAGTAGGTCATGCATGTCAGAAAATTTGTAGATCAGCTGTAGTACCTGGTCTATGAGGATGAGACAGACCAGTGTTGTCATGTGTAGAGATGTTATGGATTAGCTCTTTAATGATTATTTTGTGGTAATAATTTAACTGATCAGAAACATATTAGCCGATAAACGAAAAGAAGAAGGTCGTGCATGTCAGAAAATGTATTGTAGATCAGCTGTAGCACCTGGTTGATGAGGATGAGACAGACCTTTGTTGTCATTTGTAGGGATGTTATCGATTAGTCCTTTAATGGTTATTTTCTTGCAATAATTTAACCGATTAGAAACATATCAACTGAGAGGAAAGAAGAAGGTCGTGCATGTCAGAAAATGTATTGTAGATCAGCTTTAGTACCTTGTCTACAAGGATCAGACAAAGCTTTGTTGTCATTTGTAGGGATCTTATTGATTAGCCCTTTAACACTTATTTTCTGGTAATAATTTAACCAATTAGAAACATATTAACCGATAAACGACAAGAAGAAGGTCATGCATGTCAGAAAATGTATGGTAGATCAGCTGTAGTGCCTGGTGGATGAGGATGAGACAGACCTGTGGTGTCACATTTAGGAATCTTATTGATTAGACCTTTATCAATTAATTGCTGGTAATAATTTAACTGATTAGAAACATATTAACCAAGAGAAAAGAAGAAGGTTGTGCATGTCAGAAAATGTATTGTAGGTTAGCTGTAGTATCTCTTATTGTTTAATACTGTGGAGACCAGAGGAGGCCTCACTCAGACTACAGGAAGTTCATGTTGGCAAGCAGAGAGCATTATGGGGGTTTATCTAGCAACGGGCACCATGACAAAGACCTATGTGGCGCTTAATGACCTCCGACAAGAGCTTATTACACTTTACTGACGACTGAATCATTTATATTTTAAAACCTGCTTGTGAATTTTGATATTTATTGTATTTTTTCTATGACTTTAATTGATATTATTTGTGATTTAACATAACTGGGAAAATCTGTAAAATGACAGTTAAAAAATAAAAAAAATTCTCAATCTTTAAAAAACATATTTTTCTTTTAAATAGGAGGAAATGCCTTTAAAATAAAATAGAAAATAAAATACTGTACAAGTACTTAAATGTGTTATAAATACAGATGTTTGATGTTGACATTATTCACAGTTCAGACAGTATTTTTATACTTTTAATGTGATTTTACTGGATGTTATTTCTGATTTAACATGATAATTTGATAATAACACATTTTTAATCTACATAATTATTATTTTTATGATGAAAACATTAAAAATTTTGTCTGTAATTTAACAAAACAAGAAAAATCTTAAGGTAAGGGCCTTCTTTTTCGCGTAAAAGTGTAAAAAATGTGTTTATTTATTGTGTCAACAGTGAAATGTTTCCCTGTGGATTGAATTCAGATTCATTAAACATAGGTGGTTTAAATTTATTAATAACTATCAACTGAAATTCAACATTTATTCCGTATATCACCAAGCCCTTTTCTTTACCTGCTGTTGAATGTCGTTCTGTGTCTGTGTTTTTTAGTATTTTCCATAATTCTAGATGCAGTTTTCCCCTAAAGAGGCCACAAAAATAATCATTAGCATCAATAAAATCCTGCTCGTTCAAATTCAGGTGGAGCCTCTGCAGATACCCAGCAGTATCTGAACCTGAGCTTCCAGGCGTCTCATATGTTCCTAAGGGGAGGGGTTTCGTGTGTTTTTGTGCACATGTACATGAGTTGGACTGTGCAGGTCCGCCGGCTGCAGGAGCTTTAGAGACGAGGTGCAGCAGGAAGCCAGTCATCCATGCAAACAGTCTCATTTCCCTCCTCCTCTGGTAAATAATGAAACAAACCACTTCTTCCTCCTCCGTGTTCGTCTCGGCGGAGAAGTCGCAGATGCATTAAAGGAGGACGAGGGAGGATTTTTCTCTGTGGACTCGTCGCCAGAAATGAGAAAAACCAACATGCTCTTAAAAGGACTCGGCGGTTTGGAGTCCACATGTTCTACAGGAGCAGTAAAGAACAGCGTCTGTGCTGCTATGTGGGTCAAAAACATGAAGAGGTTGGCTGATAAATGTGATCACTGCATTGATTTCGTTTTGTTTTTGCGGCTCACTTTGAGCTCTGGTAACGCGTGAAGCCTGTTTGCTGTTGCTTTCTGTGTTTTATAGCAGCAATCAATCAGTGTCAGGGCGTTTAATCAACCATATACAGCAGCTTATTGGCTCCTGGGCTCCGGTTCAGAGCAGAAAACCAGCAGCAGGAGATGTGGAAATGTTGAAAATCCCTGTTGAAAAATAAATAAGTGTATTTTTTCGGGTATTACGGCTCTGTAGTGAAGGTTTGGTTGGTTCAGGCACATGAAAAACAGGGTTTAGAGAGACATCTTTAAGGTTTGAGGGCTTTATCGCCAACTGGAAACCAACGTTGATCGGCCACAATAAGGTCCAATGTTTTGTTGGTGTTTTATGAGAATAAAATGTGCATTATGTTGTTATTATACCAGTTTCTGTTGTCAAAACTGCCCTTTTGATGATGCTATGAAGTGTTGCAGATGTTTTGTTAGTTGTCTGGTTATGTACATTATAGTAGACACAATAAATATACTAGTATTCATTATATAGAAGTCATAAATCAAGCCATTAGTCAATTAATTGATGCACATTTATTTTATGTATTTAATTGTCTAAATATTTTTGAGGGCATCAGAAAATAATCTGAGTTCCAGGCCTGTGAGAGAATGTTATATATATTGCTAAGATTGTGCTACAATACAGAGAAATACAAAATGGCAGCTAGAAATTAGCCTTAAAAGTATAAATGTTTTAAAACGAGACTGAATGAAAACATGGTTTTTAATTGTGCAAACAGACTGTTAATCGATTTCAACAATTGGAAGTATATTAACCGATAAGGCAGACGAAGAAGAAGGTCGTGCATGTCAGAAAATGTGTTGTAGATCAGCTGTAGTAGTGCTCTATGAGGATGAGACAGACCTGTGTTGATGGGATGTTATTGATTAACCCTTTTTCAATTAGTTGGTAATAATTTAACCTATTAGAAATATTAACTGATAAGGTGAAAGAAGAAGAAGAAGGTCATGCATGTCTGAAAATGTGTTGTTGATTACTTGTAGTACCTTTTATTGTGCAAACACAATAACCTTTCAACTAGGTATGTCACAGGTTAATTGACTAATTGATGGTGATAATTTCACCGATTGGAAGTATATTAACCGACAAAGCAGAAGAAGAAGAAGGTCGTGCATGTCAGAAAATGTGTTGTAGATCAGCTGTAGCACCTGGTTGATGAGGATGAGACAGACTTGTGTTGTCATGTGTATGGAGGTTATTGATTAAGCCTTTATCAATTAATTGCTGGTAATGATTTAACTAATTAGAAATATATTAACCGATAAGAGAAAAGAAAAAGGTCGTGCATGTCAGAAAATGTGCTGTAGATCAGGTGTAGTAGCTTTTATTGTGCAAACACACTGACCTTTAAACTTGGAATGTCACAGGTTCATCAGTTTATTAATGTTAGTAATTTCAAAGATTGGAAGTACATTAGCCGATAAGGTGAAAGAAGAAGGTCGTGCATGTCAGGAAATGTATTGTAGATCAGTTGTAGTATCTGATCTATGAGGATGAGACAGACTTGTGTTGTCATGTGTCGGGATCTTATTGATTACCTCTTTCTTAATTAATTGCTGGTAAAAATTTAACTAATTAGAAATATATTAACTGATGAGAGAAAAGAAGAAGGTTGTGCATGTCAGAAAATGTATTATAGATCAGCTGTAGTACGTGGTTTATGAGGATAAGACAGACCTGTGTTGTCATGCATAGGGATCTTATTGATTACCCCTTTATCAATTAATTGCTGGTAATAATTTAACTAATTAGAAATATATTAACCAAGAGAAATGAAGAAGGTTGTGCATGTCAGAAAATGTATTGTAGATCAGCTGTAGTAGCTGGTCTATGAGGATGAGACAGAGCTTTGTAGTCATGTGTAGAGATGTTATTGATTAGCCCTTTGATGATTATTTTCTGGTGATAATTTAAACATCAGAAACATATTAACCGAAGACAGAAAAGAAGAAGGTCGTGCATGTCAGAAAATGCATTGTAGATCAGCTGTAGTACCTGGTTGTTCCACCAGGGGGAGCTTCTTACTGTTTAATACTGTAGAGACCAGAGGAGGCATCACTCAGACTACAGTTCATGTTGACAAGCAGAGAGCATTGTGGGAGTTTAGCTAGCAACGGGCACCATGACAAAGACTTCTGTGGTGGTTAATGACCTCTGACGAGAGCATCCATCTTGTAGGTGAACTAAAGTGCTCTAAAACAGCATTATTATGGTGAAATAACATGAAAATTGATGACATTTGGTTAATTTTCACTCGATTTTGGGCATGAGAGGTTTAAACGACAACACTCTATTTGTCTTTCTTGCTTGTCATACACTTTAGTGACGATTATCTTTTATCTACTTTTATCTCTTAAATTAATAAATAACTGCAACAACACCTGAAATTTCTCACATCGCCAAGCCCTGTTTTGAAAAGTACTTGTCGCCCTGACCATGTTTTTACCGAGTTGCAGCCTCACACACAGTAACCACCGCTAACATGATGCTAACATGATGCTAACATGATGCTAACATGTCGCTAACATGATGCTAACATGATGCTAACGTGTTGCTAGCATGTCGTCATGCGTGCGTTGGGGTCATTTAAAATCCCAGTGAGGCTGTTTTTCTGTCTCTGAGCTGACAGGTGAGACCAGGTGGGTTTACCTGAGAGAGTTTATCCCCTTCAGGCCTTCAGGCTGTTTTTAAAGTGAGGCAGGGAACCATGAAAACAAGCTGCATGTGCATCCAGTACACAGTGTTTAGTTCATGTATTTACGTGGCCGGTTCTCCCGTGCAGAGACTTTACTTCGGTTTATTTAATCCACCCAGACAGATTGTAGATATCCTCGCCTTTAAAAAAAAAAAAAAAGTCTCCATGGAAACTCTGAGAGATGCAGATGGACTGAAAACTTTTCTTCATGCGAACTTTTATCGATCGGAAAAACAGTTTCTCTAAAATAAGAGCTGAGCTGAGTTTGTTGGCGGCTTTCAAAGCTCTGGAGATGTGTTGTCGATGTGATGTGTGAGCTGGATAATATTTTAGTTTTTCTTTGCAGTTGAGCCCATTTTGGACACCTAGGCACCCTTATTTACTGCATGCACTGTAAAAAAATTAATGTTTTTAACAGTTTTTATTAATTGGTGTTTGGAGGAAAAAAGATTTATTTTTTATAAATTATTTTATATATTTTTGGTTAGTTTTTAAAGGTTTTCCCTGTTTTCTTAATCACACATAATTAGTACAATCAAAGATGAGAGATATAAATTTACATTAAAAAACAAAGACAACAAAAAAATTTAAATCAGTAGTTTTTACAAATTGTATTTTGTTCTTTTACAGTGTTCAACTACTAAATTACACTATTTTATGTTATATAAATCAACAAAAATATAATTTTACAGGCTGATTTTCCTTGTTAAATTTAGTACAATAACCAGTCAATCACAGATTTAATTTACGTAACTCAAAAAAATAGAACACAACTGTAAAAAAATGTCCATATCAAAAATATCTGCATTTCTACAAATACTGATATGTTCTTTTGCAGCATTTGAATATATCATTACACTATTTCTACTGTTTTAAAACCAGCAAAAATGTAATATTACATAGATTTTTGACAATATTTGAAAGAAAAACTACATTTATTGCAAATTTAAACTGTAATTTTGTAGATTTTTCTTCTTTTATTATAAATTACAAATTAAATAAATGATCATTTTTAAAATTACACTGTTTTTCTGTATTTAAATCAGCTAAAAGACAGTTGTTTTCACAGTTTTGATCGTAATAATATCACACAGCTCTTTGTTTCTTTAATTTTCTGGCACCTTTGCTGCTGGATTTTTAATATTATTAACAGATTTGTTTTGTGGGCGTTTGAACTGACGCCGTATCACTGCCTAATAAATGAAGCGCTGAACACATATTTAATGTTCTGTCGTTTCCTGAAACCACGATTAAAGGCTCCATCGGTGGGAACCATTAACTGTTTGGGTGTGAAGACGCCACACTGTTTGTTTAATGTCATTTAAGGAAGTTCTTTTCAGCTCTATCGACTCCTAAAGTTTAAATCTGTGTGAGTTTTTCCCTGCCGTTGATTGGAGACCCTGCAGTCTGTTCAAATGAGCTGATCCGACTCTTCTTCCCGTCTGAACTCGGTAAATTTTATCTCCAGTGTGCAGTCTTGTTTTCTGCCCGGCAGTCTCCCTCCCTGCTGCTATTTTTAGCAGCTCTATAATACGAGCTGCTTCGACGGCTGCCAGAACTGAGCTGCAGCGACCGTCGCTTCCCCGCCGCTCGCTCTCATTGTTATTTCATTTTCTCATTGATGGCGGGATCGCAGCCGATAGTCAGATCCAGCACAGCGAGCCTGCGGTCCAGTTTAGAGCCTTTTATTCACTCCAGCTATTGTTGTGTGAGCCAATCGAGCATCTATCCATCACTGCTGCTGCTGGTGTGTGGAAACGGAACCACGAGTCAACACAAAGAATTTAATCAAGCGCAGGATTGAGTTCGCCCACACACATATCGTATACATGCTAGCGCTACTTTCCAGGATTAAACTTCCCACACCAGCGTCGCCTTTGAGTTATTACTCCACTTCCACCTGCCACTGTGGGGGAGGTGGGAGTAGAGTGCTCCTTCTATTGCTTCTTTACATTGAATCAAGACTCTTTCATGCCAAAGTGAAAGCAGATTCCTACAAAGTAATGCCAATTAATTAAGAATATGAAGACAAAAGAACACTCTAGGAGTCCAGTTAAATCCATCATTAGGAAGTGGAAGGACTATGACACGTGTAAATCTGACTGAGTGACCGAGCAAGAAGGAGACTAGTGAGGGAGGCCACCAAGACTCCTATGACTCCTCTGAAGGAGTTAAAAGCTTCAGCAGCTGAGATGGAAGAAACTGTTCATACAACATCTGGTTTTTATTCTTCACCAGTCAAAGCTTTATGGGAGACATTAATATGAACTGTTGAAAAAGCTCATATTAAATCTGGACTAGAATCACCAGAAGACATGTGGAGACTCTGATGTCAACTGGAAGAAGGTTCTTTGGTCTGAGGAGATCAGGATGGAGGTTTAGACCATCAGACTAAAAGTTGTGGTTGGCAGACACCTATGGACATCATCACAAACAAGCTATCCCTACTGTGAAGCATGGTGGTGGCAACATCATGACGTGAAGCACGGTGGTGGCATCATGGCCTGAAGCATGGTGGTGGCAGCATCATGATGTGAAGCACGGTGGTGGAAGCATCATGATGTGAAGCATGGTGGTGGCAGCATCATGACATGAAGCACGGTGGTGGCAGCATCATGACGTGAAGCACAGTGGTGGCAGCATCATGTTATGAAGCACGGCAGTGGCATCATCATGCTGTGAAGCATGGTGGTGGAAGCATCATGACGTGAAGCACGGTGGAGGCAGCATCATGACGTGAAGCATGGTGGTGGCAGCATCATGACATGAAGCACGGTGGAGGCAGCATCATGACGTGAAGCACGGTGGAGGCAGCATCATGACGTGAAGCACGGTGGAGGCAGCATCATGACGTGAAGCACGGCGGTGGCAGCATCATGACGTGAAGCACGGCGGTGGCAGCATCATGACGTGAAGCACGGCGGTGGCAGCATCATGACGTGAAGCACGGCGGTGGCAGCATCATGATTAAAGCATGGTGGTGGCAGCATCATGACGTGAAGCACGGTAGTGGCAGCATCATGACGTGAAGCAAGCACGGTGGTGGCAGCATCATGACGTGAAGCACGGTGGGGCAGCATCATGGTGAAGCACAGTGGCGGCAGCATCATGACGTGAAGCATAGTGGTGGCAGCATGGAAGCCATCATGATGTGAAGCATGGTGGTGGCAGCATCATGATGTGAAGCATGGTGGTGGCAGCATCATGACGTGAAGCATAGTGGTGGCAGCATCATGATGTGAAGCATGGGGGTGGTAGCATCATGATGTGAAGCATGGTGGTGGCAGCATCATGATGTGAAGCACAGTGGCGGCAGCATCATGACGTGAAGCACGGTGGTGGCAGCATCATGACGTGAAGCATGGTGGTGGCAGCATCATGATGTGAAGCATGGTGGTGGCAGCATCATGATGTAAAGCACGGTGGTGGCAGCATCATGACGTGAAGCATGGTGGTGGCAGCATCATGATGTGAAGCATAGTGGTGGCAGCATCATGATGTGAAGCACGGTGGTGGCAGCATCATGACGTGAAGCACGGTGGTGGCAGCATCATGACGTGAAGCACGGTGGTAGCAGCATTATGATGTGAAGCACGGTGGTGGCAGCATCATGATGTGAAGCACGGTGGTGGCAGCATCATGATGTGAAGCATGGTGGTAGCAGCATCATGATGTGAAGCACGGTGGTGGCAGCATCATGATGTGAAGCATGGTGGTGGCAGCATCATGACGTGAAGCATGGTGGTGGCAGCATCATGATGTGAAGCACGGTGGTGGCAGCATCATGACATGAAGCATGGTGGTGGCAGCATCATGACGTGAAGCATGGTGGTGGCAGCATCATGATGTGAAGCACGGTGGTGGCAGCATCATGATGTGAAACACGGTGGTGGCAGCATCATGATGTGAAGCACGGTGGTGGCAGCATTATAATGTGATCCCTGTGTACTTTGAGTAGGTTATCTTCGGTAGTTTTAGGCTTTCTTTAAGTCCTACATACTTTCTCACATAGAAGCCATGAGATGAGGTTCTACGTTCCTCATAAACTCCAGCATCACGTTGCTCCTGTTTGCCAACAGGCTGTACAAACGTATTTGTTTATCATAGGAGCTACAACTTGTCCAGGGAACCTCTGGCCTGTACCTGCCTACCTGCCTCAGCCTCTTCACTCTTGTGTTGTGCTGCCAACTGTAGCCTGTTTATTGATTCTTGAATTGCATAAACCGCCTGTAGATCAGCCGTTTCTGCACGTGGACCTTGTTGAACCACCGCTTTCTGCTGCTGCAAACCTCTTTCCATTTTATTACTGTACACAGCTACGCTACAGCTAATGTGGGATAAAAGCAAAAAATAGGAAAAGTGCCTCGGCTGCAGTTGGATCATGTTTTATTACTTCAGTACTTTGCATAATTTACGTTGTCTGACGGAGTGCTAGCTGGCAGCTGCAGATGGAGAGTCTGGATGTGTTTCGCTGTGCTGAGCTGGCTTTGGCTTGGTGCAGACGACCCGCTGGTAATGACATAAATTCTTTTTTTTCCCTCCACATCCGAGCCTGCAGTGAGGTGATTTAACTCAACGTTTGATTGCCGTCTTCGTCGTAATGAGTTAGTCAGCAGGGAGATAAACACTTACACCTGGATTCATTAGAGCGAGATGCAACGTGCCGACACTCAGCAGCTTTTCTGTTTGATTTCTGGTCTGTTCAAAGCACGGCGGCGGCATTATCATTCATTTGACAGTGCATTTGATTCAGGTTTCTCTTCTCCTTCCATTACTGCTGTATGTTACTGATTTTTGGCCACTTGGGGGCAGCAGAAACACATCCTTACTATGATATGCTACTAAGCTTGGAAAGCATGGTGGTGGCATTATCATTCATTGACCTCGCTTTTCAGTTGGGTGCCTCTTTTTTCACTATTTGGACGTTACCGTCCTTAAAATTGACTTATTTAAGGGGGGAAAAACAGCAGGCATCAACCTCCCACACAAAAAATTTAAAGTTTTGTGCAGTCAGACTATTCTACACTACAGAAAAGTTTGATTACCATCTTCATCGTAACGAGTCAGTCAGGAGGAAGATAAACACTTGGATTAATTAAAGCAAGATTAACAGCTTTTACTGTTTGATTTCTGTTCTCAAACCTGCAGTGGCTGTTTTTTTTGGCCACTTGGGGGCAGCAGAAACACCTCCTTACTATGACATACTACTATGCTTGCAAAGCATGGAGGCGGTATTATCATTCATTGACCGTGCTTTCAGTTGGGTGCCTCTTTTTTCACTATTTGGACGTTACTGTCCTTAAAATTCACTTATTTGGGGGGGGGGGAACATCAGGCAACAACCTGCCATGATGAAAATTTGAGGTTTTGTGCAGTCAGACCATTCTACACTACACAATAGTTTGATTACCATCTTCATTATAATGAGTCAGTCAGGAGGAAGATAAACACTTGGATTCATTACAGCAAGATTAACAGCTTTTACTGTTTGATTTCTGTTCTCAAACTTGCAGCAGATGATTTTTTTGGCCACTTGGGGGCAGCAGAAACACCTCCTTACTATGATATGCTACTATGCTCGCAAAGCATGGTGGTGGCAATTAATTATTAAAAACTGACTCGTTACGATGCAGATGGTAATCAAATCATTCTACACTACGGAATGATTTGATTACCATCTGCATCGTAACGAGTCAGTCAGGAGGAAGATAAACACTTGGATTAATTAAAGCAACATTAACAGCTTTTACTGTTTGATTTCTGTTCTCAAATTTCCAGTGACTGATTTTTTTGGCCACTTGGGGGCAGCAGAAACACCTCCTTACTATGACATACGACTATGCTTGCAAAGCATGGTGGTGGCATTATCATTCATTGACCTCACTTTTCAGTTGGGTGCCTCTTTTTTCACTATTTGTTGATACTGTCCTTAAAATTCAATTATTTAAGGGGGGAAAACAGCAGGCAACAACCTGCCACACTAAAAATTTTAGGTTTTGTGCCGTCAGACCATTCTACACTCCAGAATAGTTTGATTACTATCTTCATTATAATGAGTCAGTCAGGAGGAAGATAAACAAGATAAACATTTGGATTCATGACAGCGACATTACCAGCTTTTACTGTTCTCAAACCTGCAGTGGCTGATTTTTTTGTCCACTTGGGGGCAGCAGAAACACCTCCTCACTATGACATGCTACTATGCTTGCAAGGCACGGTGGTGGCATTATCATTCGTTGTCTGTTGGGTTTCAGTCGGGTTTCTCTTCTCCTTCCGCTACCACTTACTGTCTTTAAAATCCACTTCGCTAAGAGGGAAAAAGTAGGAAATATGGACACTTCCATGTGGGTACTTCCTGTTTTGTTAAAATACCGATAACATCAAGTAAAATCACAGGAAAAAGGATTAATTTATATGTTAACTGTAAAAAAAGCAAAGCTTAAATTGTGCATAATGTGCACATCAGGGCTGAACGTTGCTGTAGACGGGAGACGGAGGAGGAGGCTGATGCTACGGTCGCTGAGCCAATCAGAACCCAGGATGCAGAACGCAGTGCTCTGATTGGTCGCCCCTTGTCCATCAGCCAATAGCGCGCCGTGTAGCATCTCACGTGGGCGAACTAGCTCGTCTACTCATCTGCTGTTAATTTACATTTAATATTCTTTTCAATCCGTGATACAAAATTAGATTTATACAATTTAAAAATCAGCGACACAGTGAGACCAGGACATGACAAGGGACGACTGTATTCATATTTTTGCCAGTGTTTCTGAACCAAACTTCCCTTCCTTTAGAAAACAGTCTCACCTCCTGACGTATTTATCTCTCAGGGTTTCGATGGAGTCACGTTGTTTTCAGGAGCGAGCATCGTTCTTGTTTCTCCGACCACCTCTCGGACTCTCTTTCATCCGTTCAGCTGAGAATCTGCCCTCAGAAACAGCAGCTTCGGCTCATTTATCAGAACTGGAATCACATTTTCTCAGCGTCTCTGTTCAGTCAAACTGTGAATCAGGGTTTTCTGCTCTGCTGCTCTGTTATTTCTGCCGGTTCGTCCGACTGCGACCTGCTGCACAAACAAGCTGCTGTGGAACGTCGTCGCCACATTCACCACATTCACAGTCTGAGGCTCCGGTGATGAACGGCGGCTCTGCATGAACAGAAGCCATCAGCAGCAGCATCAGAATGAGGCCGGAGGTAATCAGGACCCACAATGCTTTGCAGCCGATCCCTCCGGGGCCACATCTGATATTGAGTTTGGAAGATAAGGAGGCAGGAATCATCTCCTCGTCCTCGGCTCACACTCAGAGGAACAAACACCGTTTCTCCTTCAGCCTCCTCGTTCAGTTTCCTGATCGCTTCCTCGCTGTGAATTCAAAGATCTCAGGAGGAGGAAGTCATGATCTGAACCTCAGATGAAGTTTAAAGTAGATTTCTTTATTCTGTCACCGTTAGAATTAGAAAAAGAACATTTTGAGTTCAAAATTGTTCCTCAAATGGCGCCTTTGTTGAGTTTGGGGTCCGTTTTTAACTCATCATTATTATTATTATCATTATTATTATTATTATTACTATTGTTGTTGTTGTTGTCGCTGTCGATATTATAATAATTATTATCATTATTATATTATTATTACTGTTATTATTATTATTGTTGTTGTTGTTATATAGTTATCATTATTATAATATTATTTCTATTATTTTTTATTACTGTTATTATTATTTATTAATATTATTATTGCTATTATTATTATTGTTGTTATTATTATTGTTGTTGTTGTTGTTATTATTATTATCATTATTATTTATCAATATTATTATTACTATTGTTATTATAATTATTATTATTACTATTATATTATTGCTATTATTATTATTGTTGTTGTTGTTGTTATAATAATAATAATTATGATTATTATTATTATTGTTATTGTTTTTTAAACCCACAAACATAAGATTTTTAAAAATTCATATCTCTCGAATTATATATATATTAATTTTCTGAATTAAATACAAAAATGTATTTATAAAATTAATTTCTATTTGTGATTTATTTTTATTTGGGCATCAATAATTTTTGCTCTTTTTCTGTTTTATTTATTTATTTTACAGTCAACATGTAAATGAATACGTGTTTCTGTGCTTTTGCTTTTTATTATCTGTGATTTAACAAAGCAGTGAAAACCTCTAAAATACTCATTATCTGTAATTTTACCAGATGTTGTTGGTTTGTAACCATTAAATAACAGTTAAAAATGACTTAACATGAATATTTTTTAAAATGAATATAATGTAAAATATTTGTTAAATAATATTTTTTGCTGATTTAAACACAATAAAAGAAATGAGTAGTTGTAAAAATCCAGATTGTTGATGTTAATGTTTTTTATATCACTGTTGACATATAAACTAATGATCTATTATTGAACAAAACATCTGTAAAATAACAGCAAATTGTTAAAAATTACAGTTAAATCTTATTTTTTTTACAGTGTAGCATCACTTTTCACCTTCCAACATCTTTATTTGTCTTTTATAGATCTGAAACTTCTCTTTATGTTTTATTTTGTATGTTTATATTTTGTTTCTGTGTATTATTTTATTATAACAAACCTGTTTCTTCTTATAATTTGTCTCCTCTGTTGTTTTATTGTCCTTTTTTTAATGTTTTCTTTCCTCTTCTTCCTCCTCCTCCTCCTCCTCCTTTACGTCTCGTGTTTTTCTCTTTTAGCTTTAAATTGTACTTTAGATTAAGTCCCTATGCGTCCATCACCACAAACCGCCCTGCTCTGCACATTTACAGTGTTTTATATCAAACAGCGTCTTGATATTATCTGATGTTTCCTCTGCCTGCTTGTTCAGAGCCTCCTAATGTTTCCTCCTTGTTCCTCCCCTCCAGTCAGAATATCATGACCTGGGTAAAATGAAGGCATTACTCAGCCCAGCCGTCCGGCCCTAAACAGACCCTGACACCCTCCCTCTGCTCCCATGAATATTTAAACAGGCCTGACCAACACTCGGGCGCCTCGTAAACATAATGTTGCATTTGTTCTGCCTGCGAGAGCCGCTCTCCTCATTCCGAGGCTTCATTGGTGATGAATTGCAGTTTATATTTAAACCGCCTTCATAACTCTGAAGTCACAAATAGTTTTTCGTTGCTGCCGTGAGAAAAAAAAACACACGACTTCCTTTAGAATAAGTCGGAGGCTCCTCCTGATTGTCTGTTGTAGCTGAGTGGCTTCAGTCGCTTGTCTTGTTGGGATGTTTGGGGTGTTTTCAGCCTTTCTTTGACAGCTGCAGTGAAGAGAGACAGGAGATGTGCAGAGGAAGAGCAGTGGATGACATGAAGCCGACGATCCAGACAGCTGAGATCGGGGGTGGAAATTCTGAAGAGCTTCTTAGTTTTGGTTGTTTGTTTCATGTCATTGTCTTCCTGGAAAACAAATTCTGACCCAAGTGACAGTTTTTCTACCAGACTGCATCAAGTGGTCCTCCAGGATTTTCCTGTACTTTACTGCATTTATTTTATCCTCTACCTTGACAAGCCTTCCAGGACCTGCTGCTGAGAAGCATCAACACGTCATAATGCTGCCACCACCGTGCTTCACGTCATGATACTGCCACCGCCATGCTTCATGTCTTGATACTGCCACCACCGTGTTTCATCTCATGATGCTGCCACCACCATGCTTCACATCATGATGCTTCCACCACCATGCTTCACATCATGATACTGCCTCCACCATGCTTCACATCATGATGCTGCCACCACCATGCTTCACATCATGATACTGCCTCCACCGTGCTTCACATTATGATGCTGCCACCACCGTGCTTCACATTATGATGCTACCGCCACCGTGCTTCACATCATGATGCTGCCACCACCATGCTTCACATCATGATGCTGCCACCACCGTGCTTCACATCATGATGCTGCCACCACCATGCTTCACTTCATGATGCTGCCACCACCGTGTTTCACATCATGATGCTGCCACCACCGTGCTTCACATCATGATGCTGCCACCACCATGCTTCACATCATGATGCTGCCACCACCGTGCTTCATATCATGATGCTGCCACCACCATGCTTCACATCATGATGCTGCCACCACCGTGCTTCACATCATGATGCTGCCACCACCATGCTTCACCTCATGATGCTGCCGCCGCCATGCTTCACCTCATGATGCTGCCGCCGCCGTGCTTCATATGATGATGCTGCCGCCACCGTGCTTCAAGTCATGGTGCTTCCACCACCATGCTGTACAATGGGGATGGTGTGTTTGTGGTGATGTGCAGTGTTTAGCATCTAGTCTGATGGTCAAAAAGCTCTATTTTTGTTTCATCATACCAAAGAACGTCCCTTATTTGTCTTTTTATTGTATTATCTCCTTCACAATTCTACAATTTCGTTTAGCAGACACTTTTATCCAAAGCGACGTACATCTGAGAGAAGATACAACTCAAGCAAGGATAAGACAACCTGGATAATTGCCATAAAACAAGTTCAAGAGGAGTCTTAGGTGTCTTGGTGGCCGCCATCACTACTACTAGTCACTTTCTTGGTCTTGATTCAGTGTTGAAAAGGAATTAAAGGGTAAAACTTCGATGGGTCGTGAAGACTTTTTATACGCACTCTACTTTTTTGCACTATATTGTCTTTTAAGCCTTTTTGCTAAGTGTAATGCTGATTGCTTCCTAATGCCAAAATCGCCTAACAAAAAGCTATTTAACAAGCATTTTCTCACACTAATTTCCTATATATATATTGTGCACCTGGCGGCAAACTCAACCATCACTGTTACATTTTTGGAATACACTGACTGAGCAGTTTTCAGAGCCGGAAGAGCAGAATAATTTCTCCGCTAATGATGATGATCCGAATCCAAGCTCTCGAGAAATAATTGGATTTATGCGTCGCTTTGGCTCCTTGTGTAAAGAGAGCGACACCCTGAATCTGTGCCACGATAATCTGTCAGTCGCCTCTGCACTCGCACACAAGTTCATTTAAAATCCATACATCACGGTTAAATACCAACATGCCTGAAGATTACAGAACCATGTGAGTTTTTAACCATTACAGCTCATTTAGTCGACGTCTTTATGCGAACTGAATGCTGTGTAGTGATTCCCTTTTGCTTCACACCTGTTCGTGCCACATTTACAGACATCCAGAGAGATTGTAAAACCCTCGACTCGGCTTTCTCTCCAACCGGCCCGCTGATTACTCTCACCTGCTTCCTCAGGTGTAAATCACACTTTAATTACTGTGGATGCCTGGAGTTAAAACCAGCAGCTGAGCCTTCAGTTGTTTGCCAGTTGTGGTGGTGTGCATGCAAAATTGTGTGTAAATCCAATTAGAGGGCGAATTAATTACATGTAAATCTAATTAATAAAGCAGCAACCCCTGCTGATGTTGGATTACTGCGGCTCAGAAGCTTTGAGAGGAGAAAACAGGAAACAGACGTTTAAACAGGAGATTAAGATCAACATTTACAGATAGGGTTCAAGAGGTCAGGACTACAGTCATCCCCATCATTTCTGGAATAAATGGGGCCATTTAAGAAAAAAATCATCACTATTATTATTTAAAATGCAGCTCTCAGACAACATGGAAAACCGGCCCAACCGTGCGTATGTCGCTCAGGAAGGGAAGAGAACTCCGTCACTGTCGCTGTCTGTCGTGTGGAGACCCAAAATGTCATGTGGTCAGAGGGGGTTACCCCAAAAACAAGAGTGTCCTCTGGTGGCTTTTAGAGTAAACCACATTTAATTGTCCACCTGGTTACACTTACATTAAAAAGAATTCCTGGATCCAGACGGTGATCCGGATCAGTCCCAGAATGTCATCATTTCTTCTTTGTCCCATTTCACACATTTCCTGAACATTACATCCAAATTTGTCCATGAGTTTTCCAGTTATTTTGCACACAAACAAACAAACAAACCAACGACAGCCATCACATAACCTCCTTGGCGGAGGTAATAAAAAATGTAAAGCAGGTTTAAGATGTACGAGGTGCGATAAGAAAGTTCCTATGAGAATCAAAAGCCATGCCTGTTAAATTAGTCTCCTTGTGCAGTGATGCTCTGCTCCCAGTGCTCCTGCAACATTCGCTGGAACTCCAGTTATGCAAACATGGGAAAAACCAACTTTGAGAGCTTGAACTGTGTCAAAATGACGACTCTTTAGCCTGAATTTCATTCGATTTCAAGAAGAAGAAGTTGCACAAAGGGAAATTCAGCAGTTAGAGTGGGTGGAGAGCAACAAATGTGTCATTGTAGGCAGAAAAACCAGTGGTGATCACCATTTTATGTGGTGGTCTAGTGGTTTGTGAAGCGAACTTGTAACCGGTGGGTCGCTGGTTCGAGTCCCTGGACTGGCAGGAGGTTGAGAGCAACTGCTTGTCTCAGTCATCACCACTGTGGGCCCTTAACCCCTGACTGCTCCCTGGACGCTGCACAGCATGTAGTATGTATAGTTGAGGTTAGCTATGAATAGGGTGGGTCAAATACAGAGAAGGAATTTAACCAAGGGGACCAATAAAGGTTAGATTAGATTAGATTGGAGCAACCACATGCCATCGCACCACAGTTCAGGTGCACTGAATGTTTTTCCTCAGACATATTAAGATATTGCAGTTGAACTCTGTGTTGACAGTCCAACCCTGGTGCACAGATTCATGGTGCACAACCATGTAAGTGTTGAGGATAACAGTGAACATGCTCTGCTCCATTTCTGCTGTTTCTCCTCCTGATGGTAGCTGCTGACCACCATGATGATTTGCCACAAATGTCCCCCTACTAGTGGCCACAAAAACAACTGGAACACAGATCCTGATGGTGACACCAGGTTGTGATGTGGTCTCGTGACGTTTGCTTCTCGTACAGGTTTCCTGCACCCCACAAATGTTCCTGGAACTTTTTGATCGCACCGAGTATTAAGCTAGCATCTCTACGCTTGTGCAAAAAAACACCGAAGGCATCTTAAAAGCAGACTTTGTGTTGGGTTGCATTCGACCGTTGCAACGAAAATGACCTCTGAATGTCTGAAAACAACATTTAGGAATTAGCTCCCTGTTACTGCTCACTGTAATCTGATGAGAATGTAGCGCCAGTAGAGTTCTTTTATTGTGTTTCCTGGCAACATTTAGTTTCGAAAGGGGACTGGTAGCTTTTTTTGGTCAGCAAAAGGTAGAAGATGATGGTAGAGCTATAAATTTCACTGCTCTTTTCAGCACTCATTAATATTTAGTGGCTGAATTCTTGGAGATTCTTGAGTCTTTGATGAGAACAAGTCGTGCAAAATGCTCTTAGGTGTCGATCTGAATCTATCTGTTGGGTTGGATTTGGATGATTTTGCTCAGTAGCTCGTACCAGCAGTAACTTTACAGGCAAATATGAAGACTGAGTGTCATTATTCTGCTGATATTTTGACAAAAACAGGGTTTCCAGGCGTCTTTCTAGTGTCTCTGAGGGTTCATGTGTCTTTAATGTGCTTCCGGTGGTCCTCCTGTTTGGTGGAGTTCATCTCCTCCAGGCTCTGCTTCCAAACTTCTCTTTCTATTTGCATTCGCATCCTCAAATCTGCATATTTAGCTCTCAGGAAAACGCAGCGGTGCTTTCAGGGGGCTGTGGGGTGAATCGTGAATCGGACTTTAATGCACGGCAGCTCCCAGATAATCACCACCAAACCGATCATCATGCGGAAAGAGGCGAAGATCAAACCGTTTTAAGGTACAGTTGTATTCAACCTGCTGACCCAACGACTGGCGCTGGAGGCATCAGTCGATTACTCAGTCAGCCAGTGAGCAGAAAATGAATTTAAGAGCATGTTTGCTGTTTGCAGGGTTCGTATTTATGACCCTCCTTTAGACAAACACCTTTTTGAAGAAGCTCCGGGGCTGCATTCAGTGAAAACAAACCTCAGAGGACACAGCTGTGCAGGAAAACGTCTGCTACGTTTCCACTACAATGCAAATATTATGACGTATTTATCAGTGAATTGAGGTTTTGGCAGTTGGTTTTGGTTCACCTGCACTACATCTTCACCTCCTGATGCCATTTAACGCTGCACAAGGAGGAATTTTGCTCGAAAACAAGACTTTTCCTCCTAATTAAGACGTCAAATCTGCGTCCTGCTTGTGCAAATTAACGTCAAAAGCTCCATGGATACTGGAAGCAACATGCAGAGGAAAGAGAGATCAAATGTTGTGCAGCTTTTTAGTGCTAATATCTAGTGTTTAAGACAAGTCAGGCAAATGAAAAAACAGGAAATGGGTGTTTACATGAGACCTTGATGCACAACATGTGAAGTGGCAGCTGTGGGGAGTCTCGTGGGTTGGACCACTACATCTTGCCCTAATCAGGGGGGTTCCTGAGGGTTTAGTCCTCACAAATATCGGGTTTGGTGCCTCAACGCTGCACCTGACCCACCCTCTCAAGGAAATCCTGGGACGGTGCTCCACCCGGGTAGAGAAGAGGAACTTCCAACGGGCGTTCCCCATCAAAACATGTCACCGGCCACCCATCAAAACAAGGAGTAGTGGGTCCCATGTATATGTCAGGCGCTTGAATTTGGTACTACCAACTTTTGCGGCAATCCCTGCACCCACAGACTATCTGAGATGTATCGGCCATGCCTCTCCTCTGAACAAGATATCCTGTGGGCGAGAGAAGCACTTGGTAAGTAAAAGGACGACCCAAGATGCTTTAATTGTCCTGGCTTGAAGACCATCTCAACATCTCATCATCCTGACAAGCACATCACTGCAGAGATAAACTACAGCCACTTCCACGTGGGAACCAAACTAGAAGATGAAAACGTCTATCCACAACAGATGATATGAACTGATCTTCTCCCGCATAGTCGACAACGACTGAAGCTGGCCTGAACTAACGCACAACAATGAGTAACCGTCCAAAAGACGTAAGAAATTAGAGTTTCCTCAGAGTTTCATCTGTCGGAGAGAAATTATCAAAAGAAGGGTTGATGTCACTGTCTTTAATATTTCAGTTCAAAATACTACAAAGATGGCTGCTTTCATGGTGACTTTATAACTCCATGGTTTTAATTGTTGTTTCTGTTTCGCTGTGAAAACCAGTGAGCTGCTGTTGGCCCCGCCCCCTTCAGGAAGGAAACTCTCTCTGAGTCTGTGATTGACAGCCCAGAAAAATACTGCTGATACCAGGAGATTGTTTTACCGGGAAATAAGCCTGAATCTCCAGCACAGTTGTTGCTTTTAATTCCCGTGTTTGATTGGTTTGCTAGACAACGAAAGTGACGGCTGATTGGTTCACCTGGTAGCTAAGAGGGGGCGGGGCTATACTGTGGCTGAGCTGGATGACTATTGGTTCATTAGGCGGTAAAATTCTCTCTGTTTGTTGAGCTTGGTGGCTCGTTAGTAGACATCTTCGTA
>CM045462.1:29840822-29910182 GCA_024666655.1 Dascyllus trimaculatus | reverse complement strand
ACGGAGGTTAAGCTGCGGGACACGATGGAAAGTTTCCAAAACCAATACGTGACTTCTGACCGAGCAGTTAGTGGGATAAGAAGAGTGGAAAATCCAATTATTAAAGTTCAGAACTAAGAGAAGGAGCTCAACTTTTGTTACCCTACGTCTGTTTTTACATTAACTGTGGGGTAATTTTAGACACAAACCTACCAAAAGACTCTTTCATGTCAAAGTGGAAACAGATTTTGACAAAATAATGCCAGTTAATTAAATGATCTGAACTTATATGGCGCCTTCTTCTACCTTAGTAGTACCTCAAGGCCTCCTTTTTTTGTTTACATTCACCCATTCATACATCAATGGCGACAGAGCTTCCATGGAAGGTGCTAGTCTTCCATTCGGAGCAACTTGAGGTTCAGTGTGTTGCCCAAGGACACTTCGGCATGTGGAGGGGCCGGGGGTCGAACCGCCAACCTTGCCATCAGTGGACAACCCGCTCTACCACCTGAGCCACAGCCGCCATAATTAATTAAAAACATGAATTGTAAAATATGGAGAACAGTCACAGTATGGGAGAACCAGGGAATAAACCAGGAGTAACCGAGTTTTCAAACTAAATCTGGGATGTTTCCTTAAATCTCCATTTTTAGAGATCCTTAAATTAAAGAGTAAGTGCAGACGTTTGGTGTAAATGTGGGAGAAGCTGCGCATTTTGTGGACGTAGCAAGAATTAAGGGTTTAAAGAAGCAAAAGGACTTGTTGTTAGGGGATTAGGGTTAAGTCCAAGGATAGGGTAAGGGTTGGGGTTAGGGTTAGGGCCAGGTTTGAGGCTAATGTTAGGGTTAGAGCTAAGGGTTGTTGTTAATTTTCAGGCTATGGTCAGGGTTAATGACAGGTCAAGATTAAGGCTAGGTTAGGGTTAAGTTCAACGCTAGGGTCAGGGTTAAGTCCAAGGACACGTAAGGGTTGGGGTTAGGGTTAGGTTTGAGGCCAGTGTTAGGGTTACAGCTAAGGGTTGTGGTTAATTTTAAGGCTAGGGTCAGGGTTAATGACAGGTTAAGATCAAGGCTAGGTTAGGGTTAAGTTCAACGCTAGGGTCAGGGTTAAGTCCAAGGGATATGGTAAGAGTTGGGGTTAGGGCCAGGTTTGAGGCTAGTGTTAGGCTTAGGGCTAAGGGTTGTGGTTAATTTTAAGGCTAGGGTTAGTGTTAATGATAGGTTATGGTCAAGGCCAGGGTTAGGGTTAAGTTTAAGGCTAGGGTCAGGGTTAGGGCTAGGTTATGTCAAGTCCAGGTTTAGGGTTAAGTTTAAGGCTAGGATCAGGGTTAAGGCTAGGTCTCAGGCTTGTTGAATTACAGATAAGTATTAATTTACATGTCAATGGTAAAAAATCAGGAAAAAATTGTAAATAACGTCTATAAATACGAGTCAGTACAGTGGAACCTGGATTTACGAGTCCACCAGTTAATGAGTATTTTGTATTCCAGCGAATTTTTATCTCGTCTTTTGCGTGGAATTCCACACTATGCGGGAGGTTCATACAGCCACCGCAACGCTCGCACACGCCCACCCGACAAACGATGCCATTGCTGTTGCATTGTGTCGTTACAACAAGCTCTCACCAGAGGGCGCTACTGAGCGTAACAAGGTGATGCACAAGTGGTTGCAGGGAAGAAGATTCTCCTTCCAAACACAACAACCATCCTCCTCCTCCCAGCTCCATCGTCATCTTTAAGGTAATTAAATGGATAAAACCATTTTCCATTATTTCTTGTGCGTTCTCTTTGACTGTAGTATGTTTTTATAACTGTCACTAGTCATGTAACTTCACCTTTTCTGTTTTAAAATCCTTAAAAATTTACTTTTGGGTGGTTTTTGGGACTTGAAACGGATTAATTACATTTCAATTAATTTCAGTGGGGAAAATCCATTTGTTAAATGAGCACATCGTAAAACGAGTTCTGTCTTAGAGCGAATTAAACTCGTAATGCGAGGCTAAACCGTAGTTTAAAAGTTTGTAATTTGTTCCTCCACAATATGAGAATAAAATTACAGTTTTATTGTATTTAAATGTGCTACAAATATTATTATATTACAGGTATTTGCTGTTATTTCCACCATTTTTGCAGTTTTTGAATGTTATGAATTAGACTGTTTCTAACATTTTAGACACCCATGCTTCCAGATTGTTGTTTTTTAATGATGCTTGATGATAAAAATAAATATTTTATTAAATTACAAATATTTGGTAATAAATATGTCATATAGTAACGCTTTTAAAATATATTTTTCGTTTTGTTAAATTACAGATAATAGCTACTGAAATCACTGAAAAAGATGCATTAATATTAAATTAAAAAGAAAAGGCAATCCAAAACTGTACATAGCGTTCAAAAATCGGTATTTTTACAAAAAGTGTTTTTTTCTTTTACAATGTGTGAACATAAAATGTTTGTTTTACTGTATTTAAATCAGATTAAAAATATAATTATTTTAAAGATATGCATTGGTTTTTGCAACTTCACTGACGGATGTTTTGTATTTTTCACAGATTATTATAAATATTATTATTATAATTATTATTATTACTATTATTTTATTATTATTACTATTGTTGTTATTCCTATTCCTATTTTATTATTATTATATTACTATTATTATTATAATTATTATAATTATAATAATAATAATAATTATTATTATTATTTTTTATTATTATTGTTGTTGTTTTATATTATATTATTATTGTTATTATTATTGTTACTATTATATTAATATTATTATTATTATTTCTATTACTATTTTTATTATTAAATTATTATTTTTATTACTATTATTATTATTATTATTATTATTTTTACTATTATTATTGTATTATTATTGTTGTTGTTGTTTTATATTATTATATAATTATTATTATTGTTATATCATTATTATTATTACTACTACTACTACTACTACTACTATTATTAATATTTTTTATTATTATTATATTATTATTATTGTTACTATTATTATTGTTATTGTTATTGTTATTATTACTATTATTATTACTATTATTGTTGTTGTTGTTTGACGGTGTTTATCTCTTTTGTGACAACCTGACTTTCTGGTTCGTTTCTACTTACCAGCCGCCACAGTTCCAAAGGACAGAGAGGAAGACAGGAGCTCTACTCTCAGCTCCTCCTGGACATCAATACAGATCAATAGAGGTTATCGATCACTTAATGCACCCTTGTGAAGAGAGAAAAGAGACAGAAGGCCCAGAGAGAGTATCCCAGACGGATGTTTATTACTCTGACACTACAGTTCAGGTGTGCAGCTGTAAAACAATACATGAGTCAGCGGTGGATCCTGGTGCTGCTTCCACTGCACAGCACAGACCGATAACATTCCAGCAGAGAGAAAGAACAGAGAAAGATAAAGGAGGGGCTTAGTGAAGGGCCACGTTTATTCAAATCACCTCCAGGATAGATGAAAAATTAATCCTGAAGCGAAGCAATAAGGAATTCTATCACTAGCCGGGGAACGGCTTCCATTTCTTTTAGATGCAATATGCTCGGATTGAATCAAGCTGACGGATAATTTCAATAAACGAGGCCCTTCGGTCGCCCAGATCGAGGATCGGCGACGTCCGTCAGTCGGCAGGACGCAGACAGACGGACTGAACATCATCAGCATGCTGAGGGGATGGAGATCAAAGATAGGATGGAGGATCAGAGGGTGGAGGAAAAACAAGATGCTGGAGGAGGAAGGAGGTGCTTTCAAAGACCTCCGACGGGCTTCAAGGCTGAAAGCAAGAGGAAGGAAAGTGCTCTTCAAAAAGGAGAGAAGAGAGGGGAGGCGGAATAAAAAAAAAAAAAACCTTCCCTGCTCCCAGTGAAAAAGCTGAAGAGCGGCAGAAGGAGGTTTGTTGTACATTCAAGTGGCGAAGAATCCAGTGCTGAAAGGTGAGTTTCAGATCACAGGAGGAGCTGCCCTTCACCGCCTCGTCTCGCCTAATAAAGACCCGCTGAATCCACCGCCCTGCTCAGGGAACACTCTCCTACAGTTTTACAGCTCAGTATTGCAAATCTAAAACTCTGCTTCGTCCAACCTGACCAACTTATTCGCTGCTTCACTAAAAGTTTTAAGGATCTAAAGCTGAACATGCCGGAATGATTTCAGGAAACTGTCACCGTAGCACCCTCTGGACGCCGGGAGGTGGGAATTAATCCTGATACAACTGGAGCCAAACGACAAGATGACCCAATAAATCCTGAGCTGATATGAATTTTGCCGCCTCAGCTGTATTTCTGAAAGTTTTACTCGAGAATATATACAGACGAGCCACAACATTAAAACCTGTGGAGGTCAGAGTATACCTACCAAGAACTCTAAAGGAGTCCTGTTGGTTTAGGTAGCAAGACGTTCGCAGCAGATACTTTACGACCTAGAAGTTGCAAAGAGGGGCCTTGCTTTTGACTTGTTTTGGGGAACTTGGTGGCTAAATTAACACCTTGAACTCTTGGCTGTGTTCCTCGAACCACTCCTGAGCCATGTTTGCATCTGACAGGAAGCCTTATCCTGTTGAAAGAGGCCATCGGGGAATAGTTGCTGCCATTAAGGGGTGGATTTGGCCTGCAACACAAGGCTATTTCCAGTTGCAGGAACTCGTGGATTGCTTTGTAGAGGTTCTAACTGCAGGAACCATCCCTGTAGAACCTATTTCAGGTCTACTTTTAGGGAAGAAAAAGGTACCTAATCCAGGAAAAGTACTTTGCTGCTGCATGCCAATTGGCTAAAAGGAAAAGACAAGGAATAGAATGATTTCTGTCCTGTCGATATCCTCGTCAATTAGCCTTGTTTTCTACTCCCACACATCGGCAACAAGCTGTCAAAGTCGACACCACAATGGAAGCAGAAAGGCTGAACTCCCCAAGTTTATGCAGTGAAAAGCCGCCTAATGATCCCATTGCCGGTTCATTGGTCGTCCTTCCTTGGTCCACTTTTGGTTGGTATTAACTAAGGATGTCCCGATCAAGTTTTTTTTTGCCCCTGATCCAATCTAAGTCCCGTAATATTTCGTATCTCCCAATATAGTCCCACTCCAATACCATTCTCCTGGATAAAACACTATCTTGCATCCAGGTTGCTCTTTAACGTTCGCTGGGTGTTCAGGAACCTTGTTGTAAAGCAACGGGCACCATGACAAAGCCTCCTGTGGTGACCCATGACCTCCGGCCAGAGTTGGTGTGTTTGAAATAATGTGAAAAAATGCAAATTAGACTCTCTCTTTTAGACATGTGTGGCAGCAGATGTAGATAAAAGACCAGGTTTGGCAAAGAGTCAACGCTGAAAGATTAAAAACACTCCGAGTGGCCCAGATCCGAATCTTTGACATCGGCCCGGTACTTCACAAGACCTGCCGTTTTGTAGATGCTTTGACACCGTCAGCTAGACTTAACAGCTTGGTTTTTGGTTCCAGTCATTAGAAAGAATGAGACCATGGACAGGAGCAATTAAAATGAGTTTCCTCAACGGGTTGGCTGGTTTTAATGTTGTGGCTGATCAGCAGTTCAAACTGACCGACGACTGTTCGAAGTTGAAGTCTTCATTGAAAACAGGCATTGTGGGAAATATTCTGAGTCTTCTGGGACATCATAAGTAACCTTTGGGGGAGGCTATGTCCTAAACAACGTATGCTTTCGTTCTCTTCTTTAGATATTTTGCTCTCTGCTCTAAAGATTTTGGCCTTTTGCGTCTACAGGCAGCCATATCTGTGTTGAGCTACAGGCTTTAAAGCGGAATCTACTGGGGTAGCATCATTTTAAGGTCCTACTTTAATGTCTTCAGCGTGTACGGTTAGGAAAAAGGAAATATCCTGGTTAGAAGTCCCAGCATTTGCACCAGGATGTCAAACATTCTTCCAGTGTATGTACATAACTGTGATCTCAGTCAAGCTTGTAAAAGACCAACTCCGATTCTCTTTTTCGGAAACTTAAATTCAACTTCAGAGAAAGTTCGAAGACACACGGAGCATCTCTTCCTCCATTTCCCAGCTTGTAATGTGGCTTCAGCTCTGCTCTAGGATCAGATTTTAATGAGAACATCTGCAGAGCGAACAGATTCACAAAGACATAACAGATCTGAGATGTCTCGGGTGCATTCTGGGAGATATTCAGCCATTTGTATTCCTGCTGCTCCTCCAGCTGCGCCACTAAGTGATTCCCTGGTTTCCTAAAAAGCTTTTTAACGTCTCCGGAGGATCGAGTCTCGGCTGCTAAATGAAGCCCCGGTGCGAGTCGTGCCCGGTCATTCTGGCCTGTTAGATCTCAACCCGTGTGCACAAAAGGTGGCGAAAAACAAGGCGTCAGAGTGTAAACGAGTACCTCAGAGTGATAAAACAACTTCTGGTGTCTATAGGAGATTAAAATACGCCTCCGCCTCATAACAGGATATGGATTTTCATCTCAAACTGAGTCGACGGTGAAGATCTGGACAACTTTCAGTCTAGTAAGTCTATTAAAACCCGTCTGTTTGTTCTTTAGCTTGTTAAAATCATCTGTTGTCAGGTTTTGACTGATTTATGGAGGCGTCAGAGAAGATCAGAATCGATAGCAGCGAATCGCAACCGCACCAGAAAAAGAAAAATAGATTAACATCACATTATGACATGAACAGTTTGTTATAACTAAATATTTTCATGCTTTAACGAGATATTTAAATGTTATAATGAGATATATTCATGTTATAATGGGACACTGTCACCTTATAGTTAAATATCTACACATTATTACAACATATTTTCCCATTATGTCCAAAATGTTCATGTTATAACGATGTTTTCAACGTTATAATGAGATATTTTAACATTCTGAGATAGAGCCGCATTATAATTAAATATTTTCCTGTCATAACGAGATTTTTCCACCATATAACAAAATGTTTTTGTGGTACAAAGAAATATTTTCACGTCACAACAAGATACTTTCTTGTCATCACTTAATATTTTCACATTATGAGATTATTTCATGCTATAACTTAATATTTTACATCAGGAGAAATTTTCGAGTTAAAACAAGATATTTTGATGTTATTGCAGTATAAGGAGATATTTTCACGTTATAGCAAGATTTTCAAGTCAAAAGAAGATATTTTCACATTTTAACAATATATTTTGATGTTATGACATTATCTCATTATAACGAGATAATTTCATGTTATAATGACATATTTTTACACTATAACTAAATATTTTGATGTTATAACGCCATATTTTTACATTATAACAATATATTTTCACGCTTTAACAAAATATTTTGATGTTGTAACAACATATTGCAGTAGAATGAGATATGTTATAACGAGATATTTTCACATTATGAGCTATTTTCAAGTTGTAACAAAATATTTTGATGTTATAACAACATATTCACACTATAACTAAATATTTTCATGTTATAACGACATATTATTGCAGTAAAACAAGATATTTTCACATTTTGAGAGATTTTCACGTTATAAGATATTGTTGTGTTATAACGAGATATTTCTGTGTTATGACAAAATATTCTAACGAAAGAAATATTTTCACATTACAATGGAATATTTTTATGTTATTAAAAACATTAAAAATATTATAATAACAAATTATTGCAAAAAGAAATTTCATGTAATGAGATATTTTCAGGCTCTAACAAAATACTTTCATGTCATAAACGAGATATTTTCACGTTATTCTGACATTCAGAATTCATCACATCATAACAGGAAAGTTTTGGAATTAAATTTTCAGTAAATTTTCTTGACATAACATGAATTGTTTCACATCGTAACATTTTTCCGTTCGTGGTGTGGCGTCGACACGCTGCTGCCGTTTCGGGACATTTCAGATTTGATATGTCTGAATTAGCTTCTTACAGTTAGCATGTTAGCTTTGAACATAAACACGCTGATATGCGGGATGTAGCTGTTAGCATGTTGAAACGCTAATCTGCTGCCGTTTAGCGTTACAACATGCTAACGGCTACATTCCATATGTCAGGGCGTTGAAATGCTATCGTTTAGCGTTTCAACACGCTAATATGTGGAACGTAGCTGTTAGCATGTTGAAACGCTAATCTGCTGCCGTTTAGCGTTACAACATGCTAACGGCTACATTCCACATGTCAGCGTGTTGAAATGCTATCGTTTAGCGTTTCAACATGCTGATATGTGGAATGTAGCTGTTAGCATGTTGAAACGCTAATCTGCTGCCATTTAGCGTTTCAACATGCTAATAGCTACATTCCACATATTAGCGTGTTGAAATGCTACCGTTTAGCGTTTCAACATGCTGATATGTGGAATGTAGCTGTTAACATGTTGAAATGCTAAGTAGTAGCATATTAGCTCAATGTGAAATAAAACCGAAGCTAACAGCAGTTCGTTTTAGGGATGGAGGATTCTGGGGAAGGACGTTTGAGCGTTTGTTTGGTGGATAATAACTGATATATTGAAGCCCCTCGGATGGATATAGTTGCAGTAATTAGTCTAATCCCGGCTCGTCTACTTTCACTATCAAACCACCAACAGCCTCCTTTAAATAGTGAGAATCGTTGCATAGCTTTGCATGATATATTCAGTATAAGTGACGCCTGTGAGATATGGAGCTGGTTGCTCTACAGCTGCAGCAGTAGCCATCACAAAGCCTCATCAAGTCGC
Organism: Dascyllus trimaculatus; assembly: GCA_024666655.1. Lineage (NCBI taxonomy): Eukaryota > Metazoa > Chordata > Actinopteri > Pomacentridae > Dascyllus > Dascyllus trimaculatus. The sequence goes on along the minus strand of CM045462.1, from coordinate 29,901,516 downwards.
CTGACGTTGCTGCTGAGTTGCCCCTGAGCAAGGCACTTACCCCTGACGGCTGCAGGGGATCTGCTCAGCGGCCAGCAGCGGAAAAGACGACGATTAAAACCTCCGAACTGTGACTGAACGACGCGAAGCAGAAAACAGGCAGAAACAAAACGCCGTCATTTGCACAGCAGAAGTCGTTAAAACTGAGCTCGTTCCCTGATTAGCATCTCGATTTTACATTAGCATCACAAAGCAGTGAAACCCCATCAGGTTCCAGTCTGTCGGCACAGAAGAGAAACATGGCTGCTTAAATCTGAGTGGTGGTTTGGTGGAAATGACACTAATGTTCTGTTTTTGTTGAAATAATGAAACTAGAAAAACAGATTTTCACACCTCAGTTATTATTTTTCATGCACACCCGTCTGTCAGGATCCGACCACACAGTGTTTCTGAAATAATCATCACGACGCTTTAATTCTGCCGGGATTTAAAGGAGAGATTCGTCATGGACCAGTGGTAATTTTAGATATGTGACGGCCTACGTGAGATGCAAACGTTCCAGTTTGATAAATAAATGATTAGGAGTGAATGTTTTATTTTGGATTTACAGCGTCCGCCGGGAAACCCAACAGGAACGCTGTTAAGTACGACGACAAGGGTGTTTCTAAAGCTGTTCGCTCTTACGACCGACTCTAACGCAACTACTAAAAGTCCCACCTGGTGAAAATAGACTTTTTATTGTGTCAGAAACTCCGAAGTGTAGAATAAATGCTGCTAAGATATGAAGATGTTTAGCTAGTTAGCTTCCCAGATTTGCAAGATAGCAGGAATTCCACCCAGGTGCTGCCTCACGCCTTCTTAACCAATAGCAGTTAGAAGTCTGGATAGCCCCGCCCCCTCACGGCTTCCAGGTGAACCAGGTGAACCAGGTGAACAAGAGTCTCCATGCACTGCCAGCATCTGAGGAACTGAACCCCCAGTGGATTACTTTAGCAAAATCCCTCATGCTGTTGCGTTGTGTGGCTAATGTTGCTAACGTTAGCACTGATGGTGTGCCCACAGGTCAGAGCTCTGTGGAGACATTAATCAAACCAGTAAACAAAGGCTGGGTGGGTTACCGTATTTTCATGCTCGACCTAAACTCATCAGCTGGTAGCATCTGTTAGCTTCTCTCCTGCTCTCTGTGCTCACATGAACAGCATTTTCATACGCTGGAATTCTCAATAAAGTTGCTCTCATTTACAGATTTTTCTGTTTCTGTTGTCAGACAATGGAAAATACTGTTTTAAATATAAAAAGTGTCGTCGTCACACAGTAATTTAAGTTTCTGTTGGCTTTTTTTGTTTTCTGAACTGTTGATTACAGATGCAGAGAGCATTTCCTTCCTGAAGGAGGCGGGGCCAGTAGCAGCCCATTGTTTTAGGAGCAAAACAGCTCGTTAAGAAATGTCCTAACATCTGGAATTCCACAGTCGTGGGGAAATTAACCGTCTTGTGGTATTTTAAATCGAAAAAGAGAAAGAAACACTGTGTGTACATGTTAAATTTGAATTAATTTGCCAATAACTGGATCAATATGGGAGCTTTAAAGTTGAATTTTACAACTGTAACATCATCTGATGAACTAATTCAACCCAGGAGTTAAAAGTGATGTGGATGCAGAGATATTTCCATCTAAAATGATCGCTCAGAGAGAAAGTTAGACGCTATAGAAAGTTTGTGGTCTCCTTGTCAATCACAGTTGCGGAGAGAGTTTTCTTCCTGAAAGGGGGCGGGGCTAGCAGAACCAAGCTAAAGCCAGGAGATGTATACCCATTCTGAATGGGTATACAAATGCAACTTTTTGACAATTTTTACCGTCTCCCGCAATTTCATCGCAACAAATACGCTTAAAACATCGCAATTTTTTAGAAAAACTCCCACAAATTCAGACATTTTAGGAGCAACAATCTGGAAAAACGCCCGCGAAATCCTGGAGGGACTGATTTAGGAGTCTACGAACTGCAACCTCAGTTTTCTGCTGCTCTTTCTCTGGTTGGTGAGTTTCCTTCCTCACACGAGCCCATTTCCTGCCGCCTGTTCGTTCACTTCACACCGTCTGACGCAACAAAAGCAGGGATCCGGCGCTTTGACAACCAAACGAGGCCTTCCTGATGGCTACTGTGCGCCTGCGTTCCTGTCAAACGCGGTGCTTCCAGTTCTTTGAGGGACTAAACAACCCCTCGACTCCTGACGACCGAGTCGCCTCCCGTGAAGAGGAGGTCTCGATGGGCCCTCGGGCTTCGCAGCCGGAGACGCCGCCACGCTGTGCTCGATGTGTGTCGGCTCTCATCCATGTAAGCGCGGAGCATAAAACTACTCCTCCCGCGTGCACATCTAGAAAACCGATATCATAAAAAGTCGAGTGTTCCATTTTTTATTACTTGAGCTTTCCGCGGCGAAGCTGCTAATGGAATTCAGAGCTGCAGGGAGACGCTGGTTAAGACCGCCGTGTTGGATCACATGAGTGGACTTTTATGTGAGCTAAACTCCGTGTTATTTCCCCAAAGCCTTCTTGTCATCCCGGCTTTACCCAAAGTGCATTCTGCCATCCCTGATTCATGCAGAGGAATGGAACAAAGAGAAAAAAGAACATAAAAAAACCCTTCATTCACCAAGGTGGAATATTCTAGCGGCGTAACCGAGCGATGCATAGACACGAGGAGAACAAACTAAGGGTTCACCAGACACCGGAACTTAATAAGGACATCTCCGTAATCAAAAATAGAAATTATTATAAGAAGCAAAAAGTCACTAATTAATATAAAAACATACCAGAAAAAAACCCTCCCTGCTCCGAGGGACGCTGCTTCTGGGAATCTGTGTTCATAGAGGAGGAAGTGAGAACAGACGTCTACTTCATCTCACAGGCAAAGAAACACAAAGAGAACCTCTGTCCCGTCTCTGTTCATAAATAATCCATGCACCGTCCCTTTGCCAGGAAACCCTTTGTGTTGTTCAATGTTTATAGTGCTACCAGTATGCAAACCCTGAATGTCCACATAGTAAATTATCAATGAAAAATATTCATATGTACAGTGTAGCTCAATAAAACGTCTCTTTAAATTCAATCTGCATGCAGTCAACTGCATAATATACAGGCAATAAGTACGGTCAGTAGGAGTTTCTTTGGCAGGCCAGAATCCAGCTGGACATGCATAGAGAGGTATGTACAATCAAAACCCGGCTCCAGGTCTCTGAGGAGGGACCTGGAGGCTGAATCAGTGTGCAAATGGTCAGAGTTTGAATCAACCAGTGGTGCAGCTGGAGGCAGCAGCCGGATAAGGAGCCGCTGCCGCCCCAGGAAAGTCTCGGCGCCACTGGTTCGGCTCTCTTCAAAGGCCCTCGTCCCGCTCTGAGTCGGGGGAAACAGGCCTGGAGACGGTGAAGATGTCCTGACGTTGGATTTTGGTTTTGGGCGTGGTGGAGGCAGGCGGCGCCCCGGTGGACGGCGGCCGCTTCTCCGACAGCAGTTTGATGATCTCGGCTACCTGACTCTCCAGGGCGCCCAGACGGCCTCCCAGAGTCTGGATGTCGCCTCGGAGCTCCAGCCGGGTCTCGTGCAGCGCCGCCTGCAGGGCCTGTTCTGGTATCGGACAGAACGGGTGGGGTGACCCGGCTCCCCCAGGGAGGGGGCTGTGGAGGAGGGGGGTGACGGCGGCGGGGGTCCTGGCCTCGCCGGCCCGGTCGATCCTCAGCTCACTCTTGGTGATGCCGCTGTCGCAGGAGTCTGTCTTGCGGAGGGGGTTGTTGCTGCCGCCCTCCTCAGCGTCGCCGCCCCCGGCCTCCTGACCTTTACCATCCTGAGAGAGCATCTCCACGGAAACCGCCTTCACGCTGTTGTTCAGACCCTCCTTCCTGCCCTCCACCGGAGCCATGTTGTTTTTCAGCCGCATCCAGCCGCTGGCCTTGGCGGCTGGTTTCCCCAGAGCAGGACTGGTGCTGACTTTCAGCCTGACGGCCTGTTCGCCTCCGCTGGCAGCGCTGGGCTGCAGCTCCATGATGTCGCAGTTGTTTTGCTTGGCGGGCGGCTCGCTGGGATGGCTGTAGGCCAGCGAGCTCTGCATGGGCGTCACCTGCGACACGGTGAGGACGCTGCTGCTGGGCGGAGCTCCGTTCTGCAGGGAGGCGTGCGGCCGCTGCAGGCTGAGCGGCAGCGAGTGCTGCAGGCTGGAGTGGCCCAGCTGCAGGCTGTGGGGGTGGAGGTGCTGGTGGTGCTGCTCCACCTGCAGCTGGTTCTTCTCCAGGTCCAGCTGCGAGGCGGCGGCGGCGCCCTGGTTACGGAGCTCCTTCTGCTGCTTGAACTTCTGGAAGAGCTTCCTGACCGGATGGTCCTGCGGGATGGTGAGCTGCACCTCGTTCTTCGCCCGCTCACGCTCCTCCTCCTCCTTCTTCACCTCGCTGATCTTGCGGAAAATGATCTGCAGGGAAAACAGAGAAGAGAACAACAGGCTGCTTATCAGGACATTTATCATTTCATATGAATACGATGAATAATAATCCTCAGTGTTTGGTTCCCCGGGGCGCTGAACATTAATCATCAGAGCCAAAGCAGAGGAAAAAAAAGCGGTTTATTATTATGGAAATGTGTCAGACTGTCAGAACGTTTTCACCTGAGAACCTTCACGTGTCACATTCTGTCTTCGGTGCTCTCAGAGTTTATCTGACTGGTGGAGATCCGTGTTAAATTATCCATCAGCGCCGCTACACCTCCTCCTGTATTCTCAGCCCCAGTCTGGCGCCAGCAGCTCTCCTGGCTCCTCTTACACACTAATTACACTGGGAATGACAGAGATCCCTGGCAGGCAGCAGCAGCAGCCGTCCAACGGGCTGTTTAAGTGTTATTCTTAGTTAAAATGATAAAGCTCCCAACAGGCGGCGAGCTGAGGGGAGTCGACCCACCGACCAACCCACATCCACCTCTGACTGAACTGAGGAGGGGAAGCCGAGGCGCTCCATCAATCATCTCAAGCCTACCTGGAGGCTCAACCTGAAGGATTAACACCTTTAATTAAATTACCTCTGACACGCACAGAGCGGTTTGATGAGAAGTAATTGAAACGTTATCACCTGAAAAAGAACAGCAGGTCCAGTGTTTCCCCTGCAAACGCATCGAGACCAGAACCTGTCGGAGCCGATGACGCTGAAGTGATGAACCTCAGTTCAACTAACAATCAGTTTCCTCTCGTCAGCCTGACAGATGTTAATGCATCTAAACAGCACAAAGAGAAGCACCTCAGGGAGTCAGTCGGCTGAAGTGAAAGCGTCAGCTGAGGTAAAACCTTCTCTCAATAAAGCTGTTTTACATCTTTTTACGTTTGGATTTTTTTGCAGGATAAACCACCTCCTGGGTTGAAGTCCAGCCTGGAGTCTTTGCCACGTGTCACTTTCTTGTCAACTCAAGGCGGAAACATTCAATTAAACCTCACTGCACAGTTCTGGGACAGTTCTCCGCATGCCGTCGGTGATAACAGCAGAAACCAGACAGCCCATCATCCTGACTGAACCTCTGAGAACAGCCGACAACTTCCAGCTGCTGCTGATTTCCCAAATTCTCACCCACACACTCTGAATAATGACAGTTTCCATTCAAAGTCTACTTTTGAAAGCAGTTTGAATAATGGTTCAGAGTCTATGTCTGATCTGGAACCAGTTCTTTATTCAGGAAACCTCTTGTAATGCAGTTCCTCAAATGTCCACTAGAGGCTGCATCCAAAAGTGAGCAGGTCCCCATAGACCTCCATGTTAAAATGTCCAACTTTACAGCAGAAATAAACAAGTTTACAACCTGGAACAAAAACAGTTTTGGTCTCTTTAGCTAAAACCTGTGTTCATGGCAATGTGTAGGTGGTTAATTGTTACAGAACCCAGCTGTTTAAATTGTGTTAAGGCTTAAAGTTGTGCATGTCATTGGTAAAAAATGCAAAGATCGTCCAGCTGACAATTAATCGTCAACAAATTTCCAAATTTTAACTCACATACTGTTAATATTGCTCATCTATGCTCAAGCTACATGTATGTAGTAAACTTTAATGGCTTATTCCCTAAAAAGTCTTGACTCTCAAATCTAATTTCAATTTTTCCACCAAGGCAGTTTACATGATGGCCAAGAGTCTAATTTCGAACCAGTCCTTTGCATTTCCACCCAGCAGAAGCTTGCAGTTCCTCAAATGTCCACCAGAGGCTGCCTCCAAAAGAGAGCAAGTCCCCATAGACCTCCATGTTAAAATGTCCAACTTTACAGCAGAGATAAACAAGTCTACAGGCTGGTACAGAGAAAGATCTGATCTATTTAGCTAAAATCTCCATTCATGACAACTGTGTAGGTAGTTAAGTGTTATAGGACTTAACCGTTTAAATTGTATTAAAGCTTAAAGTTGTGCACGTCATTGGTGATAAATGCCGAAATCTATCTGCGGACAGCTCATCATCATCATCATCATCATTCTGACAAAACATCTGAGAACAATCAACAACTTCCCCTTGCTCTTAATTTTAAAAAAGTCCTACTGACATACTCTTAAAAACGTGTTTCTGTGCTCAAGTAACATGTATCCAGTAAACTTCAGTGGCTTTTAACCAAACCACTTAAAAACTCTTGGAAAAACAATCCACAACCAAAGTCCACTTTTTTTTTTTACCAGGACAGTTTTAATGATTCTGTGCCTGATCTCAAACCAGTTCTTCACGTTTCAGAAACAGGAAAGTTGCAGTTCCTCAAATGTCCACTAGAGGCTGCCTCCAAAAGCGAGTCAATCCCCATAGACCTCCATGTTAAAATGTCCAACTTTTCTGCAGAGATAAACATGTTTACAGCCTGGTACATGAACCATTTTGGTCTCTATGGTTAATTTTACAATTTGTGACGACTCTACAGCAGATAAACTTCATATGATTCACCCGTTGTGATTGGATTAAGGCTTGAAGTTGCGCCTAAAAACGGGGCATGGTTACAAGTTGGTACCATCACAGGTCAGTTAGTGGTCCAGAGATGTTCGTAGCTCCACTTAGGCTCCACCTATTTGCTTATTTTTGAATTAGCTAGGAGTTACGAGAGGTAAGGCACTGCCAAGATGAAGACAGCCAACTCACCTCACCTCCCTATAGGTCAGGGGTGCCCAACCCTGGTCCTCGAGGGCCCCTATTTAGCATGTTTTAGATGTTTCACTCCTCCAACACACCTGATTAAATGATCAGGATCGTTATCAGGCGTCTGCAAAGCTTGAAGATGAGCTGACCATTTGAATCAGGCGTGTTGGAAGAGGGACACATCTGAAACATCGAGGACCAGGGTTGGACGCCCCTGCTAGAGGTGGAGCCACAAAAGGTTCATCCATCTTTATTTACAGTCAACGGTTTCAGTCGCTAAAGAACTCTCAGACAGGAAAACTGGTTTAAGAGAACACTTTGACGGTCTAGAACCAAGAAATGCTTTCCCCCAAACCTTTTTTAAAAACTCTTGACAAAACATCGCCATTGGTTCCAGTTTGCAAGTCCAATTTTCCACACTAGGGCAGTTGGGGCTGTCTTGAGGCGTGGTCGGTTGCCCCTCGGACATGGTTGTTGTTGTTGTTTTCCACAGTGAAGTAGATTTTGCTAACAATATAATACAGCAGACAGCGGAAGAAGAGGACCAAGTTGCCTGAAAAGAGCGACCAATGTCAGGCTGATACCCATAGTCTACATTTGGTCAGTCAGAATAGCTCAACTGGGGCCGATGTGGACACAACACCCGAGCTTTCTAACGAACTTTGAGGATTTGTTAGTCTCGGCAGCTTGAGTCTCCCCTTTGAAACATAATTTGACAGAGAAAGTTTCACTTATTGGGCTTAGTGAGTCACAAAAACGAGAGCTGATGGTGTCACAGGGGCCTCAAGTTCGAGAAAAACCACACATCAGACCATTAACCAGGAGCTCAGATCAGTACAAAGCCTCGCTGCCGCTTTTCTCCACTGAAATGAAGCTTTTTGATGCGGCAGACTCGCTCTATTATACCCAGATCTCTGCCTGACAGTCAGAGATTTGAACAGACCCCGGAGAGAAAACTGGAATCGAAATCCGGCCTTACAGGGTCTTCAAAACCCCTCGGCTTCGACCGCGAGGCAGCGGGTCGACTCGCTTCCCGGCCTGATTTCTGCTGACCCAATTATTCCGTCCTTCTGTCTGGTGGTCGGCCACACGTGGCGTCTAATTTGCGGTCTGAAGTGCCGTTCGTTCCGCCGCGGCACTCGAACAGAACCAGCGGGAGTCATGAGCGACGCCGCTGAATGGGGAAGCGAGAAGAAAAGGCGAGACGGATAAGTGGCTTCTCGGCTGAGCAGCTGCCGAATTAACGACGGCAACCAGAAGCTCCTGCGGCATCACGTCGAAGAAAGACCCGCACGACTGGAAGCATGACACGGCATTACGGCGAAAGTGATGACTCATATTACATCGCTAATATCTGAGACCTTTGATGACACGGAGCCTTTTAGCTTATTACCTGAATGAGCTGTGAAATTAGCCGACATTGAACGCTCGCTGCCAGGCCTCAGAATGTTTATTCACGCCTGGATTCGATTTCCTGCTTTGCTTCTTTGAAAGGCTTTCTGAAAAAAAACCTCTATTCACAGGCGGTTAATGGTTTTTTCATCCTCCTTTTTCAAACTTTCCACTTTATCAGTCGTTCCTTTGTGGCTCGTTTGTAAATGCAACCTGATTGGAACACGCAGTGCACAAAAAGTAGAATTGACTGCTTACAAGAAACATGTGTACGACAGTTTATGGCGCTCCTGTTGGGTTTAACAGTGGTACACATGGAATAAATCACAGTTGAGTCAACAAAATGCCAGAGCAGAGAGTTTATCATCGTTTTTTTAAGGGTTGCATTTGGTGAAAATCTATTTTTTGCGTGTTTTGTGGCTTTTAGAAACTTGGAGGTGGAAAATAAAAGCTGTGAGGATACTAAGATGTCTACTAACGAGCCACCAAGCTCAACAAACCAGAGAGAATTTTACCACCTAGTGAACCAATAGTCATCCAGTTTAGCCACAGTATAGCCCCGCCCCCTCTTAGCTACCAGGTGAACCAATCAGCCGTCAATTTCATTGTCAAGCAAACCATGAAAAGCAACAACTGTGCTGGAGATTCAGGCTTATTTCCCGGTAAAACGATCTCCTGGTATCATCAGCTTTTTTCCGGGCTGTCAATCACAGACTCAGAGAGAGTTTCCTTCCTGAAGGGGGCGGGGCCAACAGCAGCTCACTGGTTTTCACAGCCAAACAGAAACCACAATTAAAACCATGGAGTTATGAAGTCAACATGAAAGCACGCCGCCACTGGACTATAGAGCAGTGGAGACGGGACTGGGATGGCACTTAAGTTCATATGTGAGTCAAGGCAGGTGAGCAAATACTTTTGGTAATATAGTGTAGTGCAGGTGAACCAAAACTAACTGACGAAACCTCAATTCACTGATAAATACGTCATAATATTTGCATTGTAGTGGAAACGTAGCAGACGTTTTCCTGCACAGCTGTGTCCTCTGAGGTTTGTTTTCACTGAATGTAGCCTCGGAGCTTCTTCAAAAAGGTGTTTGTCTAAAGGAGGGTCATAAATACGAACCCTGCAAGCAGCAAACATGCTCTTAAATTCATTTTCTGCTCACTGGCTGACTGAGTAATCGACTGATGCCTCCAGCGCCAGTCGTCGGGTCAGCAGGTTGAATACAACTGTACCTTAAAACGGTTTGATCTTCGCTCCTTTCCACATGATGATCGGTTTGGTGGTGATTATCTGGGAGCTGCCGTGCATTAAAGTCCGATTCACGATTCACCCCACAGCCCCCTGAAAGCACCGCTGCGTTTTCCTGAGAGCTAAATATGCAGATTTGAGGATGCGAATGCAAATAGAAAGAGAAGTTTGGAAGCAGAGCCTGGAGGAGATGAACTCCACCAAACAGGAGGACCATTAAAGACGCATGAACCCTCAGAGACACTAGAAAGACGCCTGGAAACCCTGTTTTTGTCAAAATATCAGCAGAATAATGACACTCAGTCTTCATATTTGCCTGTAAAGTTACTGCTGGTACGAGCTACTGAGCAAAATCATCCAAATCCAACCCAACAGATAGATTCAGATCGACACCTAAGAGCATTTTGCACGACTTGTTCTCATCAAAGACTCAAGAATCTCCAAGAATTCAGCCACTAAATATTAATGAGTGCTGAAAAGAGCAGTGAAATTTATAGCTCTACCATCATCTTCTACCTTTTGCTGACCAAAAAAAGCTACCAGTCCCCTTTCGAAACTAAATGTTGCCAGGAAACACAATAAAAGAACTCTACTGGCGCTACATTCTCATCAGATTACAGTGAGCAGTAACAGGGAGCTAATTCCTAAATGTTGTTTTCAGATATTCAGAGGTCATTTTTGTTGGAACGGTCTAATGCAACCCAACACAAAGTCTGCTTTTAAGATGCCTTTGGTGTTTTTTTGCACAAGTGTAGAGATGCTAGCTTAATACCCGGTGATCCGGATCACCGTCTGGATCCAGGATGTTTTTTAATCTAAGTGTAACCAGGTGGACAATTAGATGCGGTTTACTCTAAAAGCCACCAGAAGGCACTCTTGTTTTTGGGGTAACCCCCTCTGACCACATGACATTTTGGGTCTCCACGTGACAGACAGCGACAATGACGGAGTTCTCTTTCTTTCCTGAGCGACATACGCACGGTTGGGCCGGCATTCTGATCTCCGGTTGTCTAAGAAGCTGGGAGGCTGTTAGGAGCTGCCGCGCTAGAGGCTGCGCCTGTTCATTAGGTCGGATGGGGTGAAGGCCGCATTGTTGGTAGGACATTTGAACTGTATGTAATTACATTTGTATCTGTAACGTTCCATAGAAAATATGTGAATTGGGAGATTGTGTTGGGGGTGGACTGAAGCTGCTTGGTGGAGGTATGAACTCTCTGAGGGCTTTTTAGTTTACTGTTTTGCTACATATGATCATTTCTTATTTCTTAAAACTGCATGTTTTGGCAGTACAAAGGTGTCGTTGTTAGCACTGTCGATTCACAGTAAAAAGGTTCTGCGGGACACCTGGGTACCTGAGTCTAATGTCGTCTGAGAACTGCATTGTAAATAATAATGATTTTTTTCTTAAATGGTCCCATTATTCCAGAAATGATGGGGATGACTGTAGTCCTGACCTCTTGAACCCTATCTGTAAATGTTGATCTCCTGTTTAAACGTCTGTTTCCTGTTTTTTCCTCTCAAAGCTTCTGAGCCGCAGTAATCCAACATCAGCAGGGGTTGCTGCTTTATTAATTAGATTTACATGTAATTAATTCGCCCTCTAATTGGATTTACACACAATTTTGCATGCACACCACCACAACGGGCGAACGACTGAAGGCTCAGCTGCTGGTTTTAACTCCAGGCATCCACAGCAATTAAAGTGTGATTTACACCTGAGGAAGCAGGTGAGAGTAATCAGCGGGCCGGTTGGAGAGAAAGCCGAGTCGAGGGTTTTACAATCTCTCTGGATGTCTGTAAATGTGGTACGAACAGGTGTGAAGCAAAAGGCACGGAGCAGAGCTACAAACGGAATAACTACACAGCATTCAGTTCGCATAAAGACGTCGACTAAATGAGCTGTAATGGTTAAAAACTCACATGGTTCTGTAATCTTCAGGCATGTCGGTATTTAACCGTGATGTATGGATTTTAAATGAACTTGTGTGCGAGTGCAGAGGCGACTGACAGATTATCGTGGCACAGATTCAGGGTGTCGCTCTCTTTACACAAGGAGCCAAAGCGACGCATAAATCCAATTATTTCTCGAGAGCTTGGATTCGGATCATCATCATTAGCGGAGAAATTATTCTGCTCTTCCGGCTCGGAAAACTGCTCAGTCAGTGTATTCCAAAAATGTAACAGTGATGGTTGAGTTTGCCGCCAGGTGTACAATATATATATAGGAAATTAGTGTGAGAAAATGCTTGTTAAATAGCTTTTTGTTAGGCGATTTTGGCATTAGGAAGCAATCAGCATTACACTTAGCAAAAAGGCTTAAAAGACAATATAGTGCAAAAAAGTACAGTGCGTATAAAAAGTCTTCACGACCCATCGAAGTTTTACCCTTTAATTCCTTTTCAACACTGAATCAAGACCAAGAAAGTGACTAGTAGTAGCGATGGCGGCCACCAAGACACCTAAGACTCCTCTTGAACTTGTTTTATGGCAATTATCCAGGTTGTCTTATCCTGACTAGATCCTTCCTTGAGTTGTAGATACTCTCAGATGTACGTTGCTTTGGATAAAAGTGTCTGCTAAATGAAAACTGTAGAATTGTGAAGGAGTTACAATAAATAGATTAGAGAGGGAGGTTCTTTGGTCTGATGAGACCAAAATGGAGCTTTTTGACCATCAGACTAGAAGCTAAACACTGCACATCATCACAAACACACCATCTTCACAGTGAAGCATGGTGGAGGCAGCATCATGATGTGAAGCACGGTGGTGGCAGCATCATGATGTGGAGCACGGTGGTGGGAGCATCATGATGTGAAGCATGGTGGTGGGAGCATCATGATGTGAAGCATGGTGGCGGCAGCATCATGACGTGAAGCATGGTGGCGGCAGCATCATGATGTGAAGCATGGTGGTGGCAGCATCATGACGTGAAGCATGGTGGTGGCAGCGTCATGACGTGAAGCATGGTGGTGGCAGCGTCATGACGTGAAGCATGGTGGTGGCAGCGTCATGACGTGAAGCATGGCGGTGGCGGCATCATGACGTGAAACATGGCGGCAGCAGCATCATGATGTGAAGCACGGTGGTGGCAGCATCATGATGTGAAGCACGGTGGTGGCAGCATCATGATGTGAAGCACAGCGGTGGCAGCATCATGACGTGAAGCACGGCGGAGGCAGCATCATGATGTGAAGCATGGTGGTGGTGGCAGCGTCATGACGTGAAGCATGGCGGTGGCGGCATCATGACGTGAAACATGGCGGCAGCAGCATCATGATGTGAAGCACGGTGGTGGCAGCATCATGATGTGAAGCACGGTGGTGGCAGCATCATGATGTGAAGCACAGCGGTGGCAGCATCATGACGTGAAGCACGGTGGTGGCAGCATCATGATGTGAAGCATGGTGGTGGTGGCAGCATCATGACGTGAAGCATGGCGGTGGCGGCATCATGACGTGAAACATGGCGGCGGCAGCATCATGATGTGAAGCACGGTGGTGGCAGCATCATGATGTGAAGCACAGCGGTGGCAGCATCATGACGTGAAGCACGGCGGAGGCAGCATCATGATGTGAAGCATGGTGGTGGTGGCAGCATCATGACGTGAAGCATGGCGGTGGCGGCATCATGACGTGAAACATGGCGGCGGCAGCATCATGACGTGAAGCACGGTGGTGGCAGCATCATGATGTGAAGCACGGTGGTGGCAGCATCATGATGTGAAGCACGGTGGTGGCAGCATCATGATGTGTTGATGCTTCTCAGCAGCAGGTCCTGGAAGGCTTGTCAAGGTAGAGGATAAAATAAATGCAGTAAAGTACAGGAAAATCCTGGAGGACCACTTGATGCAGTCTGGTAGAAAAACAGTCACTTGGGTCAGAATTTGTTTCCCAGGAAGACAATGACATGAAACAAACAACCAAAACTAAGAAGCTCTTCAGAATTTCCACCCCCGATCTCAGCTGTCTGGATCGTCGGCTTCATGTCATCCACTGCTCTTCCTCTGCACATCTCCTGTCTCTCCTCACTGCAGCTGTCAAAGAAAAGCTGAAAACACCCCAAACATCCCAACAAGACCAGCGACTGAAGCCACTCAGCTACAACAGACAATCAGGAGGAGCCTCCGACTTATTCTAGAGGAAGTCGTGTGGTTTTTTTTCTCACGGCAGCAACGGAAAACTATTTCTGACTTCAGAGTTATGAAGGCGGTTTAAATATAAACTGCAATTCATCACCGATGAAGCCTCGGAATGAGGAGAGCGGCTCTCGCAGGCAGAACAAATGCAACATTATGTTTACGAGTGTTGGTCAGGCCTGTTTAAATATTCATGGGAGCAGAGGGAGGGTGTCAGGGTCTGTTTAGGGCCGGACGGCTGGGCTGAGTAATGCCTTCATTTTACCCGGTCATGATATTCTGACTGGAGGGGAGGAACAAGGAGGAAACATTAGGAGGCTCTGAACAAGCAGGCAGAGGAAACATCAGATAATATCAAGACGCTGTTTGATATAAAACACAGAGCAGGGCGGTTTGTGGTGATGGACGCATAGGATTTAATTTAAAGTACAATTTAAAGCTAAAAGAGAAAAACACGAGACGTAAAGGAGGAAGAAAGGGAAAGAAAACATTAAAAGAAGAACAATAAAACAACAAAGGAGACAAATTATAAGAAGAAACAGGTTTGTTATAATAAAATAATACACAGAAAAACAACCTGACAAAATATAAACATACAAAATAAAAGAGAAATTTTGGGTCTATAAAAGACAAATAAAGATGTTGGAAGATGAAAAGTGACACTACACTGTAAAAAAATAAGATTTAACTGTAATTTTTAACAATTTGCTGTTATTTTACAGATGTTTTGTTCAATAATTGATCATTAATTTACATGTAAACAGTGATATAAAAAACATCAACAATCTGGATTTTTACAACTGCTCATTTCTTTTATTGTGTTTAAATCAGCAAAAAATATTATTTAACAAATATTTTTACATTATTTTCAATAAAAAAATACTCATGTTAAGTCATTTTTAACTGTTGTTTAATGGTTACAAACCAACAACATCTAGCAAAATCACAGATAATGAGTATTTTAGAGGTTTTCACTGCTTTGTTAAATCACAGATAATAAAAAGCAAAAGCACAGAAACAAGTATTCATTTACATGTTGACTGTTAAATAAATAAATAAATAAATGAATAAATAAAACAAAAAAAGAGCCAAAATTATCAATGCCCAAATAAAAATAAATCACAAATAGAAATTAATTTTATAAATATATTTTTGTATTTAATTCAGAAAATTAATATATATATAGTTAGAGAGATATGAATTTTTAAAAATCTTATGTTTGTGGGTTTAAAAAACAATAACAACAACAATAATAACAATAATAATAATTATTATTATTATTATAATTATAATAACAACAGCAATAATAACAATAATAATAATAGCAATAATATAATAGTAATATTAATAATTATAATAACAATAGTAATAATAATAATAGTAAATAATAATAATAATAAATAATAATAACAACAACAACAACAATAATAACAATAATAATAGCAATAATAAAATAGTAATAATAATATTAATAAATAATAATAATAATAACAGTAATAAAAAATAATAGTAATAATATTATAATAATGATAACTATATAACAACAATAATAATAATAATAATAACAGTAATAATAATATAATAATGATAATAATTATTATAATATCGACAGCGACAACAACAACAACAATAGTAATAATAATAATAATAATGATAATAATAATAATGATGAGTTAAAAACGGACCCCAAACTCAACCAAGGCGCCATTTGAGGAACAATTTTGAACTCAAAAGGTTCTTCTTCTAATTCTAACGGTGACAGAATAAAGAAATCTACTTTAAACTTCATCTGAGGTTCAGTGTTACTTTTTCCTCCTGACATCTTTAAATTCACAGCGAGGAAGCGATCAGGAAACTGTACGAGGAGGCTGAAGGAGAAACGGTGTTTGTTCCTCTGAGTGTGAGCCGAGGACGAGGAGATGATTCCTGCCTCCTTATCTTCCAAACTCAATATCAGATGTGGCCCCGGAGGGATCGGCTGCAAAGCATTGTGGGTCCTGATTACCTCCGGCCTCGTTCTGATGCTGCTGCTGATGGCTTCTGTTCATGCAGAGCCGCCGTTCATCACCGGAGCCTCAGACTGTGAATGTGGCGAATGTGGCGACGACGTTCCACAGCAGCTTGTTTGTGCAGCAGGTCGCAGTCGGACGAACCGGCAGAAATAACAGAGCAGCAGAGCAGAAAACCCTGATTCACAGTTTGACTGAACAGAGACGCTGAGAAAATGTGATTCCAGTTCTGATAAATGAGCCGAAGCTGCTGTTTCTGAGGGCAGATTCTCAGCTGAACGGATGAAAGAGAGTCCGAGAGGTGGTCGGAGAAACAAGAACGACACTCGCTCCTGAAAACAACGTGACTCCATCGAAACCCCGAGAGATAAATACGTCAGGAGGTGAGACTGTTTTCTCAAGGAGGTGATGTTTGGTTCAGAAACACTGGCAAAAATATGAATACAGTCGTCCCTCGTCATGTCCTGGTCTCACTGTGTCGCTGATTTTTAAATTGTATAAATCTAATTTTGTATCACGGATTGAAAAGAATATTAAATGTAAATTAACAGCAGATGAGTAGACGAGCTAGTTCGCCCACGTGAGATGCTACACGGCGCGCTATTGGCTGATGGACAAGGGGCGACCAATCAGAGCACTGCGTTCTGCATCCTGGGTTCTGATTGGCTCAGCGACCGTAGCATCAGCCTCCTCCTCCGTCTCCCGTCTACAGCAACGTTCAGCCCTGATGTGCACATTATGCACAATTTAAGCTTTGCTTTTTTTACAGTTAACATATAAATTAATCCTTTTTCCTGTGATTTTACTTGATGTTATCGGTATTTTAACAAAACAGGAAGTACCCACATGGAAGTGTCCATATTTCCTACTTTTTCCCTCTTAGCGAAGTGGATTTTAAAGACAGTAAGTGGTAGCGGAAGGAGAAGAGAAACCCGACTGAAACCCAACGGTCAACGAATGATAATGCCACCACCGTGCCTTGCAAGCATAGTAGCATGTCATAGTGAGGAGGTGTTTCTGCTGCCCCCAAGTGGACAAAAAAATCAGCCACTGCAGGTTTGAGAACAGTAAAAGCTGGTAATGTCGCTGTCATGAATCCAAATGTTTATCTTGTTTATCTTCCTCCTGACTGACTCATTATAATGAAGATAGTAATCAAACTATTCTGGAGTGTAGAATGGTCTGACGGCACAAAACCTAAAATTTTTAGTGTGGCAGGTTGTTGCCTGCTGTTTTCCCCCCTTAAATAATTGAATTTTAAGGACAGTATCAACAAATAGTGAAAAAAGAGGCACCCAACTGAAAAGTGAGGTCAATGAATGATAATGCCACCACCATGCTTTGCAAGCATAGTCGTATGTCATAGTAAGGAGGTGTTTCTGCTGCCCCCAAGTGGCCAAAAAAATCAGCCACTGCAGGTTTGAGAACAAAAATCAAACAGTAAAAGCCATTAATCTTGCTGTAATGAATCCAAGTGTTTATCCTCCTCCTGACTGACTCGTTATGATGAAGATAGTAATCAAACTATTCTGGAGTGTAGAATGGTCTGACTGCACAAAACCTAAAATTTTTAGTGTGGGAGGTTGATGCCTGCTGTTTTCCCCCCTTAAATAAGTGAATTTTAAAGGACAGTAACGTCCAAATAGTGAAAAAAGAGGCACCCAACTGAAAAGTGAGGTCAATGAATGATAATGCCACCACCATGCTTTGCGAGCATAGTAGTATATCATAGTAAGGATGTGTTTCTGCTGCCCCCAAGAGGCCAAAAATCAGTAACATACAGCAGTAATGGAAGGAGAAGAGAAACCTGAATCAAATGCACTGTCAAATGAATGATAATGCCGCCCCCGTGCTTTGAACAGACCAGAAATCAAACAGAAAAGCTGCTCAGTGACGGCACGTTGCATCTCGCTCTAATGAATCCAGGTGTAAGTGTTTATCTCCCTGCTGACTGACTCATTACGACGAAGACGGCAATCAAACGTTGAGTTAAATCACCTCACTGCAGGCTCGGATGTGGAGGGAAAAAAAAGAATTTATGTCATTACCAGCGGGTCGTCTGCACCAAGCCAAAGCCAGCTCAGCACAGCGAAACACATCCAGACTCTCCATCTGCAGCTGCCAGCTAGCACTCCATCAGACAGCGTAAATTATGCAAAGTACCGAAGTAATAAAACATGATCCAACTGCAGCCGAGGCACTTTTCCTATTTTTTGCTTTTATCCCACATTAGCTGTAGCGTAGCTGTGTACAGTAATAAAATGGAAAGAGGTTTGCAGCAGCAGAAAGCGGTGGTTCAACAAGGTCCACGTGCAGAAACGGCTGAGCTACAGGCGGTTTATGCAATTCAAGAATCAATAAACAGGCTACAGTTGGCAGCACAACACAAGAGTGAAGAGGCTGAGGCAGGTAGGCAGGTACAGGCCAGAGGTTCACTGGACAAGTTGTAGCTCCTATGATAAACAAATACGTTTGTACAGCCTGTTGGAATACAGGAGCAACGTGATGCTGGAGTTTATGAGTAACGCTGATCTCATGGCTTCTATGTGAGAAAGTATGTAGGACTTAAAGAAAACCTAAAACTACCGAAGATAACCTACTCAAGGTACACAGGGATCACGTCATGATGCTGCCACCACCATGCTTCACATCATGATGCTACCACCCCCATGCTTCACATGATGATGCTGCCACCACCATGCTTCATATCATGATGCTGCCACCACCGTGCTTCACGTCATGATGCTGCCACCACCATGCTTCACATCATGATGCTGCCACCACCATGCTTCACATCATGATGCTACCACCCCCATGCTTCACATGATGATGCTGCCACCACCATGCTTCACATGATGATGCTGCCACCACCATGCTTCACATCATGATGCTGCCACCACCATGCTTTAATCATGATGCTGCCACCACCATGCTTCACATCATGATGCTGCCACCACCATGCTTTAATCATGATGCTGCCACCACCGTGCTTCACATCATGATGCTGCCACCACCGTGCGTCACATCATGATGCCTCCACCACCGTGCTTCACATCATGATGCTGCCACCACCATGCTTCACATCATGATGCTGCCACCACCGTGCTTCACAGTAGGGATAGCTTGTTTGTGATGATGTCCATAAGTGTCTGCCAACCACAACTTCTAGTCTGATGGACAAAAAGCTCCATCCTGGTCTC
The DNA here is from genome assembly GCA_024666655.1 of Dascyllus trimaculatus. Classification (NCBI taxonomy): domain Eukaryota; kingdom Metazoa; phylum Chordata; class Actinopteri; family Pomacentridae; genus Dascyllus; species Dascyllus trimaculatus. Next base: position 29,882,423 of record CM045462.1, on the reverse strand, counting down.
CTCAGACCAAAGAACCTTCTTCTAGTTGACTTCAGAGTCTCCACATGTCTTCTGGTGACTCTAGTCCAGATTCAATCGGAGCTTTTTCAACAGTTCATATTAATGTCTCCCATAAAGCTTTGACTGGTAGAGAATAAACACCAGATGTTGTATGAACAGTCTCTTCCATCTCAGAGGAGTCATAGGAGTCTTGGTGGCCTCGCTCACTAGTCTCCTTCTTGCTCAGTCACACTTTTTGAGGACGTCCTGCTCTAGTCAGATTTACACGTGTCATAGTCCTTCCATTTCCTAATGATGGATTTAACTGGACTCCTAAAGTGTTCTTTTGTATTCATATTCTTAATTAATTGGCATTACTTTGTAGGAATCTGCTTTCACTTTGGCATGAAAGAGTCTTGATTCAATGTAAAGAAGCAATAGAAGGAGCACTCTACTCCCACCTCCCCCACAGTGGCAGGTGGAAGTGGAGTAATAACTCAAAGGCGACGCTGGTGTGGGAAGTTTAATCCTGGAAAGTAGCGCTAGCATGTATACGATATGTGTGTGGGCGAACTCAATCCTGCGCTTGATTAAATTCTTTGTGTTGACTCGTGGTTCCGTTTCCACACACCAGCAGCAGCAGTGATGGATAGATGCTCGATTGGCTCGCACAACAATAGCTGGAGTGAATAAAAGGCTCTAAACTGGACCGCAGGCTCGCTGTGCTGGATCTGACTATCGGCTGCGATCCCGCCATCAATGAGAAAATGAAATAACAATGAGAGCGAGCGGCGGGGAAGCGACGGTCGCTGCAGCTCAGTTCTGGCAGCCGTCGAAGCAGCTCGTATTATAGAGCTGCTAAAAATAGCAGCAGGGAGGGAGACTGCCGGGCAGAAAACAAGACTGCACACTGGAGATAAAATTTACCGAGTTCAGACGGGAAGAAGAGTCGGATCAGCTCATTTGAACAGACTGCAGGGTCTCCAATCAACGGCAGGGAGAAACTCACACAGATTTAAACTTTAGGAGTCGTTAGAGCTGAAAAGAACTTCCTTAAATGACATTAAACAAACGGCGTGGCGTCTTCACACCCAAACAGTTAATGGTTCCCACCGATGGAGCCTTTAATCGTGGTTTCAGGAAACGACAGAACATTAAATATGTGTTCAGCGCTTCATTTATCAGGCAGTGATACGGCGTCAGTTCAAACGCCCACAAAACAAATCTGTTAATAATATTAAAAATCCAGCAGCAAAGGTGCCAGAAAATTAAAGAAACAAAGAGCTGTGTGATATTATTACGCTCAAAACTGTGAAAACAACTGTCTTTTAGCTGATTTAAATACAGAAAAACAGTGTCATTTTAAAAACGATCATTTATTCAATTTGTAATTTATAATAAAAGAAGAAAAATCTACAAAATTACAGTTTAAATTTGCAATAAATGTAGTTTTTCTTTCAAATATTGTCAAAAATCTATGTAATATTACATTTTTGCTGGTTTTAAAACAGTAGAAATAGTGTAATGATATATTCAAATGCTGCAAAAGAACATATCAGTATTTGTAGAAATGCAGATTTTTTTTGATATGGACATTTTTTACAGTTATGTTCTATTTTTTTGAGTTACGTAAATTAAATCTGTGATTGACTGGTTATTGTACTAAATTTAACAAGGAAAATCAGCCTGTAAAATTATATTTTTGTTGATTTATATAACATAAAATAGTGTAATTTAGTAGTTGAACACTGTAAAAGAACAAAATACAATTTGTAAAAACTACTGATTTAAATTTTTTTGTTGTCTTTGTTTTTTAATGTAAATTTATATCTCTCATCTTTGATTTTACTAATTATGTGTGATTAAGAAAACAGGGAAAACCTTTAAAAAATGACCAAAAAATATATAAAATAATTAATAAAAAATAAATCTTTTTTCCTCCAAACACCAATTAATAAAAACTGTTAAAAATGTAATTTTTTTTACAGTGCATGCAGTAAATAAGGGTACCAAGGTGTCCAAAATGGGCTCAACTGCAAAGAAAAACTAAAATATTATCCGGCTCAGACGCACTTCGACAACACATCTCCAGAGCTTTGAAAGCCGCCAACAAACTCAGCTCAGCTCTTATTTTAGAGAAACTGTTTTTCCGATCGATAAAAGTTCGCATGAAGAAAAGTTTTCAGTCCATCTGCATCTCTCAGAGTTTCCATGGAGACTTTTTTTTTTTTTAAAGGCGAGGAAATCTACAATCTGTCTGGGTGGATTAAATAAACCGAAGTAAAGTCTCTGCACGGGAGAACCGGCCACGTAAACACATGAACTAAACACTGTGTACTGGATGCACATGCAGCTTGTTTTCATGGTTCCCTGCCTCACTTTAAAAACAGCCTGAAGGCCTGAAGGGGATAAACTCTCTCAGGTAAACCCACCTGGTCTCACCTGTCAGCTCAGAGACAGAAAAACAGCCTCACTGGGATTTTAAATGACCCCAACGCACGCATGACGACATGCTAGCGACATGTTAGCATCATGTTAGCATCATGTTAGTGGTGGTTACTGTGTGTGAGGCTGCAACTCAGTAAAAACATGGTCAGGGTGAGAAGTGCTCACGGAATATATACTTTACAAAACAGGGCTTGGCGATGTGAGAAATTTTAGGTGCTGTTGCAGTTATTTATTAATTGAAGAGATAAAAGATCCAGTCGTCACTAAAGTGTATGACAAGGAAGAAAAACAAATGGAATGTTGTCGTTTAAAACTCTGGAGCCCAAAATCCAGCGAAAATTAACCAAATGTCATCAATTTTCATGGTTTCTCACTATATTGGTGCTGTTTTAGAGCACTTTAGCTCATCTACAAGATGTACGCTCTCATCAGAGGTCATTAAGCACCACACAAGTCTTTGTCATGGTGCCCGTTGCTAGCTAAACTCCCACAATGCTCTCTGCTTGCCAACATAAATTTCCTGTAGTCTGAGTGATGCCTCCTCTGGTCTCCACAGTATTAAACAGTAAGAAGCTCCCCCTGGTGGAACAACCAGGTACTACAGCTGATCTACAATGCATTTTCTGATATGCATGACCTTCTTCTTTTCTCTCTTCGGTTAATATGTTTCTGATCGGTTAAATTATTAACAGAAAATAATCGTTAAAGAGCTAATCAATAACATGTCTACACATGACGACAAAGCTCTGTTTCATCCTCATAGACCAGCTACTACAGCTGATCTACAATACATTTTCTGACATGCACGACCTTCTTCTTTTCTCTCATCGGTTAATATATTTGTAATTAGTTAACTTTTTACCAGCAATTAATTGATAAAGAGTTAATCAATAAGACCCTGACACATGACAACACAGGTCTGTCTCATCCTCATTAACCAGGTGCTACAATGTATTTTCTGAGATGCACGACCTTCTCCCTCTTCCACCTTATCGGTTGATGTACTTCCAATCTGTGAAATTATTAACATCAATAAATCAATTAACCTGTGACATTCCAAGTTTAAAGGTTGGTGTGTTTGCACAATAAAAGCTACTAGAGCTGATACAACACATTTTCTGACATGCACAACCTTCTTCTTTTCTCTTATCGGATAATTTATTTCTAATTAGTTAAATCATTACAAGCAATTAATTGATAAAAGCTTAATCAATAACATCCCAACACATCACAACACATGTCTGTCTCATCCTCATCAACAGGTGCTACAGCTGATCTACAACACATTTTCTGACATGCACGACCTTCTTCTTCTTCTGCTTTGTCGGTTAATATACTTCCAATTGGTGAAATTATTACCATCAATTAATCAATTAACCTGTAACATTCCTAGTTGAAAGGTTAGTGTGTTTGTACAATGAAAGGTAGTACAAGATATCTACAACACATTTTCAGACATGCATGACCTTCTTCTTCCTTCACCTTATCAGTTAATATTTCTAATCGGTTAAATTATTACCAGCAACTAATTGAAAAAAGGGTTAATCAGTAACATCCCATCAACATAGGTCTGTCTCATAGAGCACTACTACAGCTGATCTACAACACATTTTCTGACATGCACGACCTTCTTCTTCGTCCGCCTTATCGGTTAATATACTTCCAATGGTTGAAATCGATTAACAGTCTGTTTGCACAATTAAAACCCATGTTTTCATTCAGTCTCGTGTTATAATATTTATATTTTTAAGGCTAATTATTAGCTGTCATTTTGTATTTCTCTGTATCGTAGCACAATCTTAGCAATATTTATAACATTCTCTCACAGGCCTGGAACTCAGATTATTTTCTGATGTTCTCAAAAATATTTAGACAATTAAATACATACAACAAATGTGCATCGATTAATTGACTAATGGCTTGATTTATGACTACTATATAATAAATACTAGTATATTTATTGTGACTACTATAATGTACATAACCAGACAACTAACACAACATCTGCAACACTTCATAGCATCATCAAAAGGGCAGTTTTGACAACAGAAACTGGTAAAATAACAACATAATGCACATTTTATTCTCATAAAACACCAACAAAACATTGGACCTCACCACGGTCGATCAATGTTAGTTTCCAGTTGGCGATAAAGCCCTCAAACCTTAAAGATGTTTCTCTAAACCCTGTTTTTCATGTGCCTGAACGAACCAAACCTTCACTACAGAGCTGTAATACCCGAAAAAATACACTTATTTATTTTTCAACAGGGATTTTTAACATTTCCACATCTCCTGCTGCTGGTTTTGCTGCTCTGAACCGGAGCCCAGGAGCCAATAAGCTGCTGTATATGGTTGATTAAACGCCCTGACACTGATTGATTGCTGCTATAAAACACAGAAAGCAACAGCAAACAGGCTTCACGCGTTACCAGAGCTCAAAGTGAGCCGCAAAAACAACACGAAATCAATGCAGTGATCACATTTATCAGCCAACCTCTTCATGTTTTTGACCCACATAGCAGCACAGACGCTGTTCTTTACTGCTCCTGTAGAACATGTGGACTCCAAACCGCCGAGGCCTTTTAAGAGCATGTTGGTTTTTCTCATTTCTGGCGACGAGTCCACAGAGAAAAATCCTCCCTCGTCCTCCTTTAATGCATCCGCGACTTCTCCGCCGAGACGAACACGGAGGAGGAAGAAGTGGTTTGTTTCATTATTTACCAGAGGAGGAGGGAAATGAGACTGTTTGCATGGATGACTGGCTTCCTGCTGCACCTCGTCTCTAAAGCTCCTGCAGCCGGCGGACCTGCAAAGTCCAACTCAACTCATGTACATGTGCACAAAAACACACGAAACCCCTCCCCTATAGGAACATATGAGACGCTTGGAAGCTCAGGTTCATTAGGACGCCTCAGATACTTCTGGGTATCTGCAGAGGCTCCACCTGAATTTGAACGAGCAGAATTTTATCAATGCTAATGATTATTTTTGTGGCCTCTTTAGGGGAAAACTGCATCTAGAATTATGGAAAATACTAAAAAACACAGACACAGAACGACATTCAACAGCAGGTAAAGAAAAGGGCTTGGTGATATACGGAATAAATGTTGAATTTCAGTCGATAGTTATTAATAAATTTAAACCACCTATGTTTATTGAATCTGAATTCAATCCACAGGGAAACATTTCACTGTTGACACATTAAATAAACACATTTTTTACACTTTTACGCGAAAAAGAAGGCCCTTACCTTAAGATTTTTCTTGTTTTGTTAAATTACAGATAAAAAATTTAACGTTTTAATCGTAGAAATAATAATTATGTAGATTAAAAATGTGTTATTATCAAATAAAATCCAGTAAAATCACAATTTAAAGGCATTTCCTCCTATTTTAAAGAAAAATTATATTTATTAAAGATTGAGAATTTTTTTTATTTTTTAACTGTTATTTTACAGATTTTCCCAGTTATGTTAAATCACAAATAATATCAATTAAAGTCATAGAAAAAATACAATAAATATCAAAATTCACAAGCAGGTTTTAAAATATAAAAGATTCAGTCGTCAGTAAAGTGTAATAAGCTCTTGTCGGAGGTCATTAAGCGCCACATAGGTCTTTGTCATGGTGCCCGTTGCTAGATAAACTCCCACAATGCTCTCTGCTTGCCAACATGAACTTCCTGTAGTCTGAGTGAGGCCTCCTCTGGTCTCTACAGTATTAAACAATAAGAGATACTACAGCTAACCTACAATACATTTTCTGACATGCACAACCTTCTTCTTTTCTCTTGGTTAGTATATTTCTAATCAGTTAAATTATTAGCAGCAATTAATTGATAAAGGGCTAATCGATAAGATCCCTGCACATGACAACACAGGTCTGTCTCATCCTCATCAACCAGGTGCTGCAGCTGATCTACAATACATTTTCTGACATGCACGACCTTCTTCTTTTCTCTCATCGGTTAATATGTTTCTGATCGGTTAAATTATTACCACAAAATAACAGTTAAAGGGCTAATCGATAACATCTCTACACATGACAACACTGGTCTGTCTCATCCTCACAGACCAGGTACTACAGCTGATCTATAATACATTTTCTGACATGCATGACCTACTTCTTTTCTCTCATCGGTTAATATACTTCTTATCAGTTAAATTATTACCAGCAATTAATTAAGAAAAAGTTAATCAATAAGATCCCGATACATGACAACACAAGTCTGTCTCATCCTTATTAACCAGGTGCTACAGCTGATCTACAATACATTTTCTGACATGCACAACCTTATTCTTTTCTCTTATCGAGTAATTCACATGGGACTTTGTCATGGTGCCCGTTGCTAGCTAAAACCCACACAATGCTCTCTGCTTATCAACATGAACTGCTTGTAGTCTGAGTGACGCCTCCTCTGGTGTCTACAGTATTAAACAGGGAGAGGTACTACAGTTAATCTACAATATATTTTCTGACATGCACGACCTTCTTCTCCTTCCACCTTATCAGTTAATATACTTCCAATCGGTGAAATTATTATTAATCATTATTATCATAAAAAAATCAAAAAGTATGTTTATTAAGGATTTTTAACTGTTATTTTATATATAATATATCTTTTAAAATTACAGAAAAATACTAAAAATGAAATTATGATTTAATTTTTTATTGTTTTATTGGATCTAAATCTGGTAAAACTATCATTATTTTACAGATATTTGTTGTGGGAACGTTTCCTGTTGTAAATATCTCTGCTTCATTTTTCCAAGATTCATTCACGGTTTAAGCTTCGATGCACAAACACATTTTCTTCTCTTCACTGCCGACAAACATTCAGGTTATTCATTATTAAAAACCAGATTCCTCCTCGACTTTGAGCACAGAGCAGAACTACAGCAGGTCAACTGGCTTTACTCAGTCATATTCAGTATTACTGCAGTATTAAAGTCATATTTTAAACGTGAAACTGCTGATAATAAACACTAACTCCATCTACAGAACTCTGCTGCTCTTTGTTTTTCCTGACAAACCTCAGCTTCAATCCTCGACTATGAAACCAAACTGTTTTCTTTGCTGTCGACTGTCAGACGTTCAAACAGGAAACACTGACAACAGCTGGCAGAGATCAAGTGATTCGGTTTGACTTTTCTTCTGGAGGGTTGGTTTTTTTAAAAGATCACTTCTGATGCTTTTCTAGTGATCTGAAGAAACTCTGACAGAGCAGCCGAGTGTCTCCGGTGACGACGAAACAAAGAAAACAAACAAGGCTCAGGAGAAACGTGTCGAAACCGATGTTACCCTTCAGATCTACGGCGGTGGTGTTTGTAGGATGGTGTGTGCTCTTAAAAAGGTACTATATAAAAACATTGAAGGTGTGATCTCAGATATCATCCAGAAGCAGCAGATTTTGGTTCAAACAGCAACTTCTGGGGTTGAAAATTAAACCTGCAGTTCCTCACGTGTCCACCAGGGGCTGGATTTAAAGGTGAGTTAGTCCCCATAGACCTCCATGTTAAAATGTCCAACTTTACAGCAGGAATAATCAAGTTTACAGCCTGGAACAATAAAGGTTTTGGTCTCTATAGCTAATAATAATGTTCACGACAAGTATCAGGGTGTTATCTTAAAAAGAAAGCTAAAATGGCGCAATTTATCAGAGTCAGAAAGTATAAAACCTGAAAAAAGGTCAGATTTTCACCTCTCAGACGGTCCTTGAACTAACTTTGCGTGATGAGCCGTTCTGTCTGGAATATTTACCATAAATCAGGCTAAAATCATGATATTTCATCAACATCACTTTATTCTAGTCCTTAGTCTCGTTCAGTACTTTCCCAAAATTAAAATAAATTATTAAATTAAAACAAAAACTCACCAAAATTCAGGCATTTGCACTAAACAGATTCTGTAAAAATCTAAAAATTCTGCACTCCTCACTGCAACTGAGAAGCCACGATATGCTCAGTTGCGACCAAGAGTCATGTGGCAACAATTCAGAGTGTTTTTAGGTTGAACTGCAGGCAGTGTTTCCACAGAGCATCCAAATCTATCTTCAAAACCACTTTATTCGACATGCCTCAATCAAAAATTCACCAGACTCTGTAAAAAAAAACTAAAAGATTCAGCACTGCAAACAGTCAAAGTTTTGAGTTTTAAGGTTGAACTGCAGGCAGTGTTTCCACAAAGTAAAGAGGAAAATCCAACCTACTGGATCAACAGAATAAATGCAGCACGGCTCAGAAACAGTGAACAGAGAAGACAGTAGTTGGAGATACATCCAGCATGGAGGAACATCTTTCTATGATGATGAACAGAGTGGAGAGAAAAGCTAGTAGAGGCCGGAAACATGGAAATATTCATATTTAAATTGACTCAAAATTTAATAAAATTGTCCAAAAAGATCTTCAGAAATTGCTTTAAGATGACATTTAAATTTGTTGACAGTTGCCCAAAATGACTCAAAATGTGTTTAAAAAGGACAAAAGGGTCAAAATTCATTAACAGTTGAATATAAAACAAATAAAAAATGTCCAAAACAGCAAAACTGTTTCCAGAGTTCTTTGCAGAACAGAGTGAAAAAGTTTTAATGGCTGTAAAAATGCAAATGCTCTTACTTAAAATGACTGAAAATGTAATAAACGTGTCAAAAACAATTAAAGATGACTCCAATTTGTCTAAAATTACAGAATCCTAATCACCAAAATGATCAAAATTACCCGACAGCTGCCCAAAATGACAAATAGTTCAACCCAAATTACAAAAGAGTTCCTAAAATGACTCCGATTAGTCATTAAATGATAAAAACTGGGTCAAAAATGATTCTAAAATCTGTTTAAAAGAGTTTTACGTGCAGGTTAGAGTGAAAAACACTGTAGAGGATGTAAACAGACAAACTCCATAATGTAGAGCCACAATTTGTTTTTTGCAGGATTCTTATCGACTCTTTGTTTTGCAGATGTTTTACTCGGTCTGCCTTCAAAATGTTCTCGTACTGCTGTCTCACAGGGCGTTATAATGACAGTCAAGCTTCTGATTAGGGCCCGAGCACTGCAGTGCAAGGACCCTACTGTTCCTGCTCTGTTTCCTTCTTTGTTTCTTTGTTTTTCTTACCTAAACGCCACTTAACGTGCTCAAAAACTCCCCAAATTTGGCACACCCATCAGGATTGGCGAAAAATTTGATATTTAGGGGGAATTACACACATGAATGGCAAAATGACTCAACAGCGCCACCTTGAAAATTGGACTTCAGTGGAGTTGACACAATTAGTTTCACGTACAGCTACGAAATTCAGTACACATGTGTATCACGGCAAGACGAACAAAACTGCTTAAGCAACCCTTTACCCGAAATGCAACAGGAAGTCGGCCATTTTGAATTTATGGTCAGAATTTTCACCTTTTCTAGAGCAAACTCGTCCTAGGGGATAAGTCCTACAGATCTGAAATTTGGCCGGCATATACTACAGGTGGTGGTGAGCAAAAAGTTGTTAAAATATTGTTCAAAAGTATTATGGTGTTTCCATGGCGGGCCGCTGCGTTTGGCCATTTTGGCGGGTTTTTTTGGCCAATTTTCCAGAAATGTCACATTTTCAAGAGCGAACTCGACCTACAGGATAACTCACACAGATCTGAAATTTTGCCCAAATAAACTACAGGTGATTCTGGCAAAAACTCATAAAAATGTTCCTCGAAAGTATGATGGTGTGTCCGTGGCGGCCTGCGGCATTTTGGTGTTTGGCCATTTTGGCGTTTTCCATCAAAGACAGTAAGCGCTATGTAACTTTCCTGTACGTGCTCCAAATGGCCTGAAATGTCACATGCGTGATAAAACTCAGGCCCTGATGACAGCCATATGGCCATTTCCTGTCTCAGTCACGAGCACGCCATGAAACAGGAAGTGCACTGTGATTCGCCTGTACGTGCTCGCTAATCCTACATGCATCGGTTGCTGACCAGCGAGAGGCGAGGGCCCGTTGCCACGCTGCTGCAGCTTTAATTCCAATTCTAATCTGAATAAAGCTCTAAGAAACATTAATGTTTGTCTTAAATGGCATAAAATCATCAAAAATTACTTGACAAGCGGAAAAAAAATGTCCAAAATATCTTTGAAATGACTCAAAACGTTGACCCATGTCTGAATGATCTATACGTCATAGATCAGGGCATCTTCTTCATACGTTAAACTTGCAGAAAGACAAATAAATATTGCAGATATACAAGAATAAATGAGGGAATCTCTCTTTGTAAGCTGATCTTGGGAGGTTTGTGTTTGTCCTGCAGCTTCTCCTCCTCTCACGCCGCCCCACTCCCCCCCAGTCATATTCCATTTTCTATTTTTAGCTGGAAACTTGGAACCTGCTGCCGAACCAGGCTCCATCCTAGTTTATCCAACAGCTCGACCCTCGGGCTTCCGATTAATACTGAACCTCCAGAAAACCTGGAGGGGAGGAATCATACTGTAATTCTAGGATCATAATGGGAGGAAACCACTGAAGAAATAAAGCCAGTGGGTCTGTAGAGACTGAAGGTGCAGCCTCAGAGAACACAGATGGTCTTCTCTGTTAAAGAAGTCATCAGATGAGTTTCTTTGTGTACTTTTGGTTCATTTGAGGCTTTTTTAGGACAAACATCTGCAGCTCTGATGACCTCAGCTCATCTCTGCTGCTGCTGCTTCAACTCCAGATGTGAATAAAACAGATAAACAGAGATGTGGTCAGTCAGAGTTTAACAGGAAGCTGCTGGACGTCAACAATTAATGACTTTCAGGATGGTAAAAATGAACTAGAAAAGCCCTCAGAGAGCTCAGACCTCCTCCAAGGAGCTTCAGTCCACCCCCAACACAATCTCCCAATTCACATATTTTCTATGGAACGTTACAGATACAAATGTAATTACAGACAGTTCAAATGTCCTACCGACAATGCAGCCTTCACCCCATCCGACCTAATGAACAGGCGCGGCCTCTAGCGCGGCAGCTCCTAACAGCCTCCCAGCTTCTTAGACAACCGGAGATAAGAATGCCGGCCCAACCGTGCGTATGTCGCTCAGGAAGGAAAGAGAACTCCATCACTGTCGCTGTCTGTCGCCCAAAATGTCATGTGGTCAGAGGGGGTTACCCCAAAAACAAGAGCGCCCTCTGGTGGCTTTTAGAGTAAACCACATTTAATTGTCCACCAGGTTACACTTAGATTAAAAACATCCTGGATCCAGACGGTGATCCGGATCAGTCCCAACATGTCATCATTTGTTCCTTGTCCCATTTCACACATTTCCTGAACATTTCATCCAAATCCATCCATGAGTTCTTGAGTTATTTTGCACACAAACAAACAAACAATCAAACCAACGCCGGCCATCACAGCGCTGGTGTTTCAAACAGCTACATCTGCTAACATCCACCATATGTACATATACAGTATATAAACCTCTCGGCCTGAAAACTCTCTCCTCCACTGTGTCTGTCTGGATCTTAGCGTGACGAAGAGCTTTCCACCAGCAGAAACAGATTCTCCTCTCAGCAATAAATAAATGATCGTGCTAACTTTGCTATGAAGACCAAGTTTCTGCCTGAAGCTGCTGCTGGTCAGCAAACCGTTATGAAGAGCTGCTCCAAACCTACTGTCTGAATATAACAACAGCACCATCATCATTATCATCATCATCATGAGCTGGGTGTCAGATCACGCACACAGAACCAGAAACATGACGTCTGATTATAAACTGCATGGAGCCTGATGAGGATAAACGAGATAAATTCAACTCCTAATGAGGAACAGTTCGGTTTATTCTCTCCTTAGAACCTTTTGTCTGCAGTCCTGGAGGATATTAACGCTTTCAAGTCAGTTAAAGGTGTTTTAAAGAGCCCAGTGTGTTATATAGCTGCTTTTAAAGGCCTGTAAACTCCCTGTTACTTCTTCCTTTCAACTTCTCCATCACCATTCAGCTCATTCACATGCTGCCAGACCAGCAGACAGTTTGGACACTTGTGCTTCTTCTAGAGCTCCGTCTTTCTTTCAAGACCACTTATGGAGATCTGATTTAGTTCAAACTTACAAAAACCATGCAAAAGCTTTGAATGCTAATGCAGCTACTATGACGACTGGAAACGACACTGTTGGGATGGATGTTGGTGCTCTTTAGGCTGAGGAAATGATCTGTAGCTGCAAAATGTGGCGTCAATTATTGTCTCAAAGGCAGGAGTGCAACGAATATTCAACTAAATAGTCGACGAGAACCGAAACTAGCTGCATTTAATTGCTTGAATTATCTCCGGACATAACATCAATAAATGCTACAGGTTGAACAGATTTTCAATATGATATAAACAAACCAGAATATCAAAAGCTGCAGGGTTGTAGCAGGAAGTCCCACAAATATATCGGAAAAGCAAACAACGAGCGTCTTTAGCGTTAGCATGAGCTGACAGCTAAATGTGAGACATCTTGTAATCGTGCACTTGATAATCCAAACAGTCAATAATTTGTTATCTATTACAAAAGCCCTCAGAGAGCTCATACCTCCACCAAGGAGCTTCAGTCCATCCCCAACACAATCTCCCAATTCACATATTTTGTATGGAACGTTACAGATACAAATGTAATTACAGACATTTCAAATGTCCTACCAACAATGCGGCCTTCACCCCATCCGACCTAATGAACAGGCGCGGCTTCTAGCGTGGCAGCTCCTAACAGCCTCCCAGCTTCTTAGACAACCGGAGATAAGAATACCGGCCCAACCGTGCGTATGTCGCTCAGGAAGGAAAGAGAACTCCGTCACTGTCGCTGTCTGTCGCGTGGAGACCCAAAATGTCATGTGGTCAGAGGGGGTTACCCCAAAAACAAGAGTGCCCTCTGGTGGCTTTTAGAGTAAACCACATTTAATTGTCCACCCGGTTACACTTACATTAAAAAAATCCTGGATCCAGACGGTGATCCGGATCAGTCCCAAAATGTCATCATTTGTTCCTTGTCCCATTTCACACATTTCCTGAACATTTTATCCAAATCCATCCATGAGTCTTTGAGTTATTTTGCACACAAACTAACAAACCAACAAACATCGGCCATCGGCCTTGGTGGAGATAATAACTGATTGATTATTTGTCTGTTAAAATAGTCGTTACTGGCTGTGTTTGTTCAGAGCCTGGCTCAGACGACCACAGTGAATGCATAGTCCTGATACCCCTTCTCCACTGAGCTGGTTCCAGGTCTAGTTCAGAGCCTGACTCAGCTCCACTTCTTTGTGTTTCCACCACCTAAGCACCGACTCCAGGTTCTAAAAACTGCAGCTCAGCAAGCACCAACTCTTTGCTGGTCCAGAGCTAAGCACCGAGTACGTCAGGGGCTGGGGGCGGGGTTATGGTGACCAACCATCAACGGTGGAAAGGGACACACAAGCGCTAATTAGTGTCCTTGTTCTCCAGGACGTCCCTGGTCCCATCACACATGTGTTGGAATGACTCCTGGAAGTTTACCACAAACTGTTGACCTGAAATCCGCTACAGTTGTGTCCCACCAGTAGCGTGATCACGGATGTGTCCAGGCAACAGGAGGACCTCCGCCTCACAATCAGCCTTAAGACCATCTATAGAGATAAACATAGATATTATCATCAACTTACTGCGTTTGTTTAACTGCTATGTAATGGATGCTGGCGTAGTGGTTTTACGGTGACCCAATGGCTCCAACTTGACTCCTTGTTAATGGAAAAGCAAACAGGTTCTTAGGAGGAACCAGATTAGAACCAACTAAGCACCAGAACTAGACCTGGTTCTTCTTGGTGGAAAAGGGGTAACAGTGAAGCACAGACTTGGGAGTGTGACGATGTGGGGCTAAATGAGTCCAGAAGTTGAAAGAACCTGGTTTTAAAATGATCCTGGAAAGTTTCCACCAGACAGCAGATTTATTTTAGTTTAACTTTGCGTCTGGACTCTTTATTTCTGCTTCGTTGTGGTTTAACCGTAAAGAAACTACCGAACAACCAGAACCCTGAACCCTGCACTGATGTAAATGTAATACATTTTGTGTGACAGCGTTAAAAATTCTGCCTCAACAGTCTCTTTATCCACATTCTATCGATCTGCCTCGATGCACAGGAAGAAGTTTCCTCGTTGTCGGTCACATGAATAATCCAGTGAAGCTGCAAAAGTCTGCAGGCTGCAGCCCAAAGCAACACAAGCTGCTCTGGAAAGCAGCACGCGAAGCCTCCCAGCAGACGGATCGACCACCGAGGAGGTCCGGACACGGGTCTATGTAGGTCTGGCAAATCTGCAGAACAAGAAGCGACACCTGGAGGACGAAACAGTCGGTTGGGTTCTTCGAAAACAGAATGGCTCCACGTGCCAAAAGATAAATATCTGGAGCTTTGAGGGCTGATGTGCCAGAAGACGCTGGTTCATGATAAGGACTTTGATTCCCACACAGGGATCAGTTACGGAGTCCAACTTGATGCTTTCTTTTTCAGTCGCTTGAGCTACGACTGCAGCTGTCAGCCAGGAGAAGAAGTCATCAGGTGGCGTCCAACTGTCATTGGGCGTTTGGACCCTCAACCACAACACCCAGTGATGACCAGTCACTCCCCGTCTTCTCCTGACCCCCAGCTGAACCCTTCCCTCCCAGTCCACACCCAGCAAGAGGCTCCCTCGGCTGCCTCCCCAGGCCTACCGACGGCTGCCTTCCTCCCCTGCACCCGACCTCAGCTGGGAGTAGCCGGGCCTGCCACCCTTCGTCCCTGCATTGTTGGATCAGGTCCTGGTGCTTTGTGGCTTTTCCCTCACATCCGTCTTCCCCAAGGAACCGTCAGGATGATCTTCTGGCCTCCTCAGACCATTAAAACCGTGTCGGGTCTCAGGGAGGTTCGGACGACCTGGGGAAAGAGCAGTTTCCATCCCAGGCCTGCTTCATTTTTCCGTCTCTCCTGCTCCAAGATGTCAGCCAGTGCCCTGAGAACCTTGTCGAGGCGCCAACGGTACCTCACCTGGCGAAGAGCGAAGCAAACCTCCACTACATACGAACAAAACACTCGAGACAGAACAGTTCTTAAAGCAAATTCGCAAAAAGAAAAACGTCTGTGCGCTCATTTGGGCTCGACAAAAACATGTACGCAACAGTTTGCAATCACTTTTTTTAAGTTCCGACAACTTCGAATGAAACTGTTCCACCAACAAACCACATTAAGTTCAGGTAATTAGCTTTTCCTCTTCAATCCTAGCTATTTTTAATTACTTAATAACTGGCAGCATCAACACCCGTATTTAAATTGATTGTGCATAAAAAAATAAGTTGGTTCAACAGTTGTTTTGTTTGTGTGCGTTACGTTAAAATAATAGATAAATTAAAAATAAATCTGAAAAATGAGCTAAAACTGTAAACAATGCACCAAAAATCTGAATTTCCTGTATTTAAATCAGGAAAAAAATCACTGTTTGACAGATGTTTGCTGTTATTTGAAAGACATTATCGATATTCAAGGACTGAAATATAAATAATAATTTTTAAGCCTTTTGTTTTAACGTTTAACTACTCTGTTAAATGAACTGTGTAGTAAAAAATCACAGAAAAAAATATTAATTTACACGTTGACTGTAAAAGAAATTACAATATCTGACTGCAGAATACAACATTTTGTAATGTATTTAAATCGTTATTATTTTACAGATATTTGATGTTATTTGGAAGAAAAAAATATGTATATTATTATTCTTTTTAATGTATTTTTACCCTGTTTTGTTAAATCTCACATAATATCCACTAAAATCACAGAAAATAATATTAATTTATATGTTCAATCACTATAATTTGATCCTTTGCAATGTTTGACAGTAAAATTACACAAGTTTACTGCGTTTAAATCTGCTAAAAAATATCATTATTGCAGAAATTTGCCATTACTTTGACTTTTTAAAATTTTTTAAAAACATGGTATAGTATTCCACTATTTTTCTCTTTTTCCGGCACTTTTTTTCAGTCTTTTTTAATTGAATTTAATTTTTTTTACAGTATATAGTGGCTTTAATTTGAGCTTTGATGCTAAAAACATCCACCTGGTGAGTTTTTTTTCACATTAAACCACAAATTAACTCCACAGAGCTGCAGAGTTGGTAATAATTCTCTGCGTCAGGATTCACGCATCAAAATGCTCATAAAAAACGTGAATCTGTCGTGCCTTCTGTTTACTTTGATACCAAACTATGTACAGTCTGTCATGTGTTTGCTTTCTTTTATACTCTGTTGTTAAATCTTCCTGTAGTAGCTTTTCCTCGGCGACTGAGGAGGAAATTTCCCGAGAAGGAAAAGTGAGCTGCAGGGTCGGGATTCTGAGATAACAAGGCCTGAGAGCAACAACCGAGAAACGGCAGATCTGCACTTCTTTTCCAGAGGTAATGCATCTCTTTTAGACAGGTGAGGAGGCGTTTAACAGCCTCGGGGAAGCAGCGGCAGAAAGAAGAGCCACACTTACAGAGGCGCTTACGCAATAAGAGCTCTGGTGACTGGAGGTTTGCTGTTCTGTGACTCCAAAGCTGCCTCTTCTTCACTAAATCCTTCTGCAGATGATGATGTTACGGCTCTAAAGGTGAGAACCTCGTGTCCCCTGATACAACAGCTTCTACTTTCTGCTGACTTGAGCTTGCAGAGAGCAGGAAAAACTGAGGCATGATGAAAAACACCGTCTCTTCATGACACACTAGAGCCAGGAGCTAAGAGAAATTTCTGGTTAGAATATGAAGATACAGAGCATTTAAAAAGCATTTATCCCCTTTGGAAGTGTCTCCTTTTATTGTTTTTCCATATTGAATGAAAATCTATGTAATTTTGCGTTTTTTGACAAAAACTTAACACACCATCCCCACTGAGAGGCATGGTGGCGGCATCATCATAATATGAAGCATGGAGGTGGCAGCATCATGATGTAAAGCACGGTGGCGGCACCATCATGGTGTAAAGAATGAAGCATGGTGGTGGCAGCATCATGATGTGAAGCATGGTGGTGGACCAGCATCATGATGTAAAGCATGGCGGTTGCAGCATCATGACGTGAAGCATGGCGGCGGCAGCATCATGACATGAAGCATGGTGGTGGCAGCATTATGATGTGAAGCACGGTGGTGGCAGCATCATGATGTGAAGCATGGTGGTGGCAGCATCATAATATTAAGCATGGTGGTGGCAGCATCATGATGTGAAGCACGGCGGCGGCAGCATCATGATGTGAAGCACGGTGGTGGCAGCATCATGATGTGAAGCATGGTGGTGGCAGCATCATAATATGAAGCATGGTGGTGGCAGCATCATCATGTGAAGCATGGTGGTGGCAGCATCATGATGTGAAGCATGGTGGTGGCAGCATCATAATGTGAAGCATGGTGGTGGCAGCATCATAATATGAAGCATGGTGGTGGCAGCATCATAATATGAAGCATGGTGGTGGCAGCATCATAATATTAAGCATGGAGGTGGCAGCATCATGATATGAAACATGGTGGTGGCAGCATCATGATGTGAAACATGGTGGTGTCAGAATCATGACGTGAAGCACGGTGGTGGCAGCATCATGTCGTGAAGCACGGTGGTGGCAGCATCATGACGTTGGGATATTTCTCACCCTACTCTGGAAGGCTTGTAAAGGTAGGGGGTAAAATTAGCAAACCTGATACATTAAGAACTGAGACTTGGAGAAGATCAGTTTCCATCCAGACAAGATGAGGTGGACGTTCTGGAGGATCATTCAGAGAGTTTTTCGGATGGAGAAGAGCTAAAAATAAATACAGAAATTCACCTTTTTTTCTTTCTTTTTAATGATTTCTGTCATTTTAACTGAGTCCTACTGACAGAAGACTTCTCTGAGTTCTCTCTCCTCCTATTCCTGGTTGTTCTGTTTCCATGACGCCAACGTTGGACCTATGAATGTGAATTTCTACCCGTCAAGTCAAAGCGTCAGACGTCCGAATGTCCAGGAAACTGACAGCGACGCAGAAGGAAAGTATTCATGAGTTTATATTTAAAGTGACCCAGTGACTGTCACTCTGCAGAACAGCTGACTTATTGTAATTCAGGGTATTTTCAGCTTCACTGCAGACAGCTTAAGAACCGAAACACTCCTCTCCTCATGGTGTATTTAAAGCTGCTCGGAGCATCTGGACGGACGCTCATCAAAAACTCCTAAATCTGCAGCAACTTCAAGGAGTCCAGCACCTATAAATACCAGCAAATGTTTATTATCAGCAGAAAAAAGCTCCTCTGCTGGTTCTCTTCCCGGCCTTTTAGCATGCTAATGTCTCCTCTGAGAGTCGAACTGCAGACTTGGCTGTAAATCACTCAGCGGCATCGAGCTGCTGGCTCAACGTCTAGACGGGAATGAAGTGACCGACATCAACAACCACAGTCTGAACACATCCATGAATGCAGGCTGGAGATAAAACCTCAGGCAGCAGCTACACGTGTAAATAAACATCATTAAATGTGGTGTTTTCTCCTGCGGTGTGTTGATTTACTCGACCACTGGTGGCAGGAAAACACTTAGCTCATCGTCTGTAGTTGGATTTTCCCATTTTGTGCTGATCTGGTACAAAGAAAACAATACTTTTACAGATTATACTGGATCACAGTTTTGTACTTTTAAGCAGCCGATGAGTCAGTCTGAAAAATGTTTGCCCTTTTAAATAATTCATTACTCTGCAAGTGCAGGTTAAAAGAAAGATACAGCTGCTCTCGAGGTTTTGCTGCCTCCACATGAACTCATTGTTGTCGTTTAAATGGTCCAAAAAGACCTTATCTGCCTTTTCTGAGCCATAAAATCAGCAAAAAACAGCAAAAGCCAGACACAAAATGTCACAAAACTGGTAAAGAAAGACACAAAAAGGCAAAAATGACACAAAAAAGACCACAACAAGAAAAAACGGTTCCAAAGACTCAGAAAACAACAAAAAACGAGACGTAAAATGAACAAGGTCAACTTTATATTCATCCAGGTGTCACAATCTAAACACTGAATCTGGTCTTTGTTCATTTTTTCCACAAAAAACTTCACATCATGATGCTGCCACCACCGTGCTTCACATCATGATGCTGCCTCCACCGTGCTTCACATCATGATGCTGCCTCCACCATGCTTCACATGATGATGCTGCCACCACCATGCTTCACATCATGATACTGCCACCACCATGCTTCACATCATGATGCTGCCACCACCGTGCTTCACATCATGATGCTGCCTCCACCGTGCTTCACATCATGATGCTGCCTCCACCATGCTTCACATGATGATGCTGCCACCACCGTGCTTCACATCATGATGCTGCCACCACCATGCTTCACATCATGATGCTGCCGCCACCGTGCTTCACATCATGATGCTGCCACCACAATGCTTCACATCATGACGCTGCCACCACCG
The DNA here is from genome assembly GCA_024666655.1 of Dascyllus trimaculatus. NCBI lineage: Eukaryota > Metazoa > Chordata > Actinopteri > Pomacentridae > Dascyllus > Dascyllus trimaculatus. Next base: position 29,862,595 of record CM045462.1, on the reverse strand, counting down.
TGCTTTACATCATGATGCTGCCACCACCATGCTTCACATCATGATGCTGCCGCCACCGTGCTTCACATCATGATGCTGCCACCACAATGCTTCACATCATGACGCTGCCACCACCGTGCTTTACATCATGATGCTGCCACCACCATGCTTCACATCATGATGCTGCCACCACCGTGCTTCACATCATGATGCTGCCACCACCATGCTTCACATCATGACGCTGCCGCCACCGTGCTTCACATCATGATGCTGCCACCACAATGCTTCACATCATGACGCTGCCACCACCGTGCTTCACATCATGATGCTGCCACCACCATGCTTCACATCATGATGCTGCCACCACCGTGCTTCACATCATGATGCTGCCACCACCGTGCTTCATGTCATGATGCTGCCACCACCGTGCTTCACATCATGATGCTGCCACCACCGTGCTTCACATCATGATGCTGCCACCACCGTGCTTCACATCATGATGCTGCCACCACCGTGCTTCACATCATGATGCTGCCACCACCGTGCTTCACATCATGATGCTGCCACCACCATGCTTCACATGATGCTGCCACCACCATGCTCACATGTGCTTCACATCGATGCTGCTCACCATCATGCCTCACATGCTGCCACCGTGCACATCATGATGCTGCTGCCATCATGACGCCACCACCGTGCCTCACATCATGATGCTGCCACCACCATGTGCTGCCACCACCGTGCACATCATGATGCTGCCACCACCATGCTTCACATCATGATGCTGCCGCCACCGTGCTTCACATCATGATGCTGCCACCACAATGCTTCACATCATGACGCTGCCACCACCGTGCTTCACATCATGATGCTGCCACCACCATGCTCACATCATGATGCTGCCACCACCGTGCCTCACATCATGATGCTGACACCACCGTGCTCACATCATGATGCTGCCACCACCGTGCTCACATCATGATGCTGCCACCACCATGCTTCACATCATGATGCTGCCATGCCACATCGTGCTTCACATCATGATGCTGCCACCACAATGCTCACATCATGACGCTGCCACCACCGTGCCATCATGATGCTGCCACCACCATGCTTCACATCATGATGCTGCCGCCACCACATCATGATGCTGCCACCACCGTGCTTCACGTCATGATGCTGCCACCACCGTGCTTCACATCATGATGCTGCCACCATGCTTCACATCATGATGCTGCCACCACCGTGCTTCACATCATGATGCTGCCACCACCATGCTTCACATCATGATGCTGCCGCCACCGTGCTTCACATCATGATGCTGCCACCACAATGCTTCACATCATGACGCTGCCACCACCGTGCTTCACATCATGATGCTGCCACCACCATGCTTCACATCATGATGCTGCCGCCACCGTGCTTCACATCATGATGCTGCCACCACAATGCTTCACATCATGACGCTGCCACCACCGTGCTTCACATCATGATGCTGCCGCCACCGTGCTTCACATGATGATGCTGCCACCACAATGCTTAACATGATGATGCTGCTACCACCATGCAGAATCTGCTTTTTGTACATTTTCTCTATAACCAACTTTGTGCGTCACTATTATTGGATGTATCATGGTTTCAAGTCACAAAGACAAGAAAAATGTACCACTAAACCACAAAAATGAGACACAAAACAGGAAAAGAGACGCACTACAGTAAACATGACAAAAAATGATCACAAAAAGCCCTAAACCTGACATGAAAAACTATTCCAAAGACAAAAAAAACAAAACAAAACTGATGCAGAATGACAGCAGGGAGACAAAAAATGACAAAGATGAGCACAAAACAACAAACACCAGACACATGACATAAAAAAATTGGAAAAAAATCACACACAATCAGAGAAATTAGACACGAAACACCATAAAAAGAGACACCAAACAAGAAAAACGAGACCGAAAATGTCACAAAACAGTAAAAGAGAGATGCAAAATGGCAAAAACAAAAAAAAGACCACAACGTGAAAAAAAACCTACTCAAAGACTCACAAAACAACACAAAATGGATGCAAAATTACCAAGTAACTCAGTTTCCCATCCATCCAGGTAAAATCTGGTTTTGATTCATATTTTCCACCACCGTGCTTCACATCATGATGCTGCCACCGCCGTGCTAAATCTGTTTTTTGTTCATGTTCTCTATAACCAACTTTGAGCATCACTATTATGGGATGTATCATAGTTTGAACAGTAAAACTGCAGCAGTTTAACGTCTATGACACAGAGATACAGAAACAATCATCGGTTCCCTGGATGTGTTTCTGTTTTCTGATAATTCACCAGAGAAAACTTTAAAAAGTGACTTCTGGGTAAACCTTCAAGGCTCATATCAGCATGTTGATGGGTGGTCGGTCAGAACAAGTTCTAGACAATGAAAGGATCATTTTTACACACAGATGATACCAGGATCATCTACAGACACATGATTTGTTCTATTTTAACAAACAGAATATGGCTGTAAAATAGAGAAGCTACGTTGGTGTTCACATGTTTCATAGAACAGTTTGGACACATCTCATTGATCAAACCAGTTGACGGTCCTTCAAACTCTGCTTTGATGGATGACGTGGCGCATTTTCTAAACCACAAGGCCTCCAGCTGACATCAATAGGGCCTATTTAGACTTTTTGCTGCGCCTCTGCTACACGACGGCTTTAACTAGAGGTGTCAGGAGACTTTCCTGCAAACTGGAATCACATAAAAACCTAATCAGTTCATGCAGCGCACAACACATTTCACTACAAGTGTTGATTCAACTTGGGTGTTTTCTAACCTTCATGAGGCTGAAATGTGCTGGAGGACCTTTGTGGATTCGCTTGCGGTAAAATACTCGTGAACAAATCCATTAAGCGATCAGCGTCTATCTGACTGAGCTGTAACAACCCGTCTGAAATAAAAGGTTACGAGTCTAACGAGCTCCGTCCAGCACTCGGTTTGAAGAGGCATGAACCCTCAGAGCTCAGGTACAAGCCAGCGCCGCCACGGAGCAGCAAAGATGGAATCAAATGAGGAGAATATTAAAGCGAGACGGGGAGAGAAAGGAAAGTGCTTGGGGTTGCAGATTGGAAGCCTCCATTATAACGAGAGTGACAGGACGAGTTAAAGCCGACACGCATCCTGCCTCCTCAGAGTCCCACCGGCTTGTCGGAGCTGCTCCCACCAGTTGTTCGTCTTCATCACGGCGGCCGAGCAGCTGCCACGCATCCCCACAGCAAGGCGGCCGACCGAGGAGATGCCCACGCCGCTGCTTCTGTTCACGCCGGGTCAGATTCCTGCTGCTCGCTGCAGAAAAACAGCGTCCATCTTAACAATTACCTCAGTTTAGAGGCAGCGGCGTCTGGCAGAGATGTGAGATTCGTCTGATGCTCCCAGTGCAGCTCAGCTTGTCCGAATCATTCCGTCGAGCTGCACGATGAAGGGGGATGGTGTTTAAAACAAGAGCCGCTATCTGCCCGTAATGGAAGCTTTACTTTTGAACCCCTTTTAAAGCTTCACTTAGCAGATTTATCTGAACGTTTCTGCCGGGTCATCAGCCTAAATCACACAGCGGGGAGGCAGCGAGCACGAGCGCCGTGTCCTTTCTAATTGGCATGTTTCTTCTACAAATAATAAGACCTTTAAATGAACCTGAGGCCAGCAGGAAGCATCTCGAGTCAGGAAAACCAAAGAAATACCTGCTCCAACCTTGACCTTCTGTGGAAATACAGCCAGCGTTGACAGATTATTGAAAAAATCGTTTTATTGTTCTGTTTCCTAGAAAGGACCACGTAAACTCAAAAAAAGGCTCTTGGAATGAGCATCATACTAATTATAGGGAAACTGTAGGCAGTTTAACTGGTACTAATCACACTGCAGTGGAACAGCAGGTCATGATGGTGCAAAGATGTGAGTTTTGACTTGAAACAAGCTCGAAGTTCAACCTCTGAACTTCTTCTGTTTAAAAGCTTTTTCTCTAATCTCTCTTCAAATTGCAAAGTAAATACTTTTCATAAAATTAAATAAGTTGCTCAGAAACACACGACATACGTCTGTAAAGTGTGACCAAATGCCTCGATTGGTACTGGCCACCAAGACACCTATGACTCCTCCAACGCTAGTCTTAGGTGGAGCCTCTCACTGTTTAATACTGTAGAGACCAGAGGAGGCGTCACTCATACAGTTCATGTTGGCAAGCAAAGCGCATTGTGGGGGTTTAGCCAGCAAAGGGGCACCATGACAAAGACTCCTGTGGTGGTTCATGACCTCCAACCAGGGCTCATGTGTTACAGACAAACTGGGATTAAGTCCAAGTGTCTCCAAGTTCATTTAAATGTAAAAGAATCACCTTTGCGGCCTAAATAATATGTCCACTGACTAAAACATCAACATCAGTGCAGGACAAATGTCCGCTGTGCTCAGTTTGTGTTACCAGTTAATGGCTTCTTGAGTGGTAATGCTGCTGTAGTAAATTATTCAAAATTAGTATCCCTAATGTCCTGCCGTAAATTGGACCTTTCTTTTATGACATATGTGTGACAGCAGATGCAAACAAAGGATTTGGCTTAGGTTTGTGGTCATACCAATGATCGATATCAGCCACCAAGACAGCTATGACTCCTCGGTCACTTAGCCTTTTAACTGTAGTACCTGGTTGTTCCACCAGGTGGAGCCTCTTACTGTTTAATACTGTAGAGACCAGAGGAGGCGTCACTCAGACTACAGACAGTTCATGTTGGCAAGCAGAGAGCATTGTGGGAGTTTAGCTAGTAAAGGGGCACCATGACAAAGACTTCTCTGGAAGTTAATGACCTCCAGCAAGAGCTTATGTCTTGTAGACCAGCTAAAATGCACTACAACAGCATCATTATGGACCAGAAGCTAATAATTGATGACATTCAAGCTATATCAGGACATGGAATGGTGCTAAGTGAGTTTGTGTTATCAACAAATCGATTAATTGATCAGGCTTCCTATTATCAGTTAAGAACATTGTTCAGAATTCGCATCCTTAGTTTCAATACTACTTGGCTTTCATCATAGTCAAAGTGGACAAAGACATGAGGCAAACAGCTGTATTCAACCTCAACCAGGAGTTCAAGTGCCATTACATAACTGCTTGAACAGGCAACTCTTACTGTTTAATACTGCAGAGACCAGAGGAGGCGTCACTCAGACTACAGGAAGTTCATGTTGGCAAGCAGAGAGCATTGTGGGAGTTTATCTAGTAAAGGGACACCATGACAAAGACTTCTGTGCTGCTTAATGACCTCTGGCAAAAAGAAATGAGGTGGAGCCTATCACTGTTTAATACTGTAGAACAGTGGTTCTCAACTGGTGGGTCGGGACCCAAAAGTGGGTCGCCACGCCATTTTTAGAGGGTTGCAGAAACATTACCCCCTCAAAAAAATTAGTATAAAGTCTTTTATTTTAAAGGACGTGTTTCTTATGACAGAGTTTGCTTTCAATGGCAGGATATTTAGTGGTGGTGACACCAGTAGTTGTCCAATATTAACCTCTAGACTTCGTTCTGCCAGCTTATTGGAGAAATTTACGCTAAAACGTCCCAAAAATATATGAAAATGTGCTCAGAATCTGTCCAAATGGGCCAAAATATGCCCAAAACTTGGCAAAAACGTCCAAATATACCAAAATTAGCCCAAAAAAAGCCAAAATTTTCCTAAATTGTATCAAAATGCATTGAGACGACACCCAAGTAAACCTTAATTTGTTAACAGGAACAGCAAACTTCAACAATTTGGGTTGTGACCGTTATTAATAGAGACATAGTGGATCCTGAGGCTGGACCAGATGAGAACCACTGATCTAGAGACCACAAGGAGGCGTCACTCAGACTACAGGCAGTTCATGTTGGCAAGCAGAGAGCATTGTGGGAGTTTAGCCAGTAAAGGGACACCATGACAAAGACTTATGGGGTGCTTAATGACTTCTGGCAATACAGCATCTCTACTAACATTAGTTTTAAAATTTCACAGCACGACATCCAGCAGTTCTTGAGATACTTCACTTAAAACCTACAAACTAATTCTTAGTTACCCTTCAGAAAAAAAAACATTCCCTCCCTGGTAGAAAATACTTGTCTGCAACAAGATTTTCACCCAGAGTTCATTTAGTTAGATTTAGGCACCAAAATTACCCAGTAACTACGATGCTCTGTAAAAACAGGGACATAGGACTTTAAGTTTTGCCTCATAAGTTCAGGACTAAATCCATACGCTGCCATCACCATCTTTCAGAGAACTGCAGCCTGCATTAAGATCATTTCCTTTAGATGAGTGATCAATAAACACATTTATGTCATTTCGATAAATATCTAAGAGCTGGAGCCAAGATCAAAACATCTCTGCTCCTTCTGAAGCAGTAAAGTTTGAGAGGCGACACAAACATCCGAGATATTAACATTAGTATCCACCACAGGTATATTTAGACACAAATAGTCCGTTAAGGTGGAAAAACAACAGTTTTCTTTGTGTCTACGTGCACATGGTCACACACAGGCCTAGATGCAGGCTTAATAGATAAGAAAGACCTATCAATAAATAATAATCCATAAATTATGCAGTGAAAAGACGCACACAAACAAACTGCAGTGACTGAAAACTGCTGCTGAGCGGAGGCTGCCTGCTAGGACATCAGTAAGAACGGGCGAAAGGGCAACGGACGTAATGAGGCTACCAGCATCCGATGTATAATTTATGGTGTTGGAGGCGACCTGTCGAGCCGAGAGAATATGAAGCATGAAAAACAACTTAAGGACGAGTAAACAACAACAGGCTCGTTATGAAAGGAAAGCAGGAAGCGCAGAGAGAAAGGTGGAAAACACGAGGGGAAGGCGGGTCAAACGGTCCGAATCGAGCCTCCGCCGTTCAACCAGGTGAAGAAGTGGCAGGAAGTCTTTGCAAAGTTAAACAACAGGCCTCCTGCATGGACACGGAACTCCTCCGGCTGAATCATTCGTACGAAACATCAGCAGCTACGCCAGAAAGTGTCAGATTCCTCCAGTGGAAAGTCAAAAAGCACAAGCCTGAAGTGGATTCAGGCTCCTGAGCTGCATTTCAATCAGCAACATTCAGTTCAAGGCTTAGATTCTGACTCTACAAGTGAAGCTGGAGAAGCCAGACCACACTTTGCAGGAACTTTGCCAGACGTGGATCGATTCTGAATCATTTCAGCAGCAGCGGGGTCACGTCTTGTTTCCAACAACTCAAATGATTCACGTCTCCACAGCAAAACCGGCAACGCGTTTAAAGAATTCATCACGTCCAACGAAACGTCCAAGTAAAACTTTTATAAATAATAAAATAAGTCATAGAATATGGATTTCTCCTAAATAAACTATATAGTTCCAGCACTATTCATTACTCATGACTAGCATTAGCATATCTAGCTAGCAATAAATTTGACAGCTGTGGCAGTATATAAAAGAACGTTGAACCTGCATTCTCTCCAACAGCCAGCAGGGGGCGACTCTGATTGTATAGAAGTCTATGAGAAAATGACTCCACTTCATGCTTGTTTTGCTTCCTCATCAAACACTTTCCTAAAGAGTTTATGGTGTCAATTAGTAGCTTCAAGACTCCTTTAATACAGTATGGTGTTACTTTTGTAATTTATGGTCCCATTTGGAGGAAAATAGACGATAAAGCAGGTTATATTTTAGGGTGGAGCTACCGAGCCAGTCAGTCACATTCACCACACACTCATCAAAAGACCACCACATTCCAAACTTGAAGCTTCAAAACAGTCGTCGACAAAGCATTGAAAGTCCCTACGTCCATCTTTTATACATAGTCTGTGCTGGGAAAGCTTCGATATATTGGGCACTAAAAATTACTGCGCCAAAAGCAAGCAAGTGTAGATGTCAGCCATTCAACCCACTCGCATTCACGTTACCCTCCTCCATAGAAGCTTTTCGTAAACAAGCTGCATACTTGGCAGCATTATCCAATCAAATAACGTAGCTAATGTTTGCGTCTGTTGGGTTGTCTTTGGTTAGCGTTCATTGAACAAGACAACGCCAATACGTAGCTGACCTTTACCACTACCACCTTCCTTCACAGTGTTTACATTGCATCAAGGCTAATTTATGGTTCAACGTTGATGTTCATTTGCTTTCTGCATAAACAGAGTGAAGCATTCTGGGAGATCAACCAATGCAGAAGCTGTGGAGATATGCTTCCATGCAGTCGATGACGGCATGTGTAAGTGCCTTAATGTTGGGCTAAATTCTATACGGTTCTTCCACACACAGCTACAACAGATCAGCCTTGACCCTTCGAATACGTATCAACCTGAACTGCATTCATTCCTACATAAACCATCTGAATAACTGAGGCTCCATCCACTTAAAGACAAGCCCAGGCCTAAAGGCACAAATAGTCCATCCAACCCGTGTATCGTCCACACCAAGGCGGCGTTTTGGGGGTCTGAAAACGATCCTTTCTGAACCTAGGTCCCAGAGTGCAAAGATCTGAAAACACTGTTTACGTGACACCGTTGTTACACCCTGTCCTCTTGCGTCATAGCTCCACCTCTCGATAAAACGACGACAACAATGTCTCGTATAGTGCTGCGTATGTCCTGCTGATAGTTCCACCTCATCGTCCGTCCAGACTAGAGTCCTACCAGCTCGTCCACTCCTATTTGCCGCCGCCATGTTCTATGATTTCTACAGATTTCTTCATGCCTAAAGTCCCGCCGCCAGTTTCCTCTTGTTTCCGTTACGGCGTCATAGCGCCACCAACAGGCCTGGCATGTGTTTTACATCATTTTCAGGCGTATCAAGTGAATTCATGTGGACGGACACATTTACTGGAACAGCTCCGTCTTTATGAAGAACGTTTTAGAAACTATAAGCGTGTTGGCTTCGTGTGGACGGGGCCTTACAGAAGTGTAAATTCATTTGTTTTCTTTGAAGTAATGTTGTCTTTTATGTCTGTTTGTTGGACAGTTCGTTGATGCATACAGTGGCTTTCGAGTGCTTTTATTGTTTTCTATGTTGTAATCAGGGCGTCCAAATAAGACAAAGCTCTCAAAGGTTAAACAAGCTGCCATCTTATACTTGGACACCTACCAAACCCTGCAAAACATCTATTAGTTGCCCTTCCTGGGAAACTCCTTAAGCTCACGATGAATGCTTACACAAACAACACATGCTGGCAAAGTCAAAACCAATACAATGCTTCCAACCAGCCCACAGCTTCCACTCAGGACCATCCCACTCATCGTTGCGGAGCCACGACAAAGCGGTTATGCATCCATCAGCGCCTTTGTGTCGGTACTGTGTAGAAAATCTTTGATTTCTTACCCGTTTCCTCAGGTTGCAGGTGAGGATGAGGTTTCTGGAGAAGGAGTTGGCGAAGGCCGTGTAAAACTCCAGGACTTTGAGCAGAGCTTCCCTCTTGATGACGTGCAGGTCGCAGTAGGTCAGCGCCCGGACGTTAGCGCAGGCGTGAGCGAGGGTGGTCTCCTTCCAGAAGACGTCTCCGAACACGTCGCCTTTACCTGGAAACACAGCCGACAGGAAAGTCAAGATTTAGAGTCAAAGAGCAAAACAAGGTACCTGAGAATTATTGATACTGATCACTGATGCCTGATTAGGTGGCTTCTTTATGAAGGAGACGAGATTCTTACAGATTGTATTATAAATTCTAACTTCCTGGTTACTGATCCATTGTCCAGTTGATCTTTTTCATGCTGTAGATGATAAAAATGACCTGATTCCAGTTAATCATTAAGAGGACTTTTGCTTTTCTTATGCAGCATCAAACTGAACATCTTTGGATTCTGGAGTGTTGGTTGGACAAAAGAGAAAATTAAAGATGGATGGACGGACGGACGGATGGACGAATAGATAGATTTGTGGATGGATAGATGGATGGATGGATGGATGGATAGATGGATGGACGGATGGATGGACGGATGGACGGATGGATGGATGGATAGATAGGTGGGTGGGTGGGTTGATGGATGGATGGATGGATGGATAGATAGGTGGGTGGGTGGATGGATAGATGGATGGTTGGATAGATTTGTGGATGGATGGATGGATGGTTGGATGGATAGCTGGGTGGGTGGATGGATGGATAGATTGGTGGGTGGGTGGGTGGATGGATGGATGGATGGATGGATGGATAGATTGGTGCGTGGATGGATGGATAGATTGGTGGGTGGGTGGATGGATGGATGGATGGATGGATGGATGGATGGATAGATTGGTGGGTGGATGGATGGATAGATTGGTGGGTGGGTGGATGGATGGTTGGATAGATTGGTGGATGGATGAATGGATGGATAAATTGGTGGGTGGGTGGATGGATGGATGGATAGATTGGTGGGTGGGTGGATGGATGGTTGGATAGATTGGTGGATGGATGGATAGATAGGTGGGTGGGTGGATGGATGGTTGGATAGATTGGTGGGTAGGTGGATGGATGGTTGGATAGATTGGTGGGTGGATGGATAGATGGATGGTTGGATAGATTTGTCAATGGATGGATGGTTGGATGGATAGCTGGGTGGGTGGATGGATGGATGGATGGATAGCTGGGTGGATGGATAGATGGATGGTTGGATAGATGGATGGATGGATGGATGGATGGATGGATGGATGGATGGATGGATGGATGGATTGGTGGATGGATGGATGGATGGATGGATGGATGGATGGATGGATGGATGGATGGATGGATGGATGGTTGGATAGATTGGTGGATGGATAGATTTGTCAATGGATGGATGGTTGGATGGATAGCTGGGTGGGTGGATGGATGGATGGATGGATAGCTGGGTGGATGGATAGATGGATGGTTGGATAGATTGGTGGATGGATGGATGGATGGATGGATGGATGGATGGATGGATGGATAGATTGGTGGGTGGATAGATTTGTCAATGGATGGATGGTTGGATGGATAGCTGGGTGGGTGGATGGATGGATGGATGGATAGCTGGGTGGATGGATAGATGGATGGATGGATGGATGGATGGATGGATGGATGGATGGATGGATGGATGGATGGATGGATGGATGGATGGATGGATGGATGGATGGTTGGATAGATTGGTGGGTGGATGGATGGATGGATGGATGGATGGATGGATGGATGGTTGGATGGATGGATGGATGGATGGATGGATGGATGGATGGATGGATGGTTGGATAGATTGGTGGGTGGATGGATGGATGGATGGATGGATGGATGGATGGTTGGATAGATTGGTGGGTGGATGGATGGATGGATGGATGGATGGATGGATGGATGGATTGTTGGATAGATTGGTGGATGGATGGATGGATAGCTGGGTGGATGGATGGATGGATGGATGGATGGATGGATGGATGGATGGATGGATGGATGGATGGATGTATTGATGAATGGGTGGATAATGGATGGATGGATGGATGCATGGATGGATGATGGATGGATGGATGGATGGATGGATGGACGCATGAATGGATGGATGGATGGATGGATGGATGGATGGATGGATGGATGGATGGATGGATGGATGGATGGATGGATGGATGGATAGCTGGGTGGATGGATAGATGGATGGATGGATGGATGGATGGATGGATGGATGGATGGATGGATGGATGGATGGATGGATGGATGGATGGATGGATGGATGGATGGATGGATGGATGGATAGATTGGTGGGTGGATGGATGGATGGATGGATGGATGATGGATGGATGGATGGATGATGGATGGATGGATGGATGGATTGTTGGATAGATTGGTGGGTGGATGGATGGATGGATGGATGGATGGATAGATTGGTGGGTGGATGGATGGATGGATGGATGGATGGATGGATGGATTGTTGGATAGATTGGTGGATGGATGGATGGTTGGATAGATTGGTGGATGGATGGATACTATATTAATCCCTTGTGACGGTTCCCTCAGGGACGTTGTGTTTCCAGCTGTGGTGCAGCACCGACAGTATAACAGATCAAAAATAACACACTAATAAAAACCAGGAACCAGTAAAACAGCTTCACATGTACTGTAGAATAATGTACAGTCCAGGAAGAGCTTAGTAGCGTTGATGCTCGATGCTCATCCTCCACATCTTCTGATATTTCATTCACCAAAAAAATGAGTTTAACAAGAAAATAAAACCAGCTTTGCTTTAAGACAAGACCGAAGAATTTCCACTGTGATTAACAACATTGCAACTCTTTGTTGTTGTCAGAGGAGGGGTTGATTTAATATAAAACATAATGCTTTTTCTGTGATTTTATTAGATGTTATGGTGTAAAAAAAAAAAAACTTGGAAAATCTGTTAAATTAAAATGATACAATCCTTAATGTAACATAATTTTTATTTTGAAAAATATCTGTAAAATAATGTTTTTTGTTTTTTGCTGATATAAATGCAGTAAAAATGGTGCAACTTTACCGTCAAATGTTGAACAAACGACCTTTTATAAAAGTAAAGGTATTTTTTGATGTGGACATTAAAAAAATAAGTTAATATTCATGTTTAATATATATGTTTGCCGTAATTTTACTAGTCATTATCTGCAATTTAACAAAACGGGGACGATAACAGCAAATATATCAAAATAAAATAACATTTTCATCAAGTTTACCAGACAAGCCGGGCTTATTCCAGTTAGTCCGACTTACTTTCAGCTTATTTTGGTTCTATAAAGAAAATTCAGTTCAGTTATTTCTTTTTAAATTCTAAAATATATTTTAAAATTATTATTATTAATTATTTTTAAATTATTTTTTCTGGAAATATTTATTTACAAAAATATGTAATCGCTAATTTGTTCTTCCTAGGAATTTCACTGTAAAATTACATTCTATTACTCGATTTTATTCTGTATTTAAATCAGCAAAAAAAAATTATCATTATTTTTCAGATATTTGCAAAAGAAAAAGAAGATGTATATTAATGGGATAAAAAATGGTGAATAATTTAAAAATATTTACCGATTTTCCCAGTTTTATTAAATTACAGATAATATCTAAATAATTCACAGAAATAAAGAATTAATTCAGGCGTCGACTGTGAAAACAAAAAAGTTAATATTTCGTTAAATTACACTGTTTTACTGCATTTAAATGAGCTGAAAATAGAATTATTCCTTAGATATTTGCTGTTGTTTTCATCGTTGTCATGGTTTGTGAACGTTCCAGTATTAAACTGTCTTTAAACATATGTGTTTGGAACCTTTGCTGCCAGATATTTCACATTGTGTTTGTTTTACAGTGTATCTGGAGGTGATATTGATTGATTGATCGGTTAAACAGCTGATACATCAACGCTGCTGCAGCTGATCTTCACTCATCCGATGGTTTACGTGAGTTTCTGTGATGATCTGATGACATAACGTGAAAAGGAAGCGTCGAAAGTGTCACTTAATGAGACGTTTAACGGACGACGCTGGTTGTCTGCAGACCAGCAGCGAAGCTTTAAATATAAACCTGCTGCATCTCCGCACCAACATCCTCACTCCTCCTTCCTTAGCAACACTTTCACCTGGACGGGTCCTTAGCAACCAGAGCAGCAGGTACAGTTTCCCTTGTTTCATCAGGTTTTCCAGCCGAGCGTGGAGCTTTTAGACTCGACCGGAGCAGAGTGGAAGCAGAGCGTGGAGGTGGAAGAACAGGACGAGAGCTAAGTGTTAATGCAGCCGCAGGAGGAAATAAAACGACCGAAGGAAGAAGGAAAGCCTCAAAAGAATCCAACTGACATTAAAATCAGGTCGTTTCTGCAGCGACACACAGGACTCTCAGTGTTTTCTGCTTCCTCCAGTGAAAATTTCTGATTTAATTTGCGTTTAACTTTAAAAAAAACCCACCTGACTAAACAAATGATGCTCGTGGTTTCAGTCGTAGCATCTGCCTGAGTCTCTCAAAGACGTTTCACTTATAGTTTTTACTCGATTTAAATACAGCAAAAACTGCAATTCTATTAAACAACGAGTTAATATTTGTTAAAGTCTAAATTTTTGATGGAGATATTTTTAGTCTGTAATTTAACAAAACTACAAAATCTGTGAAAAAGACAGTAAAAACATAATCTACCATTTTAAAACCCCTATTATAGAATTCTTTTTCAAATAATTGCAAACATTTGTTAAACTGAAATTATTTTTGCTGATTTAAATACAGTAAAAAAAAGAAAACTGTTTTGCAATTTTACAGTTAAAACTTGTAAAAAAAAATGAAATTAGATTTGTAAAAATAGAAAATATTAATGTGGACATTATTTACAGTTTTGGCTTGTTTGTTTTTTTTAAAATGTAAACATGTAAATTATTACATTTTTTCTGTGATTTTACGAGATATTATCTGTAATTTAACAAAGCAGGGAAAATTTGTAAAATAGCAGTAAATTGGTAGAAACTGTTCAATTTTTTGTATTTTTTTTTACAGTGTAGTTTAAATATTCACTGAGTTATTTTTTTATGTTTGGTCTATTTATCATGTATCTACAAATACAGTTTATCTCTAGTAGGGATGCACGATGATGCCAATTTCAACCGATAATCAATAATTTTACACTTCTTGCAGCCGATAACCGATGATGTCAACCGATTGGTTTTGGCCGCGGTGCCGGCTGGTGAGGGGGCGGGGCAGGGAGTGGGAGGGAGGATGACACCGGAGTTGGCAGGTCCACCTACTACAACCACGGTGGTGTTCTAGAGTCTTGGTGACGCTCGGCAATGCTTGCCAACGCTCAGCGGCACTCGGCGGTGCCCGGCGGCACTACAGCCTTGGCAACTCTCGGCAACACTCGGCAACACTTGGCAACGCTCGGCGGCGCCTGACAGCAGCGCACCGGACTTTTTGAATATCAAAACTATTATCCCAATACCGCCACAACTAACCAATATTCAGATATTCCTATATTCAGGACCAGTCCTAGTGAAATGTCTTCTTCAGACCCGCTAAACAAAGTCCACACTGGTCAGTGCCACGCCATGCTGCTTGTTTGTCTTCAGTCTTATGACA
Source organism: Dascyllus trimaculatus (assembly GCA_024666655.1). Classification (NCBI taxonomy): domain Eukaryota; kingdom Metazoa; phylum Chordata; class Actinopteri; family Pomacentridae; genus Dascyllus; species Dascyllus trimaculatus. The sequence continues at coordinate 29,847,576 of CM045462.1, read as the reverse complement.
TCACACACATGCGACAGTACCGTCAGGGAGGGGAGGGGTTGAGGAGCCAGACATGAGCACAAACCACAACACACAGACCAACGGCAAAAACCAAGATTCAGAGTCTTTATTATTATCGGCTCATTTTTATTATTGGAATGACGTCATAATTGCCAATATTGACCAAAAATAGACGCCGATGTTTTCGTGCATCTCTAATCTCTATTATAGCAAATTGAAAGTGACAAAATTATATTTACAAAACACAAACAAATATTTACCTTTTTTAGTCTGTAATATAAGTAATTATTTTCTTTAAAATGGCAAATATCTGTAAAATAATGACATTTTTGCAGATTTAAATATAGTAAAAATGGTGCTACTGTACATTTAAATAGAATTTATTTCCAGTTCTAGCCTGTATTTTTAGCGTTAACATGTAAATTCATCCCTTTTTTCTGTGATTTTACTAAATATTATTTGTAATTTAACAAATATGGGAAATTTTGTAAAACAACACTAAAAAAAAATTACCACTTTTAAGTCTTCAACACACATAATTTCCCCTTCAAATAACTGCAGATATCTGTGAATTAATGATATTTTTGTTGATTTAAATATAGTAAAATTAGTGTTATTGTACCTTCAAATGGAAACTATTTACAGTATTGGCCTCCATTTTTAGGTTTAACATAAAAACTCTGGGTTAGAAACTGTTAAAAATGTTATTTTTTACAGTTTGCTTTCAGTCAGAAGTAAATAATAAGAATAAAAAGAATAAAACCAGGAAGCTTCGACCTTCTGAGGAACTTTTCTACCAGCTAGAAACGTTTCCACAGTCAGCAGTAAAACTAATCAGGACTCATCCGTCAGAGCTGACAGCCGACCCACATGAGAGTCAGTCCACACCGTCCACAGCTCCCACCGTCACTCTGAGTGGAAGCGTCTCCACAGCTCCCACCGTCACTCTGAGTGGAAACGTCTCCACGGCCCTGAAGGAGTCTTTACTCCTGAACCAGCAGCAGCCTCTCAGGCAGCAATGAGATCCCTGGAGAGCAGCAGCCTCCACCAATTAGCTGCTGGATGTGGAGGCTTCCTGACCAGGCAGGGTGGAGGTTAGATCCCCCTGTTAGTATCAGGGTGTAGGCAGATGGAGATGGATGGAGACAGGTGGAGATGGATGGAGACAGGTGGAGATGGATGGAGATGGATGGAGACGAATGGAGATGGAATGAGACAGGTGGAGATGGATGTAGATAGATGTAAATGGATGGAGACGGGTGTAGATGGGTGTAGATGGATGGAGACGAATGTAGATGGGAGTAGATGATGGAGATGGATAGAGATGGATGGAGATGGGTGTAGATGGATGGAGATGGATGTAGATGGCTGGAGATGGATGGAGATGGATGGAGATGGGTGGAGATGGGTTTGGATGGAGACAAACGTAGATGGGTGTAGATGGATGGAGATGGATGGAGATGGATGGAGACGGGTGTAGATGGGTGTAGATGGATGGAGACGAATGTAGATGGGAGTAGATGATGGAGATGGATAGAGATGGATGGAGATGGGTGTAGATGGATGGAGATGGATGTAGATGGATGGAGATGGATGGAGATGGATGGAGATGGGTGGAGATGGGTTTGGATGGAGACAAACGTAGATGGGTGTAGATGGATGGAGATGGATGGAGACGGGTGTAGATGGGTGTAGATGGATGGAGATGGGTTTGGATGGAGACAAACGTAGATGGGTGTAGATGGATGGAGATGGATGGAGATGGATGGAGACGGGTGTAGATGGGTGTAGATGGATGGAGATGGGTTTGGATGGAGACAAACGTAGATGGGTGTAGATGGATGTAGATGGATGGAGATGGATGGAGATGGATGTAGATGGATGGAGATGGGTGGAGATGGGTTTGGATGGAGACAAACGTAGATGGGTGTAGATGGATGGAGACGAATGTAGATGGGAGTAGATGATGGAGATGGATGTAGATGGATGTAGATGGGTGGAGATGGGTGTAGATGGATGGAGACGGATGGAGATGGGTGTAGATGGATGGAGATGGATGTAGATGGGTGTAGATGGATAGAGATGGATGGAGATGGGTGTAGATGGATGGAGATGGATGTAGATGGATGGAGATGGATGGAGATGGGTGTAGATGGATGGAGATGGGTGGATATGGGTTTGGATGGAGACAAACGTAGATGGGTGTAGATGGATGGAGACGAATGTAGATGGGAGTAGATGATGGAGATGGATGTAGATGGATGTAGATGGGTGGAGATGGGTGTAGATGGATGGAGACGGATGGAGATGGGTGTAGATGGATGGAGATGGATGTAGATGGGTGTAGATGATAGAGACCGGTGTAGATGGATGGAGATGGGTGTAGATGGATGGAGACGGATGGAGATGAATTTGGATGGAGACAAATGTAGATGGGAGTAGATGATGGAGATGGATGGAGATGGATGGAGATGGATGGAGATGGATGGAGACGAATGTAGATGGGTGTAGATGGATGGAGACGGGTGTAGATGGATGGAGATGGGTGTAGATGGATGCATTACTGCTGTCAGAATAAAAACACTATAAATCAGGTCCACATCAGTAGTTTCTATTTTCACAGACAGGAATTCATAATTTTAGTGTTTTACAGTAAAACTACTTTTAGCTGCATATTAATCAGCAAATAGTTATATTTTACACTGACAATTGAAAGATATATATACAAAAAAACTAGTTTATTATTATGTTATTTTACAGATTTTCCCTGTTTTATTAAATTACAGATAAAAAATAGCAAAAATCACATAAAAAAGATATTAATTTACATGAAACCCTAAAAGTACAAAACTGTAAATAATGTCCACAAAACAGTTCTTTATTTTTCTTTTACAAATAATAATCTCTTGTTTTCTGATGTTAAACTGTAAAAGTTTTTCTTTTACTGTTTTTAAATCAGTCAAAATGTCATTATTATCGTTATTAGACTCACTCACTGTATTTTTTACAGATATAAAAACACCAGACATAATTCACTGCTCAGGTTGTTTTCCTGATCTCGTCCTGTGACTCGCTGGTCCTGGTGTTTATGGATTTAAAGCAACCTCCTGACCAGCTCAGCGGCTGCAGCCTCAATCCTCCATCAGCACAAACTGAGATGGGTTGTGGGCGTCTGGTGGAAGGGCTGCTGATGCTGCTGGAGCCTCCGTCAGCCGTCATCCAGAACGAGGAGGTGGAGCTGCCACACTCAGACCATCACTTCAGCCTCTTCACGGTGGACAAATGTAGGTTTTCCCTCGGATGAACGGCGACCGACGTGTCCGAGGCGCTTTTAATTTCGTCCACTGTTGAATGATTAATGAGTCGCCGCAGGAAAAGTAATAAAGAAGTTTAATGAAGCTCGTTCTGAGGAACCCGATCTGCCCAAAAAGTCCCAACATGATCGGCGTGATTTTAATCAGAACCACTTATGCTAATGAGACCATTAATTCAAATAATTGGTGTTTTAATTACCGAATGCTGCTGCGTCTGCTGACGGCAACACGTGGGACCTATTTATATGAGCTTTAGGTCGACGAGAGACGGGAAGAGTTCTGTTGTCAGATTAATGTGTAGAAAATGTGACGAAACACAAACTGTAGTAGTTTGGATCATGATAGTCCAAGTAGAAAGACTATAAACAGAATCAGGACCCTGCTGCTTTATTTTATCCTCTACCTTTACAAGCCTTCAAGGACCTGCTGCTGAGAAACATCCACACATCATGATGCTGCCACCTCCATGCTTCACCTCATGATGCTGCCACCACCATGCTTCACATCATGATGCTGCCACCACCATGCTTCACGTCATGATGCCGCCGCCACCATGCCCCACGTCATGATGCTGCCACCGCCATGCTTCACGTCATGATGCCGCCGCCACCATGCTTCACATCATGATGCTGCCACCACCATGCTTCACAACATGATGCCGCCACCACCATGCTTCACATCATGATGCTGCCACCGCCATGCTTCACAACATGATGCCGCCACCACCATGCTTCACATCATGATGCTGCCACCGCCATGCTTCACATCATGATGCTGCCACCACCATGCTTCATCTAATTATGCTTCCACCACCATGCTTCACATCATGATGCTGCCACCACCATGCTTCACATCATGATGCTGCCATCACCATGCTTCACATCATGATGCTGCCACCACCATGCTTCACGTCATGATGCTGCCACCACCATGCTTCACATCATGATGCTGCCACCACCATGCTTCACATCATGATGCTGCCACCACCATGCTCAATGTCATGATGCTGCCACCACCGTGCTTCACGTCATGATGCCGCCGCCACCATGCTTCACATCATGATGCTGCCACCACCATGCTCAATGTCATGATGCTGCCACCACCGTGCTTCACATCATGATGCTGCCACCACCATGCTTCAATGTCATGATGCTGCCACCACCGTGCTTCACATCATGATGCTGCCACCACCATGCCCCACGTCATGATGCTGCCACCACCATGCTCAATGTCATGATGCTGCCACCACCATGCTTCACATCATGATGCTGCCACCGCCATGCTTCATGTCATGATGCTGCCACCACCATGCTCAATGTCATGATGCTGCCACCACCATGCTTCACGTCATGATGCTGCCACCGCCATGCTTCACGTCATGATGCCGCCGCCGCCATGCTTCAGGTCATGATGCTTCCACCGCCATGCTTCACAACATGATGCTGCCACCGCCATGCTTCACGTCATGATGCCGCCGCCACCATGCTTTACATCATGATGCTGCCACCGCCATGCTTCACAACATGATGCTGCCACCGCCATGCTTCACAACATGATGCTGCCACCGCCATGCTTCACGTCATGATGCCGCTGCCACCATGCTTCACATCATGATGCTGCCACCGCCATGCTTCACAACATGATGCTGCCACCGCCATGCTTCACATCATGATGCTGTCACCACCATGCTCAATGTCATGATGCTGCCACCACCATGCTTCACATCATGATGCTGCCACCACCATGCTTCACATCATGATGCTGCCACCACCATGCTTCACGTCATGATTGTGCCACTACCATCCGTCAAGCTGCCTTGAATTAGGCGGGTAACGTTGACATGTAAGAGACTTTTGACCAAGGTTCAGAGGTAAATTAAAATCTGCTCCCCTCCAACTACACAGCTCAACAGTTTAACAGTCACATGATGAGCAAGCTATAGGTTGTAAACAGGAAGCTGCTACTCCAGTACAAGACAATACAAATCTAAAGCTGTCTACTGATCGTCGGTTTCTTCATTCGCCTTCTTTACAGAGTATTTCTACACAGCAGACTCACAGCTGCTGATGCATTTCAGACTTGGATGCTGCATAAGTATTCAGTGGATATCCATAATTATTCCTGTTGCAGCTGCCTGAACATCTGCAGCACATCTGAGGCCACGGACACCACAAAGATGCTATTTCTGGACGAACATCTCCTCACAACATGGAAATCAAACTTTTTAATACCAATCTGTGCACGTATGACTTTATTTATATACTACAGCTGTGATCTGTCCACCTACACAAGTGCGTCACTGTGTTATTAATATAAGAACTGAATTAATCTTGCAAAGCAGCCACATACATTAAAATAACTGCTTTCAAACGGCTCCACTGTCATTTTAGCTCCGGTGCAAATATTTAATAACTGAGCTCCTTAACAACATGTTAACAGTTTTATCTGAACAATTAAAGTCTCTGATGTGATTCCTGCAGTAATAATTTATGCTGCTGAGACAGACGAGGGGTTTTATTCTCACCAGAAACTCTCAACAGGAGGAAGAAAATCACATTTACTTGCAGATAATGTTTCTACTTCTTACAACTGAGAGATAATGTATGATGGCGTAAGTCGATTAATATGTGGTGTATCTTCTGGAAACTACAGTTTGGTGAGTCTCGTGAGTTCATGTCAGTGAGAACTGAACACAGAATACAGTGAACAAGATAAGTGCTTCACTACATAGTGGACGAGTGAAATGATGCTGCCACCACCGTGCGTCACAACATGATGCCGCCACCACCGTGCTTTACATCATGATGCTGCCACCACCATGCTTCACACCATGATGCTGCCATCACCATGCTTCACATCATGATGCTGCCACCACCATGCTTCACATCATGATGCCGCCACCACCGTGCTTCACATCATGATGCTGCTACCACCATGCTTTACATCATGATGCTGCCCCCACCGTGCTTTACATCATGATGCTGCCACCACCATGCTTTACATCATGATGCTGCCACCACCGTGCTTTACATCATGATGCTGCCACCACCATGCTTTACATCATGATGCTGCCACCGCCATGCTTCACATCATGATGCTGCCACCACCATGCTTCACATCATGATGCTGCCACCACCGTGCTTCACGTCATGATGCTGCCACCACCGTGCTTCGCGTCATGATGCTGCCACCACCGTGCTTCACGTCATGACGCTGCCACCACCGTGCTTCACATCATGATGCTGCCACCACCGTGCTTCACATCATGATGCTGCCACCCCCATGCTTAACATCATGATGCTGCCACCACCGTGCATCATTCACGTCATGATGCTGCCACCACCGTGCTTCACACCATGATGCTGCCACCACCATGCTTCATTCACGTCATGATGCTGCCACCACCGTGCTTCACACCATGATGCTGCCACCTCCATGCT